>JBBBDQ010001440.1:1777500-2370000 GCA_037127315.1 Ascarosepion bandense
TAACACGACATAATGAATGAACTTTATTAGTTGCAGAGTTAGTAAATGATTCAATATACTCTTTCCACTTCATGTCATCTGAAAACGTTAGATCGAGAAAGCGCAATGAATTGCTCATTTAGAGGTTAGAATCAGCCATGGTAATGAAAAATAAAAAAAGGTTCTTACAGAATATTAAACGATAACAATTTTATTTTTGAGGCATTAAAATTAACAAGCTTTTTCTTACCCTATTTAACAACAAATTTTAGGTTATTTTTTTAGACCATCTGTTTATTTCACTTAATCGAAACGGTTAGACTTACTCTTAAGACAGAAGTGTCATCAGCATATATACTGAGTTGAGAACTGGTGACAGCAGGAATGTCGTTGATGGAAATTAAATAATTAAATATATTATATAAAGTAAATGACCGCAGAGAATAATAGGCACGGGGTTGTTCTAAAAGTTTGAAAGGCTACTAATACTAGTTCTGGTTTATCATAGCTTTACGCATTTTAGGAGTCACTGTTGAATAATGGATAACTAATCGAACTGAGGAATCGGAGAGACAGGTTTGAATTCCAGTCGAGTTCATTACACTCACTTATGTGATAATACCCTTGCGAAAAGTATTAATCAATTTCTTTGTCAGTCAGTCAATCCGTCAGTTAAGTGCCATAGGTGATACACGCTTGAGTGATCATGTCTCAAAAGATACGTAATTGACTGGGCAGAAGATTATCCTTATTACTTTCTGCGGTAGACTGGTTGCCAGCCAAGGCTATAGAACCCAATCTGTCCTGTTATTTAACCCATAACTGGAGGGAAAAGTAAGTGAATGCAGGGAAATCAACTGGGGTTCGAATTTGGCTCCCCGATTTCTCGTTACGAGCCGATATCCACTGCACCCCAACCCATATCCCTCTGTAGCAACCAGTAAAAACAACTCTGAATTGCAAACCTGAGTACATAGTGTACTGACCGGAGGTGAACCACACCATATTCCGTGATCATCAGCTGTCGGTCAGTAACTTGGGAGAAGATGGGCACCGCCAAGCTATCTGAAAACCTACTGAAAGAATGTTGAGGAAGAAGCATCAAAGTTTGTTTCTTTTGCTCTCAGGTCCCCACCCTGAACATTTGACGCAGTATCTGCAGTAATGATGCTCCTTGTCTGATCTGATACTTTTAGTCTGTAAGTGCATGATATGTGTCGATTTAGTAACGCGCCTTTTCTAAAAGAAAATGAACGGGTTAATTGGGAAACTAATTTTGTGAGAAGATGGGCGCAGCCGAGATATCTAAAAGCCCGCTGAAAGGATGATGAAAAAAAGAATCAAAGTTTGTTTCTTTTGCCCTCATCTGCCTTCCCCCCCCACACCGACGATCAAAACAGTTGAGTGACTGATGATTATAATGATGATGATATTATGCATATATGTTGTTAGCAATTATATCCAATTCCGCGTCATAAAATATTATTGCTGTATTAAAAGCCGTCTTTAATCATCTATAATTTTGATAGCGGAATTGAAGTCTATCAAACGAAAGGTCCGATTTGTAATGCTCATAATGAGTAGTGCTAAGCAATGACAGAAATTTATCAGTTTCAAATGGAAAGGCATATATCTCAAACAAAACCAAGGTTCTTCGTAAAGGTAACATACATATGAACACTTATGTTAAAAGCTGTTGCTGGTTCGACGGCTTTACTCGATGAGACACGCCGTAAACAACTTCGTATAATAGCTGTTGTAATAGTAGCAGATGTCAGTAGTAATAAATAAAAAGAATGAATGAAAGAGAAACCAAGGAATGAATGAATCGCCTGATATACCGAAGTGAGAATTCAGTAACGTAGATGTATTTCTACATTCGTAATTAAAAAATAAAGAAAGAAAGAAGATAAGAAAAAGAAATGATTGCCTTCTTTTGCGTTTATTTTAAACGTGTTAGTGCCACGTGTCAATATCGCTAAATACGATAGAAAAACATTTATACACAATTAACGGATTCAACGCAAAGAAATACGAAAGGATTTTTTGTATAAAAAATCGAAGACAAACGTTGTTTTTAAATTTGGATGATTTTGGATTGGGGGCGTATTTTCAAATAACGAACATTATTCACTGTAGTGTACTAGAAATAAAATCGGAAAGTTAAAATGATTAAATAACATATAATATTGTAATAATATTAAACAGAAAATATTATCGAGTTTTATATTTTCGTTATTTTTCATGTCTGTCTATTTATCAATGCCTTTTTACAAGATTATTTGCTTGTTTAGCTTGTTGATCTCACACTCCCTATCTCATATATATATATATATATATATATATATATATAATTTTTAAACGAGTTATTTCGCGACCCATGTTTCTACCATGTGTGGTGTCATCAGGCGATTTTTAATTTTTTTTTTATTAAAAATCGCCTGAAGATACCACTCATGGTAGAAACCTGGGTAGCGAAATAACTCGTTTAAAAATGGAAAATATTTAAAAGTTCTACAATATAATTGTATAGAACCCTTTTTAATACAAATCTGTACTGGTCTGGACCCAAAAGTAAGTATTAAACAATATATATATATATATATATATATTCAAAATAATAACTAAATAGACTCTGCAAGTATTTAAGTTTTAAATTTATACTAAGATAAATCTTAAGAAAAACCATTAACAAACAGAACCTAATTCCGTTACAATCCGGTGCACTAAGGCGTTGGATAAGAGGGGAGAAAAAAAGAAATCCGCGGAATAAGGACAAGACATACGATACACCGCAGTAAAGAAAAAAAAACCCAAACGGAACCAACCACAAAAAAAAGAAAGAAAAAGTGCTCTATTTATTTGGTTAATCTTTGGTTTTGCCTTTGCCCTGACGAGCCGTAGTGTGAAACCGCGGTAGGTTTTGGCTAGCTTGAGATTCTTTGTGTGTCTTTGCTCTACTTTTGCATTTCGTTTGTACTTTGTATCGTGCACTTTTTCTTTCTTATTGTAAGGAGTTGGAAAGTTTTGAAAAGGACCTTATTGGATTAATTAGGAAAGTTAAATATAGGAATATAGTGCAAAATAATTTTCAGCAACAACTTAAGAACACTTTAAAGTCGTGTAGTAAAAAGGGTGATATTTATATAAAAGGTGATAAGTCGAGTAATTTATATTCTATGTCTAAAACGCAATATAATAGTGAATTAAAAAATTCTGTGACCAAGCATTATAAAAAAATAGCACCTGATATTATTTCTAATTTGAATAAGGAGGCTACTTCATTGGTAGCTAAATTCAATCTACTCAATAGAGTGGAAAAATTAACCCTAAAAAATTGTTTTTTAGCGGTTAAAGATCATAAGAGGTCGTTCCCTAACCACCCTGAATTCAGACTTCTTAACCCCACTAAAACAGAACTCGGAAAAATAAGTAAGATTATTATCCAAAAGATCTGTAACAATTTAAGAATGTTCCTCAATATTAACCAGTGGAAGTCTACAGGCGATTGTATTAAGTGGTTTAAATCCCTAAAAATTTATAAAAAATCTGCCTTTGTTAAATACGACATTAAAGACTTCTACCCCTCTATAACTGCTGAGCTACTTTCTGAGGCCTTATCATTAGCTAAAGAATATAATGATATCAATGAGGCAGAATTAGAGATAATTTGGCACTGCCGTAAAACCCTTTTATACTACAATGATGAAATATGGGTAAAAAAAACTGATGCCCAGGGATTTGATAATTCTATGGGGGCATATGATGGTGCGAGGGTGGCGGAGCTGATCGGTTGCTTACTGCTTTATAAACTAAACGCTATTATAGATTTCCATAATCACGGTTTATACCAGGATGATGGCTTAATTATAGTAGATGACTGTACACCTAAAATAGGTGATAAAATTAGAAAGGATTTACAAAAATTTTTTAAATCATACGGTTTAGATATTGAAATAGAATATAACATTAAGATCGTTAACTATTTGGATATTACATTAAATTTAAATAATGGATATATAACACCTTACATTAAAAATAACTACATCCCTAAATATGTTAATAAGAGTTCTAACCACCCAGCCCATATACTTAAGAGCATTCCTAATGGTATATCATATAGATTGTCCACCAATTCATCTAATGGTGAAATTTTTGATAAGTATAAGAAAATTTACCAGTCTGCACTTATAAAAAGTGGACATTCTCAGGCCCTCAAATTTTAAAACCAAAATAACAATAAAAGCAAAAATAACAATAGATCCAGAAACATAATATGGTTTAACCCCCCTTTAACAAGGAAGTTAAATCTAAAATTGGTAAAATGTTCTTCAACCTTATAGATAAACATTTTAGCCATGACAGCCAACTTAAAAAAATATTTAATAGAAACACAATTAAACTCAGTTACTCTTGTTTGCCGAATATTGGCAAAATAATTAATAATAGTAACAAAAGAAAACTGAAAAATAGTACTACTATTACAAACACTACCGACACTACTAACAATAATTGTAATTGTAGAATAAAAACTGAGTGCCCCATTAGAGGTAATTGTAACCAATTTAATGTAGTCTATAGGGTTAAAGTTTATAAAAATGAGAATGATAAACACCCTAAAACGTACATAGGGGCTACACATGATTCGTTTAAAATTAGGTTTTATAATCATAAGACCTCATTTAAAAATGAGAAGTACAGACACAGTACGACCTTATCTAATTATATATGGGACATAAAAACTAAAACTAAAAAAGACCCCATATTGAAATGGGAAATAATAAAAAAATGTCCCGATTACAACAAAGGCAGTAAATTCTGTAATTTATGTGGTGAGGAGAAATTAGCGATAGCTATGTTCGAACCCGCCCATAATCTACTTAATGCTAAAACAGAAATCCTAAACAAATGTAAATTCCATAAGATTAAATTCCTTGCTTAGTGTGTTAGCGTATGTTATTTTTTTTTCTCTCCTTAAACCCCCCCCCCCTGGTTTTGGTACTGGTATGGTTCGTCCTTGTCTTGGTGGTTGTCTATTTATTTGGTTAATCTTTGGTTTTGCCTTTGCCCTGACGAGCCGTAGTGTGAAACCGCGGTAGGTTTTGGCTAGCTTGAGGTTCTTTGTATATATATATATATATATATATATATATATATATATATATATATATATATGCAGCAATCCCGTATATATATATATATATATATATATATATATATATATATATGCAGCAATCCCTGGTTTATACATGTTCGGTTAAAGACGACTGACAAGCTACTGCAAGTAGGTTTTAATTTTTATTTTTTCTATTCGTATTACTTATTTCTTTTCTGAACGCAAAGTTGGTAAAAATGATCCAAAGAATAGCCGAATGCCCTCATTTTAATTTTAATTCTAAATTTTACTTTTTAATTCTTAATGTTCATTTTCATTTTTTCTTTAAATTTAAGATTTTAATTTTTCTACATTTTATGTGCATGTAATATTTGAATATTTAAATTTTTATGTCTCATGATTAACGCCCCTTTGATTTATTCACCCTGTATTTTATTACTTTTAATGTGTTTTTTATTTCAATTTGAAGATTTAAATTTAAATTCTAAATTTTTATCTACATGTAACCTTAAAATATTTAAATTTTTCATCTTGTTATTTAAAAAGCAGTAACTTAACTTTAACAGATTTAATTGTTATGAACATTGAGTGAACTTAAATCTATTAAACTGTCAATTTTAAACATACATCTGATGATTTCAAGCGCATGAAATTCCAAGTCGTGCCATAGGCGTAGGAAAATATGTACATTTGTTAATAAATTAAGGCAGGCACGTTATTTCATGGTAAATCGGAAGTGTAAGCCTATTTCAGGCGAACCATCATCAGCTTCCGTCTTTATTGTACAAACGATTTTACACGAAAGAGATTCGCAGAGACTTAATAAAAACGAATGAAAATAACGTTCGCTCCCTTAAAAGAGAAAATTTAAGAAAAAAATACATCAGTTCGGCGAACACACACGCATATTCATGCATAGGTATATATATACGCAACATATAATCAGAGAACACGCGTAGCGGCGGATGTCAACAAAAGTTCGAAGATATATTCAGTCTGACAGTTGGATTGAAGACTCGTATATATGAAACGTAAAGAAAGAGATAGAGAGAGAGAGAGAGAGAGAGAGAGAGAGCGTTAAAAAGAAAAGGTAAGCATCTTAAAGCGTAAACGAAAAGGGAAGAAGAAGAAAGAAGAGAGGAATAAATTTAAAATAGAAAGAAAAGATGATAGGAGACAATTTTTTTTTTTTTTAATCATTTCACCCCGAGCAAGGCAGAAACGCCACTGATGTGCAGGGGGTTACATAAATGTAGAAAGATTAATTAGAAAAGAGTGAGGAGTACAAGCTAGTTAGAAAGGAACAATAGAAAGCTGAGAAAGCAGGTGCAATGACAGATACATGGGCGGAGAGAACGTGAAGATTATACAGGGGAGGGGAGAGAGCTAGAGTCCAGTGGTTAGTAGATGAGTATTAACTTTGCTTTTAAATTTCTGGAGGTCGTAGCCGTCAGGAAAGCAAGAATACGGGAATGAGTTCCACAGGCGGGAAGTGCGAGAGAGGAAGCTGCAGGAGTAGAATTGTCGTCTGCGTTTGGCTAACCTGACTGTGAATTGGTGGGACCCAGTTGCCAGTCTGGTTGCACGGGTAAACACCTGTTGAGGAGGCATCAGTGACTTAAGCTCATCCGAGCAGAAGCCATGAAAGTATTTATAGAAGAGACAGAGGGAGGCCACATTTCGACGATGGGAAAGTGGCTGCAGACGAGTCGCCAGATCAGTACCTATCACATTACAGACTCTCCTTTGGAGCTTGTCAAGAACACTGAGGAGAACGGCAGGGGCACCTGACCATGAATGGCAGCAGTACTCCATGCACGGACGGATGGTTGACTTGTATATATGCAGGATGGATTCAGGTGGAAAAAACATCCTGGATCGACATAGTGACCCAATCTTCTTAATGAGAAAATAAAAATAAATAAATATGATAAATTAACCGTGAAAGAAATTAGAGTCTAAAAAATTAGAAATATAATTAAGAGATAATACCTAGTTAATCTGTTGGGATCACAAAATACTCACACCACTATATAAACAAAATTATACTAATTATACAATCAACAAAACAATTATGATACAATATAAAATTTTAAAATTTTAAAAATTTAATTTAAAAGTAAGCCTAATTATTCTATTTAAATTTAGTTATTACTAATTTACATATTACTAGTGAAAGGATAAACGGACTGAAATAGATAGATAGATAGATAGATAGATACGAACAGACTTATTTGTGCGCTGTGTATGAAATATACGAAGAAGGCAATTTCTTCAAAAATTTAGAAATATTATGAAATTTACATACGAAGAATAATTGTTTTTTTTTTCCTTTTTTGTAGTTATTCAAAGACATTTTTTGAGCATTATTTTTTTGGCACTTCAGTCCACAATTAGAAAATATCACACGAATCTACCCGAATTTCGACCGTGTGGTATCATTATGCAAAAGCTTGTGTAACTGGGTGTGTCAGCTTATTTGCATTTTATACTAGCAGTATAGCCCGGCGTTGCTCGGGTGTAATGAAAGCTTTAAAACTAATCCATGGTCCTGGAGCTCAGATTCAGCCTAAAGAATATTTGTGTGAAATTTGGTGAGAAAAGTAAGTCATGAGTTTGTTTTTATTTATTTCTTTATTTATTTATTTTGCTTAATTTTAAACGTTTCATGGTTATTTGAACGAGTGTTTTTTTTTTTTTGTCTTTTTTCAAAGAAATTTCTTTGACCGGTATTCTTTAAGTCCTCTGTTAAATTCCTTGTTCCTCTTTTTTTCTTTTTTGCGAAGTCATTCTAGTTCGTTAGTTGAAATTCCACCCCCGCCTATTCACTCGTCTTTCTATCTCATTAAGTTCATATCTATGTATATATCAACCTATCTATCTCAGTAAGTTTATATCTATCTATCTATCTATCTATCTATCTATCTATCTATCTATCTTAGTAAGTTCATATCTGTCTATGTATGTATCTATCTATCTTAGTAAGTACATATCTATCTAAGTAAGTACATATCTATCTATCTATTTATCTATCTATCTTAGTAATGTCATATCTATCTATCAATCAATTTATCTAAGTAAGTTCATATCTATCTATCTATCTATCTATCTATCTATCTATCTATCTATCTATCTATCTATCTAAGTTCATATCTATCAATCTCAGTAAGTACATATCTATCTATCAATCTATCTATCACTCACAGTAAGGTCATATCTATCTATCTCATTAATTTCATATATATAAATCTATCTAACTCAGTAAGTTTATATCTATCTATCTATCTATCTATCTATCTATCTATCTATCTATCTTAGTAAGTTCATATCTGTCTATGTATGTATCTATCTATCTATCTCAGTAAGTTCATATCTATCTAACTGTCTATCTTAGTAATGTCATATCTATCTATCAATCAATTTATCTAAGTAAGTTCATAACTGTCTATCTATGTATCTAGCTATCTAAGGTCATATTTATCTATCTAGGTTCATATCTATCTCTCTCAGTGAGTACATATTTTTCTATCCATCTATCAATCTATCTATCTATCACTCTCCGTAAGATCATATCTGTCTATCTCATTAATTTGATATGTATCAATCTAACTCAGTAAGTTTATATCTATCTATCTATCTATCTATCTATCTATCTATCTATCTATCTATCTATCTATCTATCTATCTATCTCATTAAGTTTATATCTAGCTTACTATCTATCTATCCATCTACATACCTATCAATCTTATTATGTTCATATATATCTGTCCATTGATCAATCACAAAAATTTAATATCTATCTATCTATCTATCTATCTATCTATCTATCTATCTATCTATCTATCTATCTCCCCAAGTTCATGTCTATATATCTATCTATCTATATATCTATCGATATAACTATCTCACTATGTACGTATCTATCTATATAACTATTTCATTATGTTCATTCTATCTATCTATCTATATATCTATCTATATAACTCTCTCACTGTGTATCTTTCTATCACCTTAAGTTCATATCTATCTATCTATCTATCTATCTATCTATCTATCTATCTATCTATCTATCTATCTATCTGCGTGTTTCTATGGATGGTTGATAGTTTTGATTGCTCTTGTGTGTTGATATTTTTTAATGTTGTATTATTTGCAGGTGGTTGATTTCTTTATATTTTTTTAATTTCGTTTTAGCAAGAGTAAATGGGTGTCGGATTAAATGCTTTATAATGACTTGGTTTCTTCTTGTCATTTTAGCTGATGTCGTTTTATTATGTTAGGTTGATTTTTTCTTACAGTGGCAACTTAAAGTAGTTTTTGAACAAAATTTTTTGTGTTCTTGTGTGGGTTTTTGTGTATGGTATTTAGGTGTGATTTTTCTCTGTTATATAGTTGTTATATTATCTATGTTTGATAGTTGTTATATTATCTTTTTTTGTCGGGTTTGAGTGTTTATGATACATATATGTGATGTCTTTATTTTCCTATTATATATATATATATATATATATATATATATATATATATATATATATATATAATATAGAGAAGCTTGTCGCTTAAGTGTTCAATGCTATTTAAGGCAGGCTGAAGTACCTAGGAAGTGTTCTAACAGAAGATGGAAAGTGTGACACGGAGATCCGAATTCGAATTGGCATGGCAAATGACGCGTTCTAGAAGATGAGCAAAATACTAACACACAGGAAAATCTCAATAGAAACGAAGAAAAGAGTGCTAGACTGCTACGTGATGTCACTTCTTCAATACGGCAGTGAATGCTGGACAATATCATCGAAAATGAGGACAAAACTGGAATCGGCCGAAATGTGGTTCTACAGAAGGATGCTACGGATATCGTGGACTGAGCATACAAGCAACGATGAGGTGTTAGAAAGAATGGCAACAAAATGGAAATTGATGCTGAGCATCAGGAAGAGACAACTGAAGTTCCTGGGACATGCAATGAGGAAAGAGAGCCTGGAGAACCCGATACTGACTGGCCAGATAGAAGGAAGGAGAGACAGAGGAAGGCAGCGGATAACATATTTGCAGGGTCTGATCAGGTGGATGACGGAACGGGGGTTACCAGGAGCAACAGGAGCAAACATACTAAGAGCCACAAGGGATAGGGAGACGTGGAGAGCCATGATCGCCTATGTCCTGAAGGGACAGGGCACATAGGAGAAGAACAACAAGAAGAAGACTTTGAAGTTTCTTGAAGGCATAATTGTATTATTTCACTCTTCAGGGTTCTTTTCTTTTTTACACCTTTTTTCCAATTTTTCCGTATTTATAAGAAGTTTGATGTAATTTGATATCTTTGTGTTTAAGTTATTTATTTTGCTTGATGGCTGTTGCATTATTTTTTTATCTTTACATTTTACTATTTCCTAAGTGGTGTATGATTTGTTAATTGCTTTTTATTTTGTTGAGCCCTTTCAAGCGTGCATATTTACATGCCTGATTAATTTATTGATGTTGGGTTGACTTCTTTTTACATGTCAGTGTATATGTTTAAATAGTCCATAGGTTTTATAGTTCCAAGCGCTTTCGGCCGCAAAATAAAATAAATTACTGGGTAACAGTCAAAACATAGGAAAAATAACAAAATCAGAGACATAAAATGAGTGAAAATGGTTGTAGAAGTGGTCGAAAGCGCTTGGAACGATAGAAATCATGGACAAATTACTTATCACAAGATAAACGGATATATGTTAGGATGCTGGAGAAAGTAAATAAAATAATAATTAAATATTCCATGTTGGCAGTGTATTAGAGACAAAATTATTAAAAAAGAGACAAGGGTACATCGGTACTTAGCAGACGAGTTTTCTCATCCGGGCAACTTTATCAAGACAACGTAAAATTTATCATGTTTCATGTGTTCATGTACAGAGGTATCTTTTTCTTTTGGTTGTGTGTGTGTATATATATATATATATATATATATATATATAGATATATATATATTATCATATCACCCCAAGCAAGGCAATAACGCCACTGATGCTCAGGGGGCTACGTAAGGGTAAAAAGAATGGAAAAGAGAAAGCCGGAAACCACATCCTAAACAGGAAACAAGGAATGAGCCTCTTCACCTGTTCAATAGATGTGGGTGGTGTGTGAACCGGGCGATAGTCTATCTACTCTAATCGAAAAAAATAAAAGAAAAAAAAATATATATTAATTCTAAAAGAAAAACCGGTAGGTATATGCCAAAACCCAATCCTAATAAATATTAATTTCATTAATACTAAAATTGATAAAAGTGGAGGGATCAATGCAAATATTATATTCTAATTACAGAGCCAAATATATATATAAAAACCCATCCATCCACTGTCTGCTTCCTTGTTTACTTCCTCAAATTCAAAAATTATTAATCCCACCCCATTTTATTTTCCTGTGGATGGATGCTTTGGGGACTTCTACCGGTATAAAATCTTTAGTCATTTGAATTTGATTAAATAAAAAAATTTCGTTTCACCGTTGCTGAAGAAGCGAGGAAGTCCTCGTAGAAATGGCTATTCAACAGATTTAAACATCGAAATTTTGTTTTATATATATATAATATATATATATATATATATATATATATATATATGTGTGTGTGTGCGTGCGAGAGAAAGAGAGAGAGAGAGATAGAGACAACGCTAAGTCACGTGTTACTAAACGGTAACCACTTAAAAGGGGTAGTTCTACTCCAGCAGCCGTATCCACCAGACATTGCCTCGTCTGAATATTACTTGTTTCGATCGGTGGCACCGTCCTGGCTGAGCAGTGACGTAATTTTTACTAATTTTTGGAAAGGAAACATTACATTTCATGAAAAATTAACCAGAACTTATTGAAGGTTCTTATATATACATATATATATATATATATATATATATATATATATATATATATATATATATATATATATATATATAATGAATGACGACTCGTACGAGATTCTCAAACTCAGTCTTGTGTCAACTCTTTGTATGGTTTTCCAGCACTTTTTTACCCATCGGGAAAGGATAGCTCAGCATCGCCAATTGAGCACTGAGAAAACCCAAGACCGAGACAACTCAGTAGTAGAATAACATAACATTTATTATAATCAAATGTAAGTCATTTATTATGGATTAAACCTTAACTAATGGATATTTTTTTACCATTTCTAATAAAGTAAATCGTAAAAATGTATTTTTAATGAAGGAAAATATTTTCTACTGGAGGTTTTAATCCTTATTAAATTAGTTTATTCTGTTGTAAACAAATATGTTTTTCTGGCATTGAATTGTCTCAGTCCTGAGTTGTCACGGCGATTAATCGATGGTGTTGAGTTGGTGATGTGGAGTTGTTCTGTACGCGCTGCACGCTGATATCGTATCTCCCAGACGGATAATATCAAGATGTCACCTTTCATACAAATTAACTATGGTGAGATTCGAACCCGCTTCATTTGAAATCTTATATAGATATATATATATATATATATATATATATATATATATATATATATATATATGTATACGCGCTTATAACTCAGAGAAAAAGTTATTGAAGTTTATTTTGATAATAAAGT
Organism: Ascarosepion bandense; assembly: GCA_037127315.1. Taxonomy (NCBI): domain Eukaryota; kingdom Metazoa; phylum Mollusca; class Cephalopoda; order Sepiida; family Sepiidae; genus Ascarosepion; species Ascarosepion bandense. The sequence continues at coordinate 1,790,170 of JBBBDQ010001440.1, forward strand.
TAGTTAAAATGAAAAATATATTAACAACACTTAAGAATTTAATAGATGAACATCATTAAGAATTATTTTATTCTAAAAAGAACGCTGTTAAAGAATATATTTTACAAAAAACGTGACATTATCTAAGAAGAAAACCATTAAACCTTCTTTTAACAATAAAAAAGATGAACAGTAAAATATAATTATGAAGTAAATATAAAAAATACCTTAAACAAAAATCATTTAAAATTTCAGAAAAGAAATGCATATTATATTGTAAATTTACCTTCTTATTTTCACACACACACACACACACACACACACACACACACACACACACACATATAAGTATATATATATATGTGTGTGTGTGTGTGTGTGTGTGTTGCGTGTGTGTGTGTGTGTGTTTGTGTATGTGTGTATGAATAGAATAAGAACAGGTAGGAAAAAGTGTCTTTAATCTAAAATGTTTCAGAAGCTTCTTCAGAGATTTTTTTTAGACAAATGATTTAAAAATGTGTTTAAAAAACTAAAATCTACAAAGAGACAGTATGCTGACTGTGGCTTGATTTCATTGGTCAGATACGTGTCACGTATAGTAAAGCGATAAATAAACATTTTCAAATGTATAGAAACAATTGCTTGTTTATATATGTGTGCTCCGCATAATAAAAGCAATAGATGTTTATTTTAAATGTAAGTGTATATATGCAAAAATAATGCAAGTGTCAAGCGTATTTAAACTATAGAGAGAATTCCATTCTTTCAAACACTCTTCCCACCCACCCAACTATCTATCACCCCCTTCTGACATTTCCTATATCTAACCACTCTTTCTATTTAACTTCCCCCATGTAGCCCCAAACGCAATAGTGGCAGTGGAATGCCTTGCTTGGTGTGAAATGAATTAAAAAAAAATTAAGTGTTTTTATATGTCAGTGACGGTAGTATGTGTGTGAATGACACGACAAAATACATTTTTGTTCAAAATTTTAGTGAAATAATGTATACGTGTACCAAGAGATGGACGATTTTCTTTTTTAAAATAAAACATGTGTATGAGAGAATCATGGATGAATATGTATGTTTATGGGTCGGTAAAGTTAGTATGTGTGTAAACGATAAAACGAAATACATACTTGCAGTTTAGAATTCTAGCAAAATAATGTATGCATGTAATAAGCGAATATTTTAATAATAAATAAATACATTTTTGGAAAGAGTTTTTAAGGGTTACAATCTTTCAATGATTATATACATCATTATATTAATCTCTCATTTATTATATACATTATATACCATTATGTGTTATTTATATTGCCTGATTATAATATTGTAATGATATAATATGGTAATTATATAATTACTATTATAATATATAATACCTTATTATATGTATTAATATTTCTAAATATAACTCAGTCAGTTGAAGTGCCATACGTGACACATGCATTTGGCGATCATGCCTCGAAAGGGACATGACTGACTAGGCAGAAGATTATCCCACAGTGGGTTGCCATTGCTTTCTGCGGTAGACTAGTTGCCAGCCAAGGCTATAGAACCCAGTCTGTCATATTATTTAACCCATAACTAGAGGGAAGATACGGATTAATACCTTTCCCAAGGGTATTTGTGCATAAGTGAATGTAAGGAATTAAACTGAAATTCGAACTCGGCTCCCCGATTTCTCATTCCGAGCCGATATCTACTGCACGGCAACGCACATCCAATATAACTACTCCCTCTAATTTGCTTAAAAGCTGCATAGTATGAAGAATAAATGTAAAATAAAACATGTGTATTACTTAAATGTAATAAAAACGAGGTTTTTCAATGAAAATGTTGATGTTATTTTTAAGATTAAAGGTCAAAATATTTTTAATTGAATTAAAAAATGTTTAATCCTTTCTAGCACATTCGCAATTTGGGTATAATATCTTGTTTTGATATTTGTAGAGAGTGATGACATCATAACAGTGTCCTCACGAAACTTCAAAATCAGCATGAACCGACTAAGTTAAACTAATAAATTCTTTACATTAAAACAATATATATATATATATATATATATATATATATATATATACGCTAAAAAGTCTGCCTCCTTCTACCGAGCGCTCGTAGCTCAGAGGTAGAATCGCCAATTCGGTCGGGTTTCAATCCTGGGTAAAAAGCAATCGGTTGTCTAACCGTGCTGTGATACAGCGAAACAGATATCTCTGCGGTTAACCACACACACACACACACACACACACACACACACACACACACACACACACACACATAAACTTGTAGTATCTCCTCATATATGAAAACAAATAAAATTTTTAAGTAGGTAAAAGCTAGATCTTATCCTTCTACTAGCATAATCAAACACATCCTTAAAAGAATAAATCACAGATTCTCAAAAATTCCCCGTATAAATTAATCTTCGATGAAAGGAACAAGATTATGAAAGGCCTTTAATGAAAGTGGTCCTAAAGGAAAATTAAAATTTAATTCCCGCTTAAAGAAACAAATGAAAAATAATACTAAACGTCGAAACGTTATTTGGTTCAATCAACCATTTAAGTTAGAAGTAAAATTCAAAATAAAGCAGAGAATTTTTAAATTAATTTATAATCACTTCCCTCAAAACTGAGAATTACATAAAATATTCAATAGAAATACAATTAAATCAATTTATAGCTGTACTAGTAATTTAGAAAATTACATAAAAACAAAACGCCAGAACCTTAAAAATAAATGTGCAAGATGATATCTTTAATAAAGAATCTAACTCTAGCGTCAATGCTCACTAGACAGGTTTTGTAAAACAGAACAAGTTATTTATAAAGTAGAATTACACGATACAGATGCACAAAGAAAAATATATTTGATCCACAAATGGTATTTTTAAAAACTGATGGAATAATCACAAATCTACACGCAAGCTGGAAAACATTTAAAAATGTATCAAACTGGTTACATACGTTGTTAAATTAAAACAAAGAAGTGGAAAAATACTGAGATAACATTGAGTTTAATAAAAAAAAAAACGCAAAACCTTAAACGGTGGTGATGACTGCTGATTGCGCCAAGAAGAAAACTTAGCCGTAATATTATTTCCAAAATAAAAAGATTAGTAATTGAAAGATCAGAAATGTTGTCTAGATGTGATCTCACAAAAAAAAAAAAAAAAAAATTTAAAATTTAAAAAGATAAAAAAAATTAGGATCCTACAAACCTGGATGAACGTTTTAAAAATTCTTGAGGAATTTCTCCCTAATTTTAAAATTTCAGTTATTTTAATGTTGTGTCTTCGTAAAAATGCCTGTTGTACGTTTGAAATTATTATTTCGTTATTACATGTATTTTGATATCTTGCCTGAAGATAGTGAAATGCTGAAACCTAGGTTGCCTAAATTTATTTCCAAATCAAATATATATATACTAGCAGTATAGCCCGGCGTTGCTAGTGTGTAAATAAAGCTTTAAAACTAATCCATGATCCGGGAGCTCAGACTCTTTGGAGGTTGGCACGAAAGACTAAAAAGCAATAGTTGTTTCCAGTTAAAGCGAAACCGTAGACTGAAAGAAAAATGAATGGATGTAAGTCAAATTTTGATTTCCTGGTATCGATATCAAACAAGTTTTTTTCCTCGTAAACTGAATTTTGAAGGCTAAATAACTCCTCTGAGTAAATGGTATGATGGCTGAGACTAAGAACTACAGTTATACCTAATAATAGCCAAACCCGAAGCAAAAACTAAAATAAAAGGGCTGAAAAAATACAGACATACAGGCAGATAAACAGACACACACACACACACATTGCCTTATATATATATATTTATATATATATCACTGCTCTGTACATCATATATTGAGCACTGTTTTAAATTAATGTTTTGGACGGAAAAAATTTTTTTCTCTCCTCATTCTATACTCATTCCGATAACCTGCTCCCACACTAATCGAGCACTCTCATCATTAAGATAAAAAATCGAACATGGATAAAATACATTTCGACATTTCGCTGAAAAATATTCCTATCCCGAGCAAACAGAAATACTTTCAGAAACTGGTCCTAAAAACGGAGGACCTTGTAAGAAGTATGAGATGGAAAGCGCACTTTTTCACTAAAGGACATGGAAATACAAATATTAACACATTCGGATTTAAAAACCTACGAACAGCTCCCCTCACAGAAAAACTTCTCAACTTCGAAAATGACTTGTTCGAAACCATAAACAAAATAACTTTTCACAAACACAAAAATAAATTCCAGAAACACTTAGACACAATAGTCAACAATATACGCAAATCTGATAAAACATTTGTTAAATCAGACAAAACATCGAAATTCTATAAGATGGACCCAAATGAATACAAGGATCTTATTAAAAAAAAAACTAACCAAAAAATACAGAAAAATAGACAAAGAACTCAAAAACCACATAGACAGAATAAACCAGGAAGATAAATTAATTACAGACAAACAAGTGACCGAGTCCCCAAAATAGCAACGAAAGAAGCATATGTACTGTTGAAGGACCACAAACCTGATTTTTACAGCAAATTACCCACAAGGATAATAAACCCTACCAAATCTGAAATAGGTAGGATAAGTAAAACAATATTGGAAAGAGTCAACAAATAGATAAAAAACAAAATTAAACTAACGCAGTGGAAAGGTATTGTAGAGGTAATCGAGAGGTTTGAAAAAATTGGTGGAAAAAATAAAATCACTTTTTTGCAGTTAGACATTGTGAACTTCTACCTATCAATTTCGGAGAACCTATTCAGCCTCGCCCTAGAGTTTGCTGAGTTCTACTCGGACATCACAGAGGATGAGATCAGAACTTTGATTTATCAATGGGTGCACTTGATTCTGCAGAAGCTTCGGATCTAACTGGATTATTCTTACTGGACAACTTAACTGCAAATAAGGAAATAGAAACGAGCAGAATAGGACTGTATAGGGACGACGGACTGATGATAATTGATAAATCTACTGGAGGTAAAGTTGATAAAACCAAAAAATTAATCCATAGAGTCTTTAAATCCTTTGGTCTTAACGTAGTAATTAACCACAATATCAAGCAAGTAGACTTCCTAGACATATCAGTAGACCTAGTGTCGAACACTTTCCAACCTTACATGAAAAACAACGCTAACCCAATATATATAAACCCCAACTCTAATCACCCACCATCCATTATTAAGCACATCCCACCATCAGTTGAACGTCGCATTAACACACACTCATCTAACAAAGAGATATTTGAAAAGCACAAGGTAATTTATAATAGGATCCTTAATGAAAGCGGGTATAAACCATCAAAAATCAGTTTTGTGGAAAAATTCGAAAGTCCAAAAAGCAGAAATAGAAGCAGGAAAATAATATGGTATAACCCTCCATTCAACCAATCAGTTAATTTCAAGCTGGGACATAAATTTCTTAAATTAATAGAGAAGCACTTTCCCAAAAATAACCCTCTGAGCAAAATCTTTATTAAAAATACCATAAAATTAAGCTATATTTGTTCTAATAATCTAGAAAAAATAAGCAAAATGCATAACACAAAAATATTAAAAATACACAGCAAAAATAAATCCAACACTAATACAAGTCCGTCCCATGACAACAACCTCTGTAACTGTAGAAACCCCAACCAATGCCCCATGGCCAATAAATGTCTGAGAAAATCCTAAAGATGAAAAAATATATATTGGGAATACCATGAACATATTTAAAAAGCGCTTTTACAATCACCTCTCATCCTTCTATAACAAAGAAAAACAAAACATGACATCTCTCTCCAAACATTTTGAAAATTAAAAAAAACGAAAATAAAACACCTAAGGTCAAATGGAAAATTCTCAAAAAAGCAAGAACAGTAAAATCTATAAAAGAACCATGCTTTCTTTGCCTACAAGAAAAAATAGATATCCTTAAATATATAAATAGTAACAAGCTCTTAAATCAGAGACACGAAACCACAGTAAACTGCAAGCACATTAGGGACTTAACCCTGCAATCATGCTAAGAAATACAAAGAGTTCGATTGATATCCTCATTATAAAAGATAAAAAATGCTATAGTAAATCGATCCAATAAATACATAAAAGAAGGCCTATCACTAAAGCCTACACCAATAACCTTACTTAACACGATAACCTTACTTAAATACAAAAATATTCCGTACTAGAAAAATCAAAATTAAATAAATGGTTCCCAAATTTGAAAAAGAATAAAAATTCATATATTCAAAATCAAGATTACATATAATACTTCAGAATAATTATATCATACACAAAAATAAACTGTAGGCACAAGTAAGATCTAACCCTACAATCACCCCAAAAATACTGGGAATTTGAATAAATATTTTTATTATTATAAAAGATAAATAATGCTACAGAAAATCGCTGTAATAAATCCTTAAAATAAGATCTAATGCCCATAAAAATATCTAAATAAATAAAATATATAAAAATTAAAAGAAATGAATAAGATTCCAAACGATAATTTATAGAAAAAAGATTAAAAAAATAAAAGAAAAAACCGACCCTATAAAGTTAAAATTAAAATTAAACATACAACTTTATACAAAAAACTGAAAAACGCTAATTCGCATTTACTTCCCAAAAAATACAAATTTAGATTTCTTGAAATAACTTCGCCTAAATACAATTATACTCCAAACTTGAATATATAAAAAAGAAAAGGAAAAAGAAGAAAAGAGAAAGGGAAAAGAAAAAAGGGGTGAGAAGAGGGAGTATATATATATATATATATATATATATATATATATATATATAATGTTTTTTGTTATTTTAAAAAGAACCCTATAAAATAAAAAAATTATTCCATACCGAAAAAATCTACATTGGAAAGAAAAAACACCCCACCCCTATCACGTCTATGAAAACCTAGACACAGGATCAAAGTGAATACATGAATTAATTCCACTAACAGCAGACATCAACCAATTAAACGATAGTTAACCATAAAAATGACCACACAACAGGGCCTCTTAGAAATCCTAACCAAAAGATATACTCGACCGATAAAACGATAAAACATACATTCCAACAGATAATACCATTAATCAACAATTTCACACATACACACCAAATTCCTCAAAAGTCTAACGGTCAAAACGAGACATTCACTTAATTACCATCACCCCAACCAACCCCCACGACAATAACGAACCAAATATAAACAGAGAATGATTCCAAACCTTAATTTCCCCCGAAGAGGTGTTTATATCCAAACACTGAAACAACCATATGATTGTAGGGAAGAGGACATATATAGAAGAACATGTTCTAAAACATAATTTATAATAAATATTCACTGCTCTATACATCATATATTGAGTACTGTTTTAAATTAATGTTTTGGGCGGAAAAAAACTTTTCTTTTTTCTCTCCTCATTCTATACTCATTCGGATATATATATATATATATATATATATATATATATATATTATCGATTTTTTGCACTATTGTAAGAATTAGAATCTTGAAACTTCTGAATATCGTTTCTTATGTCTTTGTCTATGAGTGTATCAAATTTGATTAAAATCGGACCACTCCTTCTCTAACACGATTTTTTCGATTTTCGATATTTATCGGGGGTATCTCGACACAAAACCTAGCTAAGAACACCCGCAGATGCTTATGGTACAATTGTGTAAATTGTCAAGAAAATCAGTTCAGCCGTTTCGGAGTCTATAGGTAACGAACACACACACACTTACACATACACACACAGACAAAGTTCCATTTCTCTCTCTCTCTTTCTCTCTCTCTATATATATATATATGTACATACATCTATGTATGCATATACACTTATATGTAATGTATGTAGGACATTTTATATATATAGTTTTACCTATTATATATATAGTTTTATCTATTAGGTTTGTATTTATGGATGCGCCCACATATTTCTTTATATACTCATACTTGTACGATTCTATTTATTTCAATGCATTCACGCATGTATAAAGACACACACGAAAAATTTAACACTAACAGAACACATTGAAGGCACAAACAATTGATGGAAAAAACCCAGTAATCTACCTAAAGAAAATGGATGGCAGAAAAAAATTATGAGTATTAGTAAAAAGACAAACATTGATGAAAGTGACAAAGAATACGAATTTGTGGAGAGTCGTTATCGCCAACGTTCTAAAGGGACACGGTACACAGAAGAATAACAGCCATAAAAGTCAAGGCGAACATCTTAATAAATCTGATTAACTTTTTGTTTTGATTTCATGCCCGAGTCGGCTTAAACATAATGAATCGATAACAAAAAGCCATTGGCCGGTTTCCCATCATCTAAGTCTAACTTACTTGTTTACCTTATATAATATGAAAATAGATTTCTCAGCACAGCCAAACAATTTACGATGGATCCATCAATAATATTTTATTCCCGCTGCCACCATATTAAAACCTTCAATTTTCATATATAAGCATACGTTCAATTTATACAGCGCCGTGTGAAACGGATTAAAGTTTCTTTTATGTCATGATTCCGTTCAGAAGATAGTTCTCCCTAAGTTTATATCCCTTGTATCTCTTTGCATCTTTTGTCGTTTTTTTTTCTTTGAAATGCCCTGTGAATGTTATCTGCTGCAAGACCTCCGTCCTCGTTACGAGTCCAAGAAAACTCGATTTGCTTCCGTTCTTATACGACTAAGACGGAAAGTGCTACACAGAGATCCGAAGGCTAATTGCCATGGCGAAAGTGAATGCAAAGAATTCAACTGAAATTCGAACTCGGCTCCCCGATTTCCCGTTGCGAGCTGATATCCACTACACCACAACGCACATCTGTACGACCGCTTTTAAAGTCAGCATATCACCTCTTAACCATTGTTTCCGAGGGAGCAGAGGCCAAATACAACTTACCAAGCCGTTGCTTTGCTACAACAGCATTTTTTTCTTATCAGAAAATAATTCTTTATGAACACACAATATTCAGGTCTTTCTATTGTTTTGAAAATTTGAAACAGTAGCTTCACTTAAATACCTGCAATTTGTAAACTAATAATCCGATTGGGCCCAAATTTTGTCACGTGCCATTTGAAGATTAGTACTTCATAAAAATTATATGGATTTTTTGTTAGGTATTTATATGTTATTTGTGCGTTGTGGTGCAGTGGACATCGGCTTGGAATGAGAAATTGGAGAGCGGTGTTCGAATTCCATTTGAATTCGTTGCATTCCCTTACGCACAAATAACTTTGGGAAAGGAATTAATGAGCCGCGTCTCCCTAAGCTATGGGTCAAATAGCAAAATAGAGTGGGTTCTGTAGCCTTTGTCGGTAATCAGTCTATTGCAGAAATATATATAATATATATAATGGCTCCCTAATTTTGGAAAAATCCTCTGCCCAGTCAGTCATGTCTCTTTTGAGACATGATCTTCCAAGCGTGTATCAGGTATGGCACGTAACCGAATAATTTTAAAAATGTATGATTTTTTTTTTTTTACTAATAAAAGTATTTTTTTTGTTATTGAGTGAACTGCAATGATTTACTTATTAGAATTAAAGAAAAGTACATTAAAAAATAATATTATATACGGTCCATAACTTGTTTTAAAGAGACATACATTTTTTTCAAAGACGTTTTTCTACGCTTGTTTCATTATTACTTCACAAAATCAATTTAATATTTTTCTCTAATGTTGTTGCTATTCATAAAGAATGAATGCATTCAGGGAATTATTTTTTATTAGATGTGTTTTTATTTAAGGTATAAAAATAACTAATGTTTAGTTTATTTTTTTAATTTTTCATAAAAGCGTAAAATAGAATTAAACGTCATACTATTACATAATGTATGAAAAGAAAAACATTTAAGAATGTGTGTTTAACGTAAATTTAATGTCATATAATAAAAGTTAATATAATTAATTCGATATTCTAAACACAGGTTAAACGAAATATTAACCACGCTAACGTTGGTTACTCGGTCCTTTTTCAGATTCTTGTAAAGTATCTATTTATTTACTTAATCAAGTTGATCACGAAATTAATTTTTGACAAAGAAGGCCGTCATTAAAGTGCACTGCCATTGATTACCCCACCACGAGGCATTATCTCAAAAATAGACGAAGCTCTCTCCCCTTGACATTCCCTACAGGCGGGAAGTGCGAGAAAAGAAGCTTTTGGAGTAGATTATGCGTTTACAATTTATCGGTTTCACAGTAAAAGGGTGGGGCATAGTTGCTCGAGTAAATTCGTATATAGGGGGTACCGGTGAGCTAAGTTCATCGGAGCAGAATCCGAGAAAGTATTTGTACAAGAGACACAGGAGTCACACTGTGTCGGTGAGAAAGCGACTATATCCTAGTTGCCAAGTCGGGATCAATCACATTACAGATTCTCCGTTGGATTTGGTCAAGAACACCTAGGTGGATAGCAGGAGCACCCGACCAGATATGGCAGCAATATTCAATGCACGGGTAGATTTGTATATGTGCAGAATTGTTTCGGACGGGAAAATCCTCCTGGCCCTACACAGAGAACCGACCTTCTTAGCAGCGGATTTAGCTATGGATTCTATATAGTTATTCTACTTGAGGTCTGATATGAATGTTAATCCGAGGAGCTGCAGTATTTTACTTTCAGAAAGACTAGCCTGATCCATGTTAATGGGCGGGAGGAACGATTTTCTTGACGACCAGAACTTTGGGAGAGAGCCAGTCAATAGCTGATATGTTGACACGTGCCAGACATTTAGATACTTAAAATATTATGTAATATTTTCCAATCCAATTTGCCCAAAATATCAATTTAAAACTGGATTCTCATATTTAAGGAAAACCTTTAAAGTAACTCTTTCCTAACTTGTTGGTACGGAGGGAGGTAAAAGTTAAGATGAAGAGTATCATTATTTTGGCTTCAAAAGTTATCACTAAATTGAAGCAGTAAAAAGAAATAATTGTGCTTAAGAAGCTTAATCTATCATTTTAGATATTACCAAGTTTCAAGCAATACCCGGGAAGTGTTGGGCCGTTGCTCACAGAACAAATTACAGAATCCAGCAAGACACAGTTTTTTCTTGTGAGAAAAGATAAAATATCATTTTATCGTTGAGAGAGAGAGAGAGAGAGAGAGAGAGAGAGAGAGAGAGAAAGAAAGAGAGAGAGGTGAAAAGAGAGACTCAAATGCCAATTGGAATGATAAAAGCAAAAAAAAAAAGCCATTATCCTTCAAATTTTGATACCTCAAAAGTTCATCAAAATGTGTCCCATAAAAATAAAATTGTAGAACAAAACTCTTTTCTATAAAGTTAAGTGTAATATTTGTCCAAAAACTGTATAAATACAGTTGATACTTGGTCAATATTGGACGAAATTATCTGATTTTTAAATTCTATGGCGTTTGATTAAAGAAAAATATCATGAGTCATCACTTTTCAGCAATGTTCACTGGCCAGAATAAAATACAGCTCAGATATAGTAATACGTGTTTTTTGAGTACTTAGTAACATAATGGTCATTGGATAATTAAGACAGGAATTACAATTGCCATCATTAGAAATACTAAGGAAGATGGTATTAAATGTTTCAAACTTTACTCAAAATCGTTTGGCTGTCTGTATAATACTGTTAATTCCAGTTAAAAAGAGTGCATAATTCTTTATGATGCAGTATATATCAAGAAAATGTTCCTATATCATTGTAATCAACTCTTTAGTAAGTCAGTTAACAATCCATCTCTACTTATCTAAACAGTACTTGGTATAATGCTGATTAGGTCTTAATTGAGTTCAAAGATTCTTATTTGATTCCAATTTCGAAATTATCATCGTTTTTTTTTATTTGAACAAAAATGACTTAACTATTCAGGCCATCTCCTCTGTGCTAGAGGGTGTAAAGATTATTATATGTGATGGCAACCGAGTAAAAATAAAACTTTTTAAAAAGTTATATCACACAATACCTGGAAAAACTTAATATGGCCATCAGTCAAGGTAGTCGTATAAAACAATTATCCAAACGCACTGCTAGTATTATACACCATACTTGCAATGGAATTGTTTGTTTATGTCGAAACATTTTAACAAGCCAAAATTAAGTGCTACTTAGGCAAGTTACAACTGATTCATTAAAAAAAGAATTTAGTAAAGTTCGTCAAGTATCAGGTGGCAACTACTTGATAAATGTCCAACGGTGCATTGAAAAGGTGTGTATTAGGCAGACATTTTTACTGTTAAATAAAAAGATAAATATCGATGCTTTTGATGTCAAGCCAGGTCACCAACGTACATCTTGTGATTATAAACTTTGTGAAGAAGGTTCAGAAATATTTTACAATCTGGAAAATTTAGAATTATCTTTTACTGATAAAATAAAATAGCTCATCAGTACATATCTGGATATATTGCAAACCAATAGATTTTATTATAAAGAATAGAGAAATTGACCGTGGAAAACGAAAGGTTTTTCTGTCCACACTTGCCAACGGTTTTTTATATAATCCTTTTCAATACCATAAAGAAAATATGTGCTATAAATACATAAGTAACAATTTTATGCTTATTTCTGATTTTAATTTTTTCAACATGGAGAGAAAGTATGCTCATATTTTTGCAAATATAGTTTTTAAAAACTTATGCAAATATTACACACCCAGATACGAAAAAAAACCTGCTGTAAATGTTTTGAAACACTCATAGAATAATTTTGTTTTATATATCAATATTTCAGAGATGACTGATTGTCATATTCATATTTCGACATATGCCCTCCATACATTCTTAAGGTATAGCTCGTTGAACATAGTAACCTTATGCAAATTTGAACCGGAAATTTCAATCTCTAGTGATAGAATTATTAAAGGCTTCAATGATACCTGTAAATAGCTCGAATATTTCTGTATCAAATCTTTTACCAAAATATCTTAACTACCTCCGTGTTCTGCTTAATACTTATCAGTGTTCACAATAAAAATACATATTTTAATTTATTTAACTCTCAACACATCTTATTATTCCCAGATATGGGTCAAAATGTTACCGTAATTATTTTTGAAAATAGTTAACTTAATTTTCTTTCAAAATTTCTGAAAATGAAATATTTTTCTATAGGTCCCTAGTCCTAGTTCTCAGTTGCGCCATTAATAGACCCGGAGTATAGTTCTTCATTTATTTAGGTGACATACGCACGTGCTCAACTCAGCAAATAAACATTTGATTAAAAAAATGAGTCCCCACCGTGCGAAGAAGCAATGTCTCAATAAAAGAAATCAACTTAATGTTTTTCATCAATTGAACTCATGCAAATCATGTACACAAGACACTTGATGCAAATCGTGTACACAAGCTTCTTAACCATAGAACACTAACCATGCCTATATATTACCAAGCGCAAATTTTCTTATATTTAATTACCATTTACAGTTATCTGATTTTCATACTTTAAAATATGTTTTCAGTTCCTATTAATTTTAACTAGAAGTACGAAGTTTGAAGTGCCTAAAAGAGGAATTTTTCAAATAAAGATTTATATTTAATATGTATTTGATATATTCAAAACCGGGTATGATTACGCATGGTTAGTAGTGGTGTAACTTTAATTGATGATTAGTGTTCTAGGGTTAACTTTGAAGGAATAAAAAAATAAAGCGACATTAATGTGCAATAACAGTAGAAAAAAGTAACCAAGAAGACAAAAGATAGCCACTGACTCTGCATTTTATTTTTTCAAAATCAAAATCAAAATTAGCTGGATAACATGAAACCGGAAGTATGTTCCACAAACGGAAGGTCAAGACAAGAAACTTTTAGCATAGAAGTTATGATTACAACCACCCAATTCAACTGTAAATAATGAGACCTTGCTACCAGTCTAATACAAAGGCTTCAATTAATAAGGTCCAGGTACTATAGCGGAAATTTAATGCAAACAGTTACCATAAACGAATCTATAAAAAAAGGACACAGGGAATCTACATTACAGCAGCGAGAAAATGATTAATGCTGAGACGCCAATAATATTGCTGATTTTTCTTTGGATTTTATTAAGTATCTCCAAAAATATAACAGGAAGACCGGAACATATGCAGTAGAAATAATCAAAAACATGGACGAATATTAGACTGATAGATAAGTACGATAAATTCTGGAGAAAATCAAAGAGAACAAAATTTCTTAGCCACAACCTAGCAATGGATTCCAGATAATCTTCTCACTTAATGTCAGCCAAGAAGGTTTAGATGAGTATGAACCAAGATGATGGGAGACAAAAAGGGGTCTCTCAGATTATTTAGTTGAGATAATTTTTCAGAACTTATATGCAAGGATTCCTTATTACAACTTATATTGCTATCTGAAGCATTCCAGTAATCAGATGTTTCGATTTGGTTCTGAATATCATTCGTAAATGATTAGATGAGGTTTGAATCTGCGATTGCCACCATTGTCTTATTGCCATTACGACGTCCATAGTCATGAAGAGGATTTGTCTGAAGGTGTTCCGATTTTTCAATAATTGAATGGTACTTGGATTGCCTGAGGTATTGTATCGAAAGGACAGTTCAAGGTGACGACCGCTGCATAGAGAGAGAGAGAGAGAGAGAGAGAGAGAGAGAGAGAGAGAGAGAGAGAGAGTGCATCAAGTGGTTGACCAGTGATGGAAATTAAATAATCGTTCATGGAAAGTAGCAATAGCAGGAGGTGACATCATAACGTACACTGAATGAAATGCATCTTGTAGGACACGCTCCAAATGAATCATAGACAAGCGTTGAGATTTGAGTTCAAAAGGGTTACTGTCTGCCAAATTATTCTATTATGCCGTTCACACTTCCTATTGGCTTGTGAATTATAAGTGAGCATTCTACTGATTTGCGAAACGTTTATCACATTCGATGAGAGAAATGAATTACCTTTGTCTGTTTTAATGTCAGATGAATATGTCAAAGAGTGTAAATATTGGTGGAAGCACTGGATTGCTTGTTCGAGAATTCATTTATGGCAAGTAAAAGAGAAGAAACGCGGGTGAACTCGTTTATTACAGTAAATATAGGTTAGCTGATGGCAAAGGGCTTTTAAAATCAACGCTGAGTCTCGCAAATGTAACAGTTATCTCGATTAGCTTTCATACATTAGATCGATTCAACTGTTGCTTAAAATCAGTGCAAATGAGACAAGAAGTTATATCTAAACTTATTTATAAATGGAACTTTTTCTCTGTGTGTATGTGTGTGTGTGTGTGTGTGTGTGTGTGTGCCCGTTACCTATAGATTCCAAAACGGCTGAACCGATTTTCTTGAGAATTTACAAAGTTGTACTATAAGCGTCTGCGAGTGTGCGTAGCTAGGTTTTGTGTCAAGGTACCCCTGATAAATACCGAAGATCGATAATAGAAAAAATCGGGTTATAGGAGGAGTGGTCCGATTTTAATCAAATTTGATACACTCATAGACAAAAACATAAGAAGCGACATTTTCAAGATTGCAGTTCTTACAATAGTGCAGAAAATCGATAATATATATATATATATATATATATATATATATATATAAGGCAAGATGTTTGTGTGTGTGTGTCTGTTTATCTGTCTGTATGTCTGTATTTTTTCAGCCCTTTTATTTTAGTTTTTGCTTCGGGTTTGGCTCTAAGTAGGTATAATTGCAGTTCTTAATCTCAGCAATCATACCATTTACTCAGAGGACTTATTTAACCTTAAAAATTCAGTTTAAGACGAAAACCTTTTTTGATATCGATACCAGGAAATCAAAATTTGACTTACAGCCATTCATTTTTCTTTCAGTCTACGGTTTTGTTTTAACTGGAAACAACTATTGCTTTTTAGTCTTTCGTCCCAACGTCCAAAAAGTCTGAGCTCCAGGACCATGGATTAATTTTAAAGCTTTCATTACAATTCCATATCTTAAAAATGTAGCTTTTGGGTAACGCATCATTGGCACACATGTTTGGGCAATTTCACTCAGCAAACTGTAGATCTTTATGCTTTATACTAAGAATCTAAAAGCTGTAGCGAGAAGATAAAAACTTCCATCTTTGCATCTACATTATTTTAGTGTAGTGCTCAAAATCAAACAAGAATAAAAGTTATTTTTCATCCGGTTGTGGTGCAGTGGTTATCGGCTCGGAAAGAGAAATCAAAGAGCCGAGTTCAAATTCCAGTTGAATTCCTTGCATTCACTTACGCGCAAATACCCTTAGGAAAGATATTAATTCGTCTATTCCCTCCATTTATGGATTAAATAACACGGCAGATTGGATTCTATAGCATGGCTGGCAACCAGTTTTACACAAAAATTAATAGCAACCTACTGCGGGATAATCTTCTGCCCAGTCTTCCATGTCTCTTTCAAGACATGATCGCCCAAACGTGTAATACGTATGGCACTTAACTGACTGACTGAAGAATGTTGCTTAATAGTTACCAGAGATGAAGTTGAATTAGCGAACCGAGTTCAATTTCCATTCAAGGTTACATTAAATTTTGGAATAAAAGCATAACTTTGTATCTTTTTCTACGTCTTCTTCCAGATATGGGGTAAATAGCTGAAGGCAGTGGAATCTTTCGTTTTGGGGGAAGCAAATATAGGAGAAGGCATTTTCTGAATTACAAATCATGAAGAATGCAATGGAAAATCACTGTACTAATTTACAGGTAACGAAAAGGAATCTGTGGAGAGCCATATCTGGAACTTTTCTGATGTGGCTAGATCAGAAAAGCAAACTATTTCTCAGAAAACCTCATAGGTGTGGAATTTTGACAATGATGGATTGCCTTTGCTTATGCTTTAGCTATAAGACGAACAGGGCGCAAAAACAGGAAGACGGCCGCAATAGTTTTGAAAAATCAATCCGCCTCCTGCACCCAGATTCTTTAGTGAGACAAGCTAGCACATGGCCAGAAAATCTCAGCCAAGGGCTGACACGCCTTCTTTCGATCATCTCCCTCCTACTTCCTCCAACAAACGACGCTAAAACTACTGTTTATCGCATAATAAAGCGAGATAAGAGAACGAAAAAATATAAAAAATGCCCTTCGTTGATGCAGTCTATGATGTAATATTGCGGGCTGGAGAAAAAAACCAGAGACGATTCGGCATAAAACGTTATGCTAAAGTATTATCGCTACTTTTGAAAGGCCTCCACTATAGCATATGTTTATTATTCTGATGTGCGTTTTTTTCATTAGCATTTAATATCTTTCATATTAAAAAAATACATGCATACATACACACACACACACACACACGCACACACACACACACACACACACACACACACACACACACATATATATATATATATATATATAGCATAATGATAATCCACGTATACTGTCTTAATATGTATAGGAAACACTACTAAAAAGTTGTAAGTTAAAAATGTATTTTTTGGCAGTATTTATTTATTTCTATTATTATATATAATAATAAATAATAATAATAATAATAATAATAATAATAATAGAAATTATTATATATAATAATAGAAAATAATATTATATGTTATAATAATAATAACAGAAATAATAATATAAATTTATAAAAATAAATACTGCCAAAAAATACATTTTTAACTTACAACAGTTTAGTAGTTATATATATATATATATATATATATATATATATATATATATATATATATATTCCTAAAAAATTGAATTGTTTTATCAATGGAATACAACCCAATCTTTTCGTTCTCAATTCTCGGGAACTGTGGCAACTTTTCAGCCACAATTGTTAGTCAAAACATTTTCACGTGAAAGAGGGAAAGTTACTTCTATTTGATTGACAATTCATTGGGATCAGTATCAGCACATATTCATAAGCATAGCATAATGGATTCATATTCTCAGAAAGAGGAACTTCTTTTCGTGTCCAAAGTTTTTTCTGAATTACATTTAATGCTAATTAATCCTAAATCTAGGAACCACACAGAGAATAACTATAGGGAAAAATCAGCAAGTTATATTATTCATTTAGGTTAACGTATGAAAAAGGTGTCAATAAATTACTCATAATGGAATCATGCAGTATAGACCACAATTCTCAAAGATCATTATAATGCACGGAAATATAAAATAAAGTTGTTTTGGATAAATATAAATTTCTCGACTTTCATGATTTTCGCCTCTTTTATGTTCAATATGGATTTCTCTTAGATTTGAAGTGTTTTCCGCTAATCTGAAAAGCGTAGACAAAACAAGTGTCAGAGTGATTTGATAAGGTCGCCCAAGGCTAGGGCCGCTGGTGAGTACATTTGGGTCCGTGCGAATCTAAAATAATAATATTAACATTGATAGAGAGTTATAGAGAAATAGAGAGAAGTAGAGATGTAAAAAAATTCAATAGCTAATACACAATATATTATTTACATTAATATTATAAAAACTAGTGTTTTCATTATTCTTTTGTCACCACATTTCGGTCGATGTAGCCCCCAACATTCATCAAATGCTAATTCTTCCGTGTGATCTTTAGAAAATTTGGGACTGCACTCTTTATTTAATCTACGGGGGTAGACTGTACCCCGTTTAGTTATTATTTAATACTGCTCAACTATAGCTCGCATTATTTCAATTCTTTAATCCATTATGTTATTGTCTTTTAGAGTAAATGGTTAGTTTATTAATTTGATGACAAATAAATGTGGTTTCAATTGCTAGGCTGCGTGAAAACAGGGCAAGCAATAAATTGTAAGCTGTATTAAATAAAACTAGACGAGATGTACATAGATATGATCACTTCTTCTTTTATGTTCCTTGTCCTGTCAGGACGTACGCTATCATGGCCGTACACGTCTCCCTATCCCTGGTGGTTCTTAGCACACTTTCTTCTGTAACATCTCGCAACCCCCGTCATCTACCTGCTCAGGCCCTTCAAATATGTTACTCGCTACTTTCCTCTGTCTCTTTTCCCCGCTTTCTGGCCTGTTAGTATCATATTCTCTAAACCCTCCTTCCTCATTGCATGTGCTAGGAACTTTAGCTGTCTCTTCATAATGCTCGTTATTAAATTCCTTTTCCTGGTGCTCAATATTAATTTTCTTTTCGTTTCCATTCTTTCCGACACCTCATCATTGCTCACATGTTCGGTCCATGATATCGGCAGCATCTTTCTGTAGAACCACATTTCAGTTGCTTCAAGTATTATTTTCATCTTTGATGATATTGTTCTGCATTCACTACCATATTGAAGATCTGACGTCACATAGCAATCTAGTACTCTCTTCTTTGAAAGGAACGTAAACAATCTACTCCCGTAGATTAAGTTGTTGGGACGCCCGCGCCTATTCGGCTATAATAGAATATTCCATGACTATGTAAAGTAATGGCGGCATCTACATAGGAGAGAGTGTGCCGAGTAGCCGATCAACAAGTCAGTCGTAGACTTCCGGTGACGACCCGGAAGTAACCATTGCTCATACTACGTCTTACGACGGTTGTGACGATTAACATTTATTCTTGTATTGGATACTAATAACCTTTGTAAATACTATTTTCACGGAATGCAACAATTAACCTATTCCTGTTGTTGAGTTATTTATTCTTACTCACGACATAGCATAAGTGTTCAGTCCAAAATTCCCTGACGCTTATTCGGATCGAAAAGCATATGATAAACGCCATTGGCACAACGGCCAGGACGCTTCTAAAAACAATGACAATAGTTTTCACGCACATAACCCTAACTCTTCATTCCAGAAATTGAGACAATATACTAATACAGAAGTGTAAAATAAAGAATACGTTAACCTAATAGTAGTAGGCCTATGTCAGTTAGAAGATGCTCCCTCGTGACAAATCGTATCAAGGCTTAGGAAAATTTCGGCTGTTACAGGTCATAGATTCTTTATAAAGGAGGTGCGCTTTCCACTCTATCTCATTTTCCCAGTTAATGTAAGTTAATGCACCGAAAATTGTCGTAACGATTTACAACAGGCCATAGAAATCAATTGTATGCGTACATAAATATTCTCTTCTAGACTAGGAATGGAAAGTTAACTGGTATTTTAAACTTCTGTCGAAACTCGATCATGACCAGAAAACCAGACGCGTGTCATTTCAACACATAGGCGGTCATGGACCTGAACTTACCCCTATCCCTTGTCACACTTAAGACTTTTCCTCTTGGTATCTCTCTTAAACCCTGTTCCATCATCCACTTTCTCAAGCCCATCAAGTATGACTGGTGTTGTTTTCCTATGTCTCAATTTTCTTCTATCCGTCCCTGTGTGTAGTAGATTATCGAAGCCCTCCTTCCTCATTACGTATCTCAGAAACCTCAGTTGTCTCTTCCTGAGGCTAAGTAGAAGTTTTCCTTTCGTTTGTGTCCTCTTCAGAACCTCATCGTTGCTCACATATTCAATCCATAGTATCCTTAGAAAAAGATCTCTGTTGTTTTGCGCCTCTTTATCTTTGAGAAATGGTCTAGCATTTGCGGTCATATAGGACAGATATCACATACCAGTCAAGTACTGCTTTTTTTTGTTTCCAATGAAATCTTCCTGTCTCTCAATACTCTGCCCAAGTTTTGGAATGCGCACTTGGTTATGTGAAATCACCTTTGGATCTCAGTGTCGCACTTTCCATCCTCTATCAAAACACTCCCCAGGTATTTACATTTCTGCATCTGCTTGATTTAAGTGTCATCGACCTGTAAAAACGTGGTGATTGATGCGGCTTTTCGGATAATTCGAGAATAAGAACCCAAATAAAAAGGCACATTTTTATATTTTCGAGTTATTGAATATGAAGTTATCTGATTTTGATGTATTTGTAAAAGTTGAAATCAAAGAAAAAAGGGAAGCCGTTTAAACAACAGTATTACTAAAATAAGTGAGAAAAATAGAGGATTATAAAGAGGCTTTGCTGTTAGTCTATCTGCACATTAAAGAACTGATACTTCGTGGATCAAAGTGAGGCAAGCTAGCACATGGCCAGAAAACATGTTTCAATGTTTCAATATAAGAATGTTCTCTCGATCACTATAATAATAATGTTTTTAAGCCTAAGAACAACCGTTAGCTCTTTTAAACAACCTCATAAACTAAACTAACTACATACCTTTTCTTGCGACCATAAAATATCCTTCAGGAACCCTATACAATTAGTGGCTGTTAGGACGGGCATTATTTCTCTTCTATGTGCCGTGTCTCTTCAAGAGGTAGGCGATCATATCCTTCTATATCTACACACCACTTGCCGCTCTTACTACCCCTTCTCATCTTATTCCACTCAATTCCCGAATCTCCATTTGTTTAAATCTATCAGGTATGTCATGCGTTGTTTCTTTTGTTTGTCATTCTCTATCCGTCACGTTAGCATCAGGTTTTCCAGGCCCTCTTTCCTCATTCTTTCTCAGAGAGAGAATCGCCGAATTATGTCAATTCGATCGGTTTTCAATCCGGGTTAGAATCAATTGGATGCATAACCGTACTGATGAGCTGTGATACAGCAAAACAGATCGGTCTGCGGATGACTGTACAACGTCACGTGATTCCATCAGCAACGATTCTTCAAATTACATCAAAACGAGGTCGACTATAATTGTTCTCTGACGATCCATGTTCAAAAGCGACACTTTATTCATATATGACAAGTATCATCCAGACACCGTCAAAGAGATAAGTCCTTTAATAATGTTAGGAGATTTTCCTATACACACAGGCAGAACAAGCAAAGCTAGTCGCCTAAACATCATTATCAAAGACAACAAATGCAGAATGTACCTTCTTGTTTATATGGCACACCCTGAAAATAGTAATGTATCTTTGAAGATCTTAAGAGCTATGAAAATACTTTCTTCTTTTTTCTTCTTCTTCTATGTGCCATAATCATTCAGGACGTAGGCGATCATGGTTTTGCACGTTTTCCTATCCTTGGTAGCTCTTAGCACGCTTCAACCTGTTACCCCTTCAAACCCCAGTTTGCCATCCACCTGCTCAGACCATGTCTCTCTTTCCCTCTATCTAACCTGTGTGTATCATATTCTCCATGCCTTCCTTCCTCATCTTATGTCCTAAGTTCTTCAGCTGTATCTTCCTGGTGGTTAGTGTTAATTTCCTTTTCGTTTCCATCATTTCTAAAATCTCATATACTCGATCCATGATTATTCGCAGCATCCTTCTGTAGAACCATATATCAGTTGCTTCAAGTTTTTTTTTCATCTTTGATGATATCGCCAAGCATTCAATGCCATCCCAAAACCTTCAGCTGTCTTTTCCTGTTAAGTATCAGTTTCTTTATTGTGTCCATCATCAATAAAACCTCGTCGTTGCTCGATTGTTCCGTCCATAGTATCCTCAGCATTCTTCTGTAGAGCCACATTCCGGTTGCTTTGAATCTTTCCTTCATCATTAGGTGAATATTATTAAAGAAATAGGTGGGTGTGGAAATCCAGAGAGGACATAAAATATGAATTAAAAGATGAAGATTAAAAATCTTTCCTTGCACTATCCTAATTCGATCACGTGACAAATATAATCAACCTTAAATTAAAATTAAAATTATTGAATATTATAAATAAATGTAAACTATGGAAAATTATTATTCAATAATTGGATAATATTACATTAGATTTGATGAATTAATTCCTTCTCAAATTTTGATTTCTTTATTTCACATTCAACCCATGCAACTAGAATTTCATATAAAGATAAAACCGTTTTCTAATAAGAGGTCGGAATATGATTTGCATAATCTAGAATCGGATTACGTCAGAACATTATAATGCTTTGTGTAAAAATTTATTTCTTTTGAATATCAATTTTTAGATCAATTGACATTTTCAATCGACTTCAAACAGTGAGAAATGAATGCATTCGTTTGATATATCCAGGTTAGATTTTATTGGTAATATAGTCTTTTATATTGTTTGAAATTATTACATGATTTTAGGCGACAGTCATACCTGCCTTTCTTCGATTAAAATGGGAATGATGTGGTAGATATAAATTTATCTGATAGATGATATCTAACATAACCGCCAGTTGTTATTTCGTTTGTTTGGTGTTGGATTTCAGAGAAACGTGCGCTGCATCGCTCTCATTCTCTGTTATTAAGTTAAACTTTCAGCGATAAAAATGAGAGTTTAATTTAAAGTGAAAGGAAGAGGATATAATCTTCAGTTCTTTTGAATATAGATTCCCCAACAATACAGTTACGTCCGGGTTTCAGCTGGATTTCTTTTATTCATTTACGCGTAAGAAACTTTGGAAAATGTATGAATTAATCTCTTTCTTTTAGCCATGAGATAACTAGCAGGGCAGACTAGGTTCTATAGACTTGGTTTGCAACCAGTCTAAAAAAAAAAACAACAACAACAAAAAAAAAAAAACAAAAACGAACTACTGAGGAAAAATCTTATGACTAGTGAGTCATAAAACGAAAGAGACATGATCACTCAAAGGTAAATCGTGTATGGCACTTTACTAATTGCTCGTCATAGACGAACGATAGAAAGTGTCACAGAAAATTGAAGGTGTATAATTTGTGCTATATACCGGAAAGCCTTAGCAGCTCGATATTCATAGCACGACCTAAGAAACCATGCACAAACGAACATCAGCTCCATCAAACAATCAGCTTAATAAGCCACATAACAAAACTCATTATCCGGATTCTAATGATTGAAGCGTTCAGCAGAGAAAGGCCAAAGTTACGAAAAGAACAGTGCGGGTTTGTTAAGGACACCTGATCAAGGAACGCGATATTTATGCACAGAATGTTATTGGAAAGAGCAATTCAGATGCAGAAGGAAATTCACCTGTGTTTTATAGACTACAGACTACGCAAAGGCCAAAGTATGCGAACACAAATCTGTTAGAGCTAATCAGCGGCCTTGACATATTCCGTAAAGACATTAGAACTATCAAGAATCAATACTGAATACAAACCGCCTGCACACGGACAGGATATGAGTTCAGCAGATATACAAACATAGAAATCGGTGTAAAATAAGAATGTGTCTTTTCACTGGATTTGATCAACCTATACAGCGATGTCATTCTTAGAGAACTAGAAATACTGTCAAAATTCATCATTGTCGGTCACAATCTTATCGATGTAAGATATGCAGATGGCACAATACCAATAGCAGACACGGAAAGCAAACTACAGAACCTCCTACAAAATGTAGCGAAGGAAAGAGAAAAGAAAATACTATACATAAATTATAAGAAAACTGAATGCATGGCCATCAGCGAAACAAAAAGGAGTCCAGATTGTCAGATAAAGATCGGGGATACTGAAATCAATCAGGTACAGAAATTTTAATTCGGGGAACTGTTCTAACAGTGGACTGAAAGTGGGACTTTGAGACCCGAAGGCGTATTCGGATGGCTAGGGACACGTTTAAAAAAATAAATAGAGTATTGAGAGACAGGAAAATTTTGTTGAAAACAAATAAAAGAGTTATGTGATATCTCTACTTTTGTATGACTGCGGTTGCTGGACAATCTGCTTAAAGATGTTGAAAAGACTGGAAGAAAAAAAATGTGGCTCTACAGAAGGATGCTAAGTATACCATGGACCGAATATATGAGCAAAGATTAGGTTTTGGAGAGAATGAAAACAAAAACGAAAACCTTTACTTAATATCACGAAGAGACAGTTGAAGTTTATGTGACACGTAATTAGGAAGGATAGCTTGGAGAATATGTTACTCACAGGATAGATAGAGAGATGGATAGATGGATAGCGAAAAACAGCGCAGGGCACACTTGATGGGCTGGAGCAAATAGACGGCAGAGCAGGATCTGACAAAAGTAACCAGTTAATAGGAACTATAAGGGGCAGGAAGATGTGGAGGGTAATGATTTCTACTTCTTGAAGGGTCACAGCACATAAAAGAGGATCATATTAGGGAAAATGACTTTCGGAAACAAAACAATGTATAAAGAGAATATATCTTTAGAAACAAAGAAGATGTTGCCATATAAATATGTAAAATCTAGCCTTAAAATGGGTAAATACTGAAAATATCCCCTAAATTAAAGAAACAACTGGAAGTGACATTGGATTGTAGGATAAATTACATTCGATACGGGAAATTGCAGAGATACTGCATACCTGTTATATAAGGCATTTAAAACGCTTGTATACGTGACTAGCTAGGTCTTTTGGAAGTCTCGCCATTTAAAGGAAAAATGTAATAAAGCACATTTTTATCTACGGTAATGACATATGGATTGTTTATAACAACGTATAGCGAAAAGGTATTTTAGAAAACACAACGAGTTACCGTTAACCACTCCAAAAGCTAGTGGTATCCGAAGTGGGTATCTTGTAGGATTGTTAGAGCAGTGGGTGTTACAAAATCCTTCAAAATACTTCAAAATCAGAAATTGAATTCAGACAAGTAGTGTTCCAAAATGTACCGATTAAATGGCAGAAATCAATAAAAAATTCCTGCAGTTAGATAATCGGTAGGGTGTCGTCTTTTATGATGACAATGCAAGACCATACGTCTTTCTTCAGAACCTGCATAAATTAATACATCTTGGTTGGCATGTCGTACTAAACGCACCGTGCCAAACATTATTTACCTCTTCTTTAAAGTCTTAAAGAACTTAATTAATGAAAATAATTCCAAGTTTCTGGAAGCTTGTAAAAAACTTCAGTTTGTTCATGGCCCAGTAAAATTAGAAATTCTCTGAGGATGGAATCATAAAACTGACACAAATATAATGAAAAGTAGTGGAACAAATGTGAACATCTCTAGCTAAAGCTAACTGCAGAAAATACTTAAATATTGTCTTTGCAATTCACGTAAAAACGCCTCAAACTTTTGTTCTGATAAACACAGACAATATACACATATAAATATATATATTAGATGTCTAACAGTACTGATGAGCTGTAATACAGCGAAACAGGACTGCTGCAGATGATATTTACGCTCTCGCACGCCGATTGAGCACTATGGAGAAATGTGCGTTCGGATTTCAGTATATCAATTTCAACACTGTTTTAAAACAAATTCCCAGACATTTGAACTTCTCTATTTTGCTTGATCATTAACATTTCATAGTTCGCAATTTGGGCATTTTCTTTTGCTCACAACTATAATTTATCGTTGGTTAATCCTTTCATTGAACTTTACTACACTGTATTGTCTTGGATGTCAGTGAAAAAAGTGTCTTCCTCATATCTTTTATTGTGACGATTAAATCTACAGTTAATAAATCCTGCTAGGGTTTCCAAATCAGATTTTCGGTAAGGTTTGAGATTTTACGCAAAACAATAATTTCATCCGAGTTGTGCGTTGTGGTTCAGTAGATATCGCCTCGGAACGAGAATTCAGGGAGCAGAGTTCGAATTCCAGTTGAATTAACTGCATTTACTTACACACAAATACCCTTGGGAAATGTATTAATCCGTCTTTTCCTTCAAGTTATGTTAAATAACAGATTGTGTTCTATAGTCTTGGCTGGCAACCAGTCTACCGCAGAAAGTAATGCAATTTACTGCGGGATAATCTTCTGCCCAGTCAGTCATGTCTCGAAAGAGACATGATCGCCCAAGCGTGGATGACGTATGGCACTTAACTGACTGACATACTTACCGATGTACTTTACACACACACACACACACACACACACACACACACACACACATATATATATAAATATATATATATAATGTAACCTCCTGATTAAAATTACTGCCTACCCTTTAATAAATCTAAGGTCCCACTGTGTATCATACCCAGACAAAATTAAATAATGACATGTCTAGATCTATGACATCCTGCCCCTTTTCCTAACCCAAATGTTTAAATCTCTATGGTTATATAATGCAAGCTGCTGATTGAACTGTTTGGACACACCTATTGCATTTCCACTAACTACTACTTGAAAAAAAAAAAGAACACTAGCGTCTATATGTCCTCTCTGTCTATCTGTGAGTGCAATGTGAAAAAAGGGTAAATAATATTGGTAAAGAAAAGAGAAACTAAAACATCAGCTGAATCTGTGGGCGTTATTTTTACCGTAAAAAAAAGGGGGGGGGAAAGGCTTGATCCACGCTAGTGATCTCAAACCGATCGCCAGATGTTTTGATAAATATACTATTACTGTCACAATGATTGACAGGGAAGATTGCACCCAGATCATGGATTCCTCTGTGTATCCGGTATTGTTTAACCTTGTAATACCTGACTTATGCTATTGGAATGAAAACGGCTACTGCCCAGTAATTCCGGAAAATGCTATCAAGAACGCAACACTGCACGCCAATCATTTCATAGAATAATGAAACCGAACAAACATTATATATATATATATTTTTTTTTTCTAAACATATGCTATTAAATATAAGAGACAATGCATGTCTATTATGTTTAATCATGAGCCGTTCTAAACGTCGTATTTTTGCTTTAATTTCAGTTGAAAATAAAGACAAAAATTCTCCAACATTTGGATAATTATTTATTGGTTTTCTTCTAAGCTTTCGGCTCACATGAGCCATCTTCAGAGAGGTTGTTTAAACTGAAATATTATAAAATCCACCATCACCAACTATTTTATTTTGTGTTGACATAAAACTCCGCTTGGCAACGGCAATAGTTACCAAAAATAATAAACGCAGTTCTTAAGTTTGCGATGCGGTTTTATGACGTCACACCGCGGGATAGCGCGAAATGACAACAAAACCATGTAGTCAAATGCAATGTAATATGTTATTTCCTGCTTTAAAGTTGATTTTATTGAGTGTTGGTTGTTTTGATTTGATGTACATGGTCTCCAATATCTGCAGGTTCCTCTTACTGTGTGTATGAGTAAGGATCACCGTATTGTTGGTTTAGAACGGGTCATAATTAAACATAATAGATATTCATTGTCTCTTATATTTAATAGCATATGTTTAGAAAATTACTTGCTGCCTCGATATACTAAATTTAATATATATATATATAAACTGATATATTGAAATATGCGGGCATTAACGACTTCATAAATAAACCACCGATAACATGATGTTACTTCGTATTCGGCCAGATTCTTAAAGAATATTTTTGTTTTGTTATCGAGTACTTTTTAAATCAATGTGAGGATGTCATATTCTATTTTAGTAAATACATAAAAGTGGGAACATAGGAGAGCTTTACAATTTAAAATGTGATATTTTATCTACGGCAATCCAAGTGAATCGACATAGGTGCACAAGTATACAAAAGCACGGATGTACAAAATATAATTAAACTATACACGTACAGAAGTTCGACTTCTTCTTCCTGTGACGTATCTCTTCAGGATGTAGGCGATCACAGACTTCCACTTGGCTTCCCTTCTGTCTCTTGTCTCTCTCAAAATTCTTCCTCTTGGTGTCTCTCCCAATCTCCGCTCAGCCATCCATTTACTCGGGCCTATGGAGTAGGTTTCGCGCTGGTTTCCTCTGTCTCACTTTCCCTGTATCCGTCCTGTGATTATTACATTCTCCAGGCCCTCCTTCCTCATGACATTTCCCAGAAACCTGTTTTTATGTTAAGTATGTTTTGTTGAATCCATTGTATTCACTTACGCGCAAATACCCTTGGGAAAGGTATTAATCCGTCTCTTCCTTCCAGTTATGGGTTAAATAGCAAGACAGATTGGGTTCTATAGCCTTGGTCGGCAACCAGTCTACTGCAGAGAGCAATGACAAACTACTGCGGGATAATCTTCTGCCCAGTCACTCATGTCTCGAAAGAGACATGATCGCACAAGCGTGTATCACGTATGGCACTTAACTGACTGATGTTTTCTTCTTGTTTCTATTCTCTCCAACAACTCGTCGTTAATCACGTGCTTAGTCCATGGTATCCTCAACCTCGATCTGTAAAACCACATTTCTGCTGCCTGAGGAGATCGTACAACATTCACTGCCTTACAGTAGAACAGACATCACATCGCAATCCTGTAGATTTTCTTTTTTTCCAATGAAATTTTCTTGTCTTTCAGTATTTTGTTTAGCTTTGGAAATGCATCCTTGGCCATGTCAATGCATCTTTGGATCACTGTCAGCACGCCTTCCAGGTATTTAAATGTCTTTACTTGTTTTATTTTAGTTTCTCCGATCTGTAGTTGGCATTTTGGGCTCTTCTTTTTGCTGATGACCATACAATCAGTTTTCTTGAAGATTATCCTCGGTCTTTTCTTCTCACTTTCTTTTGCAACCATCAGTAGGAGGTCCTGCTTTCTCCTATCCGTGTCTTCTATCAGCACTGTATTATCTGCGTATTTTACATTGTTGAGATTATAGCCGCCAACGACGAATCTTGGCAAAGGTTTTATTTGTCTCAGAATTGTTCCGTTGTATAAGTTAAACAGATCCGGTGAAAAAAAAAAAACCCTTATCCTACGTTCTTTTTATTTTTGTATATCTGTGGAATTCACTTCATATCCATACGCAAGCAGTTTGCAGTCAATATATATTCTTGATTATCCTAAAGTCTTTTACGAAAATGTAGAGTTTATCGAGCATCTCTATCAATATTTTGTGGCGTACTTTGTCAAATGCCTTTCCGTATTATAAAATGCACAGATAGAGGTCCTTCTGCATTTCTGTTGCTCATTCAGATAGCATTCTTAGCATGAATATTGCATTTCTTGTTCTGATGTCTTTAAGAAAGCCGCCTTGTTTTTGTCCTATCCCTGGGCTGATTTTGCTGTGAGCTCTGTTCATCAGAATCCAGATGATGTGTTTTATGTCGCTCATTAAGCTGGTTTTTCGGTGGAGTTCACAATACAGACGACTCAAAATTATCAAATGCGCGTGAAAAATAACATTACAGATTGCACGTACATAAGTTGAATTACAAAAGTAAAGAATAGGGTACAAAACTATAAAATATAGTTAAAGAAATCGAGAGTACACGTCCAGAATTTACGCCATTCGACTTCTTATCCTTTACACGTATTGACGTCCAAATGAATCCGTAATGAACAAAATACACGTACGGTTTGACAGATACTAGTACAAAAGTACAAAATACAATTACAGAAGTAGTGAATATCCGTACAGAAGTACGATAGTGACACTGTTTCTTTACACGGATTTGAAAACTGTTATGTAGGCGCGAAATCTCACGACCACTTCGAACATTAATGAAACACTTAAAAGACTATTATTATATAGACACTCACACATATAATAAAAATAACAAAGATTCGAGCAAACCAGTCGAGCAGGAAAAAATCTTTCATCACAATGGTTGAAAATGTGATATGATTCAGTGAAACTCATAATCGTAACCTATTAAGCTCAATAACCAGTAATAATAATTATAACTCAGACCAGTCATTGCACCGATCTCAACAGCCACCGAAGTGCGCAATATATTCTAATATTATAGAGGGCTATAGCTTTCCTAAAATATTAGAAATGAAAATCGATTTCAGACTAAAATGTCATCTACTTGAGTTTTGAATTTCGCAAACTGCTTTCGTAAACAATTATACAAGAGTTTAAAAATATACATTTGTGATAAAAATATAGTTTCGAAAATAACCCTTTTTCGACTACTAAAAAGATCAAAGAATGAACTTGGTTTGGGTTAATAAATTGAATCATTGAAAAAGAACGAAAGATTCTATTCACTCGTTTGGGAATATTGAAAATAAAAGCAAGCGCTATTTAATGAAGTAAGATATAATAGATTTTCATCCATTTATAAATAAAAAGAATGTTTGATACGGCGATTAAGTTTGCCAAAGTGTTTATTGATATACCCTACGAGCATATAAATATTATCAATCGTTTTAGAAAATCGTTACACTGCCAAAGCAATTAAGTATAGCAACAGAGGAGAAATGAAAATAAAAAACATCTTTGATGCCACTATGGGATGGTTCGAAGAAGCAGTGTTAGTCGATTGGAAAAAAAAACAATTTACAAAATATATTCTAAATTATCGATAAAAAGATAAAAATGGACATCATAGAGGGAGTGGGCTATTCTTTGCAGAAATTTGAACAAATAGAAAAATTAATCATATTCAGGTTTTCAGGAATTTGATTATAATATAAAAATGGTATAAAATTTTATGATTCTGTTGAACAGAGCGCGCAGATAAATAGGACAAGAACAGTGTGACTTTCTTAAAGCCACTAGAACAAGAAATGCAATATTCAGGTTAAGAATGATATCTGAAGGAACTCTATCTACGCGTGAAGTAATATTTAAATAAACATGTAGCTAAGACATAAGAAACAAAAAACAGGATTATACTGCGTGCCACAAAAAAATCAACATTTAAAATGTGGGTATCTAAGTAACTACATTTCCTAGGAAAACAAATGAATATAGGTTTTATGTTGAACAATAATTTATTCATCAAAATGCGAACAACTTATTCAAAACTATATAGATTTTTATAACCGATTACACAACGCTTTTCAAATGTTTAATATGTGCATCAGCAATGACAAATCAGTAGTCCAGCTCGTGCCAAACACGCTGTAGCATGTCTTACGTAACATCCTATAGTTTTCAGTATTTCGACCAGTGTAAGTATTGTTGGTGTGTTACTTGACAAGCGCATTGCAAGCAATGAAGTATAGCAACCGAGAAGTAAGATTCTTAAGAATCATAAGATTCGACACCCTTTTTTATAATATAATCAAATCTTTTAAAATCTTGACTGAGATTATTTTTCTATATGTGACAAGATAGTCATTTTTTGTGTGTATTATTATAGTTTCTGTTTCCTTCTGGTAAAAGTTTCATATTTTCAAGTGCAAGCATTAGCTCACTCTATCATGCTGTGTTTTATATTCTGCTAGTAATACAAATGTGTAAACTGATACAAGATCCTCAACATAGCATGTGTCAATCCATTTGGATAAAGATTTCAGTTTCCCATTATGCTACTTGGTGTAACGTCAATATTTGAGCGATTAAAATCCCAGCGGAGGACGAATTTTTGCCCATTTTTAACGTATAAAACTTACCCAAGTATGTACTTTAGAACATATCCCAAGGTTTTCAACTAGCAAAAACTATAGAGTTTCAAATTTAAGAATGATGCAATATCATTATTTTTTTCATTAACTAAAAGTAGATGATGAAATATACTGAAATAAGAGTGAACTGTTCATTTTTGCCTGATAGTCTTAAAATTTTGGATTGATTGAATTTATGCGATTTTTAGGGTTTTAAAAAATCATCATGTTTTTCTCTGCGAAATTAGTGACCATTTTTCCATCCGTTCTATTTGCGTTATTTTTACCCCAATTCATATTTTTAGTGGTCACATAAAGTCACTTTATCTTGATAAGTAATAAACCGAATATTTACATTACAGCCATCTGTAATCTGTCAGGTTCTAGATAGCAATAACTAGAAGAGAATAGATAGATTGAGATTAATATGAACGATAGATAAAACAAGCTGGTATGGAAATATGAATAAACTTATATTGAGATACTGATATACTGATAGGAAAAGATAGAAACATTGAAATTATTATCAATAAGATACTAAAGTTCTCATTGTAAGAAAGAGAAAGCAAAATGATTAATTTTATTTATTTCATTGCAATACACACGTGTAAGCAAAGAGACAGCTTGACGAATATGAATCTATTAAATTTATGATTTTATTACTCAACCTAGATTAGAAACTGTCCAGATTGAATGGAAAGGCAAACATTATTCCAACGTCTTACTTAGAAATCAATAAAATTGCGTGTACGTGCTTGTGTATATATTAAATGGCATAAGCACATTTACGTGACTCACACACAAGGCAAACATAGAAACTTTCATCAGATACACGCATAAGAAGTCCCGAATGCTGTAGTATGTGACAGAGGATCATATTTGCGTTTCAGATATAGATTATTATTATTTTTTGTCATTTCTGTAGATTTCTTTAGTGTATCAATTTCCTTCCGAGTTCCAACCAGAAACTGAAGGTAAGAAATTGCACCATTAGATTTTCCGCAAAACATTTTTGTCAGTAAAATTAAAAACGGATAAAACAAGCTAAAATCACATAATTTACACATGTAACGCCCTTCGTAAAGTGTGAGCGGTATTTCTGTGAATATCTTTTCGTATTTCTTTCAGGAATTGGCTAACACGGATTCTATTAATGAGTTTATCTAAACCTTTTACAACCCGACACATGGCGCCAAACTTCAATGGAATTATTGATGTCTACATGTCCCAGATTTTTAAGATTTGCATTTCCAGATCCTTGTATTTTGCTAGATTTTTAAAGATATTGAAAATGTTATTATTTTTAATATTTCGTTTTAGTTCTGTTGAATCCACACTTCCTTCCTAAGGATGTAAAATGGCTTCATGATATTTTCTGTCGATCATTTTTGAAAAAAAAAATAAAAATATATTAATAAAAAAATAATAAAGTACAAAAATCAAAAACTAAGATAATACATATTTTTGCATAGATAAAACTCTTCATAATGTATGAACTGTATTTTTGCGTAAAATTTTTTGTCTTCTTTAAGGCATGAACTACCAAGAATTCCCACAGTGAGTCTATCGGAATATTTTTAAATAATCCGAAGGGTTCAACTACATTTGAAATTATTGAGGTTTTCATGTGCAAAATGTTTGACGTTTCCACTTTAGGATTGGGCATCAGGAAGAGGCAACTAAATACTTTGGACATGCAATGAGGAAGAAGGGCTTGGAGAACCTGATACTAACAGGCCAGATAGAGGGGAAAAATAGGGGAAAGCAGTGGATAATATATTTGAAGAGCCTGAGCAGGTGGATGGCAGAACGGGGACTGCGTGTTGGTACAGGAGAAAGCGTGCTAGGAGTCGCCAGGAATAGGGAGACGTGGAGGGCCATGATCCTCTCCGTCCTGAAAGATCAAGGCGCATAGAAGAAGAAGAAGGAGAAAAAGAAGAAGAAGAAGAAGAAGAAGGTATTTTCATAGATCTTAAAATCTTCAAAGATACATTACTATCTTCAGGGTCTGCCATATTAACAAGAAGGTACATTCTGCATTTGTTGTCTTTGATAATGATGTTTAGGCGACTAGCTTTGCTTGTTCTGTCTGTGTGTATCGGAAAATCTCCTAAAATTATTAAAGGACTTATCTCTTTGACGGTGTCTGGATGATACTTGTCATATATGAATAAAGTGTCGCTTTTGAACATGGATCGCCAGAGAACAATTATAGTCGACCTCGTTTTGATGTAATTTGAAGAATCGTTGCTGATGGAATCACGTGACGTTGTAAAATTATATATATATATAGGCATCCGCAGATAAATTTGTTTCGCTGTATCACAGCTCATCAGTACGGTTAGACATCTAATTTCTTCTAGCCAGGTTTGAAACCCGACGGAATTGACATCAGTCAGTGGTTCTACTTCTGAGCTATGGGCGCTCGGTAGAGGAAGATCGACTTTAGCGTGTTATGTACAATGTAAACAAACGCCAGTAACCGAGAGTACTCTTATTCATTACTGAATGATCGATATATATAGGTACATATTAAGCATTCATGGCAAAAAATAAAAAAGGTCTGCGAGGATTCTTCGAAGGTTTTATTTCTAGTATATGTGACTTTACAAAAGAGGTGACGAGCATTCGTTTGTACTTATGCCAAGAGAAAAAACGTATCCTACACGGCGTAATAGGCTATCCAGTTAATATTTGCTACTGCACCAAAGAGACGGCATATTTGCAGGACTACAGAGAAGTAACCAATCGAATTTATTCAAAAATGAATCTACGAGATATTCAGCGGAGTACAGGAAAATGGAAAAACTAAAATCTACCATGGTTCAAATGTTGGCGATACAAAAGCCAACAACAATTGCGACAACAACAACAAAAAAATCACATGGACAGCAATTACAATAAAAACAACAACAAATATTTTTTAATCACTATTCAATAAACTATAAAAGAAAAAACATTAGTTTTTAGCTAATTCAATTAGTGAACTTTCAGTTTGGTTTGGTATGGTAGCGTTTACGGTATATCAACCTTAATCGGTTATTTAATGCCGTCAAAAATTTTAAGATAGATTTGCCTGAATAGAATATATACTCCTTGTAAAAATATATGTCGATCAACTTTCGTTGACTTTTTTTTGTGAAGTGGTTTTTGTTGAGAGCCAGGTGCATTGCTGGTAATATTGCTTTCTTTAAAAAATGTATGGCTGGTAAATGTATTGCCGGTAATATATTTTCCTTTAAAAAATGATTCTAATTATTTTAATTTAAAAGTCTATTTTTATACTTTCATACTGTTTTGACCGCAGTTTGGGGATAAACTATTTGCACATAGCTGGGACACTTACAGATGCTATCAACCCGGGTTAAGTTGGAGCTAGGAACAACAACAATTAAGAGGTGGTCCATGCTCTTTACAAAGTCTCAATCAGAGGCCTTGTTGCCGGCTGCTGTTTATGTCATACCCAGGATCAGCGAATTTTTATCCAATCTCGGCCGATGAAAAATCTTTCCAGATTATTATAGAAGATACAAAGGAATCTTCAAAAGAAATTGTTCGCGTTGGAATGATGAACATTTGGTTTAATATTAAAAACTTGTCCCTTGCTGAATATGAAATGTATATAAATATTATTTTGCCAGGTGAGATAAATTTTGATTAAACTATAGTAATACTATCGAAAACTTGTGAAAAACCCAAATACGTTATGTAGGCAGCGATTCGTTGACAATCTTTGGGCCATTTCTTCTCTCTTATTTCATATGCTTCTTTTTTTCTGAAACGTTTATATTATTCTTCCTGAAATCAATAATAATATTAATTGTAAGTGTTAGCATACGTTTTTCTCCTGGAAGTATGATGGGCTATAGTAATTATCTCGTTGAGTACCATAAATCTGCTTGTCAGTTTTTTAATGTTAACCAATAAGGCATGTCACCTAGTGGCTGATAAATTGCATTTCAGTCAATGAGTAGAATTGGAAGAACATTACAGCCAATTGTCGATAACATTATTTTTCTTAAGTTTGAAGGATGAGACAACACGTCAAATTTGAACGGGGATATTTTCCACGTGCAACGCAATCGCCATGTTTGCTTCTGTTTTCATTAGCTGTTCTTTCTTCGCCCGATGAGCGGTCAAGATTTCCTCAAAAAATTAATCTACTCAAAATTGAAGCCGCTCATTTGTGTTAACGTCCTTATTGGATATTACATTGGTCTGTCTAAACTAGTGTTCTTCAAAGAAATCATTGTGTGTATAGATTACGTTTTGGTGGAAAAAATTGTCTTGTAAATATATATATATATATATATATATATATATATACTGTAACTATTAATGCGTAGTTATATTATATACACTCACAAATATATATATATATATATATATATATATATATATAATTCATGTAAATTACACTATAATGTTCGGCTTCTGTAAAAAAATAATAGAATAGGAATTAAACTTTCCTTGTTGACCATATTTAATGAAAG
The DNA here is from genome assembly GCA_037127315.1 of Ascarosepion bandense. Classification (NCBI taxonomy): domain Eukaryota; kingdom Metazoa; phylum Mollusca; class Cephalopoda; order Sepiida; family Sepiidae; genus Ascarosepion; species Ascarosepion bandense. The sequence continues at coordinate 1,826,581 of JBBBDQ010001440.1, forward strand.
ATATATATCATTACGCGTTAATATTACTATATATATATATATATATAGTAAAAAAATAATAGAATAGGAATTAAACTTTCCTTGTTGACCATATTTAATGAAAGATATATATCATTACGCGTTAATATTACTATATATATATATATATATATATATAGTAATATTAACGCGTAATGATATATATCTTTCATTAAATATGGTCAACAAGGAAAGTTTAATTCCTATTCTATTATTTTTTTACAGAAGCCGAACATTTTTACTTTTTGCTGCAATTACGGAATATAGAAATTGTCCATATATTTTATCAACTCAAAGCGCTTTTTACCATTTCTATAGCCATTTTCAAGGTCCCATTTGTTTTTGGATTTATTTAAATCCTTTAATTCTGAAAAACTATAAAATATTAGGATACAGGAAAGACTTATGAAAGAACTAATTATATTTCTTTGTTGACCAAGATTTCTCTATTCTTCAGTCTACCATATATAACCGTACTGCTTAATTAGAAATATTACGAGTATCCGTTAAAAATAATATTGAAACAAGTACATTATATATATATATATATATATATATATATATATATATATATATAAACAAGGTCTTGATACTACAGAGCCCAAATACCGGTTTCATTAAGAAAGAAAGCCTTTTTTAAACTTTAGAATTCTTTTTAACTATTTCTTCAGAAAACGCGTAGCCCTAAAAGGATTCCTAAATGTTAAGTAAAAGACAGTCTTTGTAACCATTATATTAAAAGAGATAAAATACAATTAAATGATCTTTTATTTTGTCGTTACTGCATGCTTCACAGAACTACGACCATCCTTCAGTAGATTTCATTGCGAAATAGCCCAGTGAAATGTTATTGAAGAAAACATTGTTTTTGATGATAGACAAATAGCATAAACATTGAAGTTAACACTGCATACCGAATGTCAGTTTCACACCTCTAGTGATCTTTAAAATTTAAATCTTCTAGTCTCTATAACGATTTTATTTCTATATCTCTGGTCGCCATGTTTTCAAACGCTCTGTTTTAAATATAAGCACTCTTCCACCATACATATAGAAAACTGTAAATAAATAATTTTTTCTCTCTCGTACCTACAGATAATTTGAAGATATAAATTATATATATATTTTACAGAAATTGCACAAAGTTATTCAAGTCAGATTTTAGAAACATTTCTATATGCAAAAATAATTGTAATAGAATGTAAATGACTTATTTAAAAATAGGAACATCTGATCGCTTTAGTTGTGAGCATGTTGGTTTGGCTGCGAAGTACTCATGAATCAGAATCTCATTGCTTGTATATTTATTCTGTCCTAGACTCTAAAAATTGTCTCGTATTAAAAGATATATCTAATAAAAAATCTCATTTATTAAAATGGAAACCCGTAAAGAAATGTAACCTGTGTTTTTTTAACATACTACACACCCACACAAAAATGATTGCATAAAATGACTGCTCGTCTGAATCTATGCATTTGTGTCCAGCATTATGCATTTCATTCAAGTATTTCATTAGTTTCGTTATGAACATAAAAAATGTTTGAGTTAGAGTGAGAGAAAAATAGAATTTTGATTTCCCGAATCGTTTTTATGCTAGCAAACGGCGATTAAACGTTGGATCTTTCGTATGAAAAACTGTGGCACGTTAAATTCAGTGATCATCGGCTGAAGATGGTTTGTAGTAGAAGTGCAAATAGTTTGTCGAAAAAAGAGAAAGAGCGAACGGAAATGGTGACTTTGAAGGAACGACAGAAAACTGAAAACGTTTTTTTTTCTTCTGTTAACTATTCATTTTCGTTGCTGCGTCTGCCTTTTCTACTCCGCATTGTTTTAATTATTTGTTCTATTTCTTCTTTCCTATTTTTTTTTGCTTTCGTTTTCGTGAAGGATCTGTCAGCTGGCCAATTTGCTGAGAATCGCGCTAGGTTTACTCATTCTCTAATGCTTTTTTTTTTCGTTTCTCTCAAAAATGTTGCTATTAGTTTTCGTTTTTGTTTCATTCTCTTTCTTTCTCATTTCCTGCCCGCCATACTTTCGATGTTTAATTCTTATTTTCTGCATCTTTTTCGCTTCAAACTGTTTCTGCATTTTTTCTTCTTTTTTTTATTTTATTTAGGTTAAACCTGCTTTGTCGTCTACATTTATTGTCTCTTTCTGTTATTGATTTCCAAAAAAGTACGTTTTTATTTTAAACACTTTTAATTTTTCACGTTTGGTACCAAATCCACTGAGAAAATTTAAACTCACCAACCGTGAATTGTGTCCTGTTATCTGAGATAAATGATTCACCAAACCTTGCAAAAATACGTGAAAAAATTTATCGTTACCGCGGTAGTCGGTCTTCTACACTTTAATATTTTTTGATATTTAGTGTAACTATTTTCTACCACTAGATAGTTTAGCATTACTGCGAAGTCTGTATGTATTCTAGATCATGGAATATCGGTTTTTGGCCAAGGATGAAATTTTATAGGCGGTCACTTCACTGCCTGAACACAAATTCTGTATGATTTTACTAAGGTTTGAATATATTTATTTTTGGTCAATACTGACAACACCTCATTAGAGATTTCATCCTAGAAATTCATGAATGTCACATGGGAAATTTTTTAGCATAAGTTTTTATCGACGATGCTGGTACGACGATCCTTTCTGCGTTAATAACTACATTATTACATAATGAAAATGCGTTATTTCGAGTAATATCCATATGAGCAGTAATAGGCAAGTGTCTATCTGCAGTATGGATTCTCTAGCATATATGAATTTATTAAATATTCTTATACCAAATATGATGGCCAATGAGAATTTTTTTAGTTTCTATAATCCTTCTTATTATTCTTTAAACTTTTCTCTTAATGCAGTGCAAAGTCAAACAGAGACGAGACAATGATATGTAGAATATGCTCCAAAAATATTCTCAGTTGATAAAGCTTTCTTAATTTGGAAATCCTCTACATGCTGTGGCACTTCAAAACATATCTATGGTTCTCAAGAACTTCCTATCCCTTGTAGTTTTTGCAGCTTCCTTCTGTTATACATTAGTACAAGCTCGGTAAGTATGCGGTAGACTTCCGACTGTCTCTTCGCATTCAATCTATCTATGAATGTCAAATTCCAAAAACACTTCTTCATTATGTGTCCATTTTGTTTGGTTCTAAATATCGTTTCTATTTCCTTTTTCCTTGAGACTTCATTGGTTACGCTTTTCGTTAATGATATTCTCAGCATCATTCTGTAGAACTGCACTGTTGTTTCATCTGTACTTTTCTTAACCGATGAAGAAATTAACCAGCTTTTACTGACATGCATTAAGATTAATATTACGCAGCAGATTGGCATTTTCAAATAGAGTTTCAAAATTGTAACTTTTTCTATGTTCAAATAGTAAACTCTAACAACAATATAATAATCTTGATATTTACTGCGCATTGAATGATAATTTTCAAGGTTTCAAATAAGGCAAAGGATCTGTTTAAGTTTACTATGTTCGTGGTTGTAATATACTCATGGGAGAATGATTTGACTATAGGAGAGCAAAGATATTTTCAACAAAATCACTTACCCACATACATATTGCATTAAAACACGTCCAATTTTATTTTCTGCCCAATAACAGACAAAATTAGAAATATGCTAACATAATTCCATGGTGCGACACATCAAAGTGAAATTTGGTTCGAAATCGACAACAGGACGTGAAATATCTGACCATTTACTGAAAATTAAAATCCTATTTTTCACAAGCCTACATTCGGAAAAAATTCTTATAAAAACTCAAAGATTTCAAATTTCATAGAACAGATATGCGGGTGTCTTCAAGACGAAGTGAAGACATGTCTACTTATTTTTTATCTCCTCCCACACCGAACGCGTCTTAAAAGAAACTTGTCTCGACTCAAATAAATGAATCATCTCAAACAACAGCGCTGGCAGCAGCAATTCCACAACTCTGAATCATCCTCGATAATGACAACCAAAAAGACGCTCAGTGAATCTTCGCTGACGATAAAAGTCTTTTTTTAAACCCCAGACTTTTTTCTGCCGATCAGCTACCAAAAGACTTTAACTCAACTAAATACTATTTTTCATACCTTTTTGAGTTCTTTGAATTCATATATATATATATATATATTTGTAAATTCAAATGATTAACTTAACAGATATATACAAGTCTTTTTGTATTTTTATTATTGTTTGGAATACAGACATTCGGATTTTAAATATAACAAATCCTGAACGATAGAATCTTCTACATGACCACTGGTTCATGTGCATTTCTATAAACTGTTACGTCATGCCAGTAATTGGATTTATTTCTAGAAATATAGCAATGGGAATTCAGAAATGCAAATTTATCCCAGATTGGCTGCCAACCAATAACCCAATCTACCCTTCTATATTATCCATAGCTGGAGAGAAGAAACGGATTAATAACTTTCGCAAGGATATTTGTGCGTAAGTGAATTCAACTGAAATTCGAACTCGGCTCTCCGATTTCTCCGTTCCGACTCGATATCCACTGCACCACAATACATATATGTGAGCTAATCGAAAAAAGCGAATTCTCTCGGGGTTCGAACTTGCTTATCCGGTTCTATTTCATTTGAATACTTTATTTTAATCATTTCATCCCAAGCACGGTAATGAAGCTAGAATGACGCAGATAAGTTACTGATTATAAAAAAAAGCACGGAAAAGAAAAAAAAAGTAAACAAGAAAGACCCTATTAAGAAGAGCGAACTAAAAGAGAAAATGAATTAAAAAGAAAGAATATAACGATTGACATTGCATTTAACTGTCTGTAGATCAGAATTAACAGGGAATCCAGTGGTCGAAAAATAGTTTCACAAATGTGAAGTAGAAGAGAATAAACTCTTAAAATATAATTTACAGTTACGTATATCGATTCCAAATGTAGAACATCACTCAGTAATTCCCGGGCTTATCATATAGATGTCTCCACTAATAAAAGAATCCATATGATTTTATGAAGTACTATACTTCAAATGGCACGTGACAAAATTTAGGCTCATTCAGATTATTAGTTTACAAATTAACGTTAAGTGAAGCTACTGTTAAAAACGTTCAAAATAATGGAAAAATCTGAATATAGTGTCAATAAAGCATTGCATTCTGATGGGAAGAATACTGTACAAGCAAATCAATGGCTTGATAAGTATTATTTGGACTATGCTTCGTCTCGAAACAACGGTTGAGAGGTGGTATGCTGACTTTAAACACGGTCGTACAGAAACAAATACTGCTGAACGCTCAAGTCGCTCAAAATAGGCAGTTATCTCGGAAAAGACAAAAAAAAAAATTAAAAAACTCTTTTTGGCCGACCATAAATTGAAGTTGCCTAAGATAGCAGAAAAGTTGAACATATCAGAAGGCAGTGTATTCACTATTGTGCATGAACATTTATCAATGAGAAGGCTGTGTTAAAGTGGATGCCGCGTTTGCTCACAGTCGATCAAAAACAGTAACGTGTTTCAACGCAACAAGAATTTTTTGCCTAAATACGTTACAATGGATGAAACATGGATCCACCACTTCACTTCGAAGTCAAAGCGACGAAAGACGAAAACATCAGCAGGCAAGGTTTTAGGATTTTGGGATACGCAAAATATTTTTATTCAACGATAACCTTCAGAAAAGAAGAACCATCAATAAGAAATATTATATAGCATTAGCGCCACAAAACGGCCACAAATGAAGAAAAAAGTGATCTTTCACCAAGACAACGCACCGTGTCACAAGTCGATCACAACGATCGCAAAACTACATGAAGTGCTCAACGAATTTCTTCCGCATTCATGTGACGCCTTATGCCCGGGGCTGGCTGTCTAATATGACGCTCGTTCTCGTTGACGGTCGTGACGATCCCAGTTATGACACTGCCACCAACTTGGCTGGTTGGTTCGGTCTCTGTTGCTGGTCGTGATGTTCTCGTCCGATGATGTCGCCACAAAAGCTGGTTTATAAGACGTCTCTTGCAACAACTGTTCCACGTTGTGATTTGACCCAGAGGTCGCCTCGTGCAATTTGAATAGTCGCCTTTTACAGCCAGTCCGGACACTAGTGCACACTTGTGGTTAAAAAAATAAATACGATAAAAAAAAAATAATAATAAAATAAATGAACGAAGTCGAACACGCCTGGAGAGCTACGAAGAATGTCTTTTATATATAAATATATATATATATAAAAAAAAATATATATTTTTCTTCTCACAGGAGCAGATAATACAGTTGCCGGAATGTTGGTTTACAGCAGAGAGAGAGAGAGAGAGAGAGAGAGAGTTCATTTAAAAATATCAGAGCTTTCAATCCTTTAATAAAAATGTCTTAAGTTTCGTTAAAATAAACAGACCTCTTCAAATATTCACTAAAGTCTTTTCACATATTCAGAAAATTTTCATTAAAGTTCTTTCACATATTCTCTATAATCAGAGATTTCAATTTTCTATGTAACTCCTAAAATAGCAAAGTTCTTTCGGGTCCTTATCGGAGTTTAACGGAGTGTACCGAAGTAGAGCGAGCGAAGAGTCAGAATTTTCGATTTTCCCGTGATTAAAAAAATAACAATAATGTTCTTTCGGGATTCATATCGAAGGCGCATTATTCCAAAGTAACTCCTTAAGTTAATCTGCGCAGGCTTCATTCGAAATTAACTTTTTAGCCGTAAGTTCTATGGTGGACGACCAGCCGTGGGTCATGGCTCCCCGGTTGGGAAACTTTTTCCACAGTCGTTACATTTCGACTGATAGCTACTCAGCTAACTCAAAAACAAACTGAAAAGCAACTGAGAAACTAAGAAACTGATTTTTCTCGCCGAATCCGGATTTTTATAACCCTTTTCAATCATCTCTGGGGATCTTCCCTCGGCCAATGAAATCATTTTCCGCCCACCTGATCTGCGGAAGGGGTTAGCCTCGACGAGTGAGATATCGCCAGTTTACATTTTATCCAATTTACCACAGATTTCTGTTCCCAGAAAAATCTGTTGAGAGGCTTTCACCCCGCCTGACCCCATCAAATAATTCTGACACATTGTTTTGGCTACCAAAATGTTTAGCTTTACCAAAAAAATTATCCGCTTCGAACACGAAAGAAGAAAAAATTATATTTTTCTCTTTTCTTTCTCAAGAAATAGCTAAATTTTATATTCCCCGGATTTTAGAATTTCATGATAGTATTAAAATAGTTAATTTTTCTATTCCCCATATTTTACAAGTATTTGATAGTATTAAAATTATATTTTTACATAAGCTCACATCGCGTATGACAATAAAGCATAACTAATAGATTTCTAATATCAATTTCTCTCTCTCCGCTGTATTAAACCAAACAAGGGAAAGTATCCCCACGGGAGATAATGTCACATTCGCCCTGTTCTCCAGATCTCTTTTTTTTTAATCATTTCACCCCGAGCAAGGCAGAAATGCTACTGATGTGCAGGGGGCTACATAACTGTAAAAAGATTAATTAGAAAACAGTGAGGAGTACAAAATAGTTAGAAAATAGTTAGAAAGGGACAATAGAAAACTGAGAAAGCAGGTGCGATGACAGATACATAGGTGGAGCGAAAGGGAAGGTTATACGGGGGTGGGGAGAGAGCTAGAGTCCAGTGGTTAGTAGATGAGTATTGACTTTGCATTTAAATTTCTGGAGGTTGTAGCCGTCAGGAAAGCAAGAATATGGGAGCGAGTTCCACAGGCGGGAAGTGCGAGAGAAGAAGCTGCAGGAGTAGAATTGTCGTCTGCATTTGGCTAACCTGAGTGTGAATGGGTGGGACCCAGTTGCCAGTCTGGTTGCACGAGTAAACACCTGTTGAGGAGGCACCAGTGACTTAAATTCGTCTGAGCAGAAGCCATGAAAGTATTTATAGAACAGACAAAAGGAGGCCACATTTCGACGGTGGGGAAGTGGCTGCAGTCGAGCCGCCAGATCAGTACCTATCACATTACAGACTCTCCTTTGGAGCCTTTCAAGAACACTAAGATGAACGGCAGGGGCGTCTGACCATAAATGGCAGCAGTACTCCATGCACGGACGGATGGTCGACTTGTATTTATGCAGGATGGATTCAGGTGGAAAAAATCATCCTGGGTGTATTGCTCTCCGGGAGAATCGCTTGGTCCATGCTTATGGGAGACAGGAGAGGTTGCCTGTAATGGTTGACAGACAACAGCTTGGTCTTAGACGAATTGAAGTTGACAAGCCACTTCTTGCCCCAGTTCACCACAGAGTGTAGATCCCGTTCAAGGTTCAGCAGCGAGATTATGTCTGTTCGCCACGACAGGTTTCTTACTGGTGCGGGAATATATTGTAGTGTCATCTGCGTAGATACCTACTTGGGACTTGATCTCATCTGGGAGGTCGTTGATGAAAATAAGGAAGAGCGTAGGGCCCAGGATAGAGCCCTGTGGGACACCAGCATTCGTGCTTTAGGATGAAGAGGCACGCTCATTCAAAACGACCTTCATTTTTCGGTTATTTAGAAAAGATTGGATTAGGTCAAGCAGGCGACTGGTAATACCGTAACCCCGTAGTTTGCTTAGGAGGCCAGAGTACCAAACCCTGTAGAAAGCCTTGGAGATGTCCAGAGCAACCGCGCCTGTAGCATGTACTCCGTTACGGTTGTTAGCAGGTTGGACGTGGACCTGGCAAAGCGGAAGCCATATTGCCTGTCAGAGAAGAGTTTGTGGGCAGTGAGATGATGAACTATTTCAGCATTGATTATGGCCTTGAATACTTTCCCGAATATCGGTAGAAGATTGATAGGGCGATAGTTGGATGGGTCCGAGGGTTCACCACAATTCTTAACTACAGGACTGATCTGGCCCTGAGCAACTACTGGCTGTTTACAGACTTCAAAAGAATGCTCCAGGGAAAGATATTTTGCTCCAATGAAGAAATGATATGGGAAATTGAGGCGTATTTTGAGACCAAAGACAAATGGTTCTACAAAAAAGCCTTGAATCGTTAGATAAGCGTTGGAATCAGTGTGCCAACCTAGAAGGAGAGAATGTTGATGAATAATGTCGAATTTTGCCTACAAGTTGTTGTTTTATTATGTACGCTCGGGATTTATTGAGTGATGTGTTAAAAATATGAGATCTAGTTGTCAATCTAGTTTTTTTTCCTTCTTTGTGACGTGTCTCTTCAGGACGTAGGCAATAATGGTCTTCGACATCGGCCTGTATTTGTAGCTCTTAACACCCATTCTACTGTTACCGCTCCCAAACCTTGCTCCGCCATCCATCTGCTCAAGTTTATCAAGTATGTCACGCGTTGCTTTACCGCGTCTCTCCTTCCCTCTATCTGTTCCGCGACTGTAAGTTTCTCTAAGCTCATTTTCCTTATTACATGTTCTAGAAACTTCAGCTGTCATTTTTTCGATGTTACGTATCACTTTTCTTTTCCATTCCATTCACTCCAAAACTTCATCGTTGTTCACATGTTTAGTCCATAGTACTCTCAGCAACCTTCTGTAGAACAACATTTTTTTTTTGTTTTCATACTCTGCTGGTGCTACGAAATTTTGAATAATCAAGTCTATTTAGTTATTCGTTGACTTGCTCCTCTACTGCGAATGGTTCTCTTCGTTTCGGTGTAAATGCTGGCGTCTAATCATTTTTTTATTTAAACTTTCGCTTTGAATTTGAAACAACGACCAACTCATCCGATCGAACATAAAGAAAAAGCAAAAGAAAATTCCTAAAAGTCTTTTTTCAATACTTCCTTTAAATTATCGTAAAGACAAAAGATCTTTCATTCTAAATTTTACAGAATATTCATTATTGCTTAAGAACAAATCTTTCCTTGCTTTTTCAGTATTAAAAAGTTGTAGGAATTTTCATGTTTTACCGGTGCTAACTTCAACAAAGTCTCGTTTTTCTCTTGTCTTCTCAGTCGCTGCATTCTTCTCTGAAATGTTTTTCGTATCTTCGAAAATACGCAGAAAATATAAGTTGCTCATCTGGCTGTGTATGTAAATTCAGGTATGGTTTTTGCTAGCGCATGGGAAATAAAAGTTGGAGAATTTTTAGTTTTCCTCCGTATTATTTCAATCAACTTTTGTTGTTCCTGAAGTTCCAACAGCTGCTGATGTTACTGTTGTTGCATTTAACACAGAAGCCATAAATATTCTTCCATTTTTGAAGAATATTTTTTTCTTTTTTTGCACACAAAGAGAAAAAATTAAACCAATGTGTTTCAAAAAAAATTAAACCAATGTGTCATTGATAGCCTATGCACCGAAGCAAAATGTAATTTTGTTCCTTCTTGTATCGGTATAATTTTCCTCATCGCCGTAACTCCAGTTATAAATTACGAGTGACGTATGAGTTGTAAGCATTGTTACAACTCTTACAAGACGACTCTAGCGGTTATAATGTCTTGCTATATTCTCTTGCCGTGACGTCTGTAAGAAACACTCTAAAAACTGATTCCAACGAAATTGTTTTAAACTATATAGAGTTCTCTACACTAGTTCAAGCTTCTCGATTAGTTCATGTTGACATCGGGAGTGAGTTATTTGCTCCTCAGCAGTTATATAATTGCCTAAACATATCGTTTCAATGTACGGGAAGCACTGACCCTTTATTTATTTAAAAAATACATTGTCAGGTAAATCTCTTACCAACAGATTTGCAAATGGTTGAAGTCAACATAATGTAATCCCGATACTCTCAACGTTTTATGTTTCTGTATAAGCTACTTAATACATTAAAGTCAGTAACTTAGCCTATTAAGTCGTTCAGGGATGATAAATCCAGTGGATAAACTTTCGGTAGATTTTAGACATATCTCTATCTTCTGACCTTGCGCGATCAGCTCACTGATGAAAAAATTGGCTGTTAACTTTCAATACTTCAGAGACCAAACTAGTAAAGTCCACTGCTTAGACTTTAAACTTTTCCCATTTACTATGAACAATTCTACTCTAAATGAGGTTCTACGTTACGAACATCTAGTGATTCTTAAGTTCAATCCAGATCAAGTAAGTCGCATATATACAATCCACTGCTCAAAAAGGTTGTAAAAAGGAATCGATTTATTCTATCGCTGCCGGAAGTTTCTGTTTCTTTCTGTCATACCTTGTGCTTATATGTCCGACTAGCAGTATAGCCCGGCGCTGCTCGGGTATAATGAAAGCTTTAAAATTAATCTATTGTCCTGGAGGTCAGACTCTTTGGACGTTGGCACGAAAGACTAAAATGCTATAGTTGTTTCCATTCAAAGCGAAACCGTAGACTGAAAGAAAAATGAATGGATGTAAGTCAAATTTTTATTTCCTGGTATCGATATCACATAAGTTATTTTCGTCGTAAACTGAATTTTGATGGCTAAATAAGTTCTCTGAGTAAATGGTATCACGGCTGAGACTAAGAACTACAATTATAACTACTTAGAGCCAAACTCAAAGCAAAAACTAAAGTAAAAGGGCCGAAAAAAAACCCAGACATACAGGCAGATAAACACACACACACACACACACACACATAAACATCTTGCCTTATATATATATATATATATATATATATATATATATTATCGATTTACTGCACTATTGTAAGAACTGCAACCTTGAAATATCGTTTCTTATTTCTTTGTTTATGAGTGTATCTAATTTGATTAAAATCGGACCACTCCTTCTATAACCCGATTTTTTCGATTATCGATTTTCGATATTTATCGGGGGTATCTCGACACAAAACCTAGCTAAGAACACTCGCAGACGCTTATAGTACAACTATGTAAATTTTGAAGAAAATTAGTTCAGCCGTTTCGGAGTCTATAGGTAACGGACACATACACACAGAGGCACACACAGAGACAAAGTTCCATTTATAAATAAGTTTAGATTAGACTTAACATTTGAGTAGTTCTGCAATACCTGGGTTAGTGCTGTCCAGGCTTCACGTATCCTCATTGATAAAGTTCAAAATTAATTACGCAGTCTTGGAACAAAAAACTTATTTTTTCCATTTCGGTACTTTTTCGAAACATTTCAATCCAGTCGTTACTCTATCACTATTTCTATGGCCAGATGAGTTCCATTCCTCCCTAAAGTTCAGTTTTTTAAGAACTAAGTCACGCCACACCAATTCCAAAATCGAATGACTGGTTTCCTCCTTGTTTTAGATTGAAACCGTTCACATCCGACACTTATTTCCCATAAACTATTACTTTATAAAATAAAATGCCATCGGGATTCTTTCCTGATCACTGTAATCCTGATCTCCTGAAGTCAAGTGTCAATCGTTATCGTCTCCACTTTTCCACATACTCTTCACTTCCTTCTATCTCTACTTTCATCTCATATAATATAGCACATTTATCAAATGTCAAGTGCCATACGTGATACACGCTGTGGGCGATCATGTCTCGAAAGAGACATGACTGACTTGGCAGAAGATTATCTAGGTAAATTGGTTGCCAGCCAAGACTATAGAACCCAGTCTCTCTTATTATCTAACCCATAACTGGAGGGAAGAGACGGATTAATACCTTATTAATTCGAACAATTGTTCTCATCTTGGTTGATATAGATGTTATAATGACACCACTAAAGTCATTCCGGAGGCTGAATATAGTATTTGGTTATACATGTATTAGCATCATTTAGTGGTCATGAGTTCAATCATTAGATCTGGTAGTGACGCATCAAATCGAACAAGAAAGAACAATAACTGATTTCACAGGAGATATCACAAAAGCTCATTTATCATAAATATTTTCACTGTATCTTTCAAATATATGTGGCTCTCAAGCCTTGTATTGCGGGAAAATATAAAAATTTTACTATCACATACCTCTGGAATACCGGTTCTCGTCCGATTACCGAAGCAAGGTCGAACCTAGCCCGTACCTAGACGGTTGACCGTTTGGGAAAACTAGGCGCTGTTGTAAGCTTGGATGTGAAAATGACTCGGAACCGTTAATTGGAGAGCAGAGTCCCAATTTCAGTCGAACTCCTTATTCACTTATGCTATAATACTCCCGAGAACGGTATGAATCTATATCTTCTCCCTCCCGCTATGGGTCATTTAGTAAGACCTGTATCACTAAACCATTATTTATTCCAAAAATAAAATGAAATTTTGTATAAAAGACATTTACATTTTAACATTAAACAAGCCATTGAGGTTGATATGCCTTTAAAAATTTAAACTTAATATAAAAAAGTTGAAACTAGTTTTTAGTAATTGAATTTATAAATACCTCCACTCAATAAAAACGGAGAGAGAACAATAACTAAGCAGTACAAAAATGAAACTAAACGTTCCGAATTCCCTGTAAGTTACTCCTGATGAAGGCAGGAGAGCACAACGGCCAAAACGGCCACAATGACAGTCCGAATGTAAAAACTACCAGGAAGGAAGGAAAATGATATACGACAGTGATTGTAATAAAGTGTTTGGTTCAAAAATTCCTAGCACATGAATAAGTCGGAGCGCACAATGGCCGAAACGTCGTAAAAATGGTAACAGAGATGAGGACAAGTAATGTAAATAGTGTACACTGTACAATAGAACTCTACGAAAAAGAATGATTATTTTAGATCGTGTTTTCACTGAATATGTTGCTTTGAATTAATTCGAAATAATAAAAAAATAGCATAACAAAAACAAAACAAAAGCATATTTTTTTTCATTTAAGACCAGAAGAAGGAATTCGTTCAAATCGCATTGTAGCGAATATCAACGACTCGAAGGTGAATAATGAATATTATTACTTTTATTCGGTCAGATTAAAATATATAAATTATTTATTTTTTCTGATTTTTATTCCTAATAATTCACTGTAAACAATTCGCTAGCTTCGATAATGTGTTGCTTTATTTGCCTGTCTGTAGAAATGATATAATATAATGTAAACATTGACTTTATCACATCAAAACGAAAATCAGTCGATCATGGATCTGTGTCTGTGTGCGCGTTGAGGAATCCATTTCCTCAACTTTCCAAACAAAGACACTAATATTGAAATGAATCGATTTTCCGTAACACTGTCATTATTCTGCTGCTGGAACGTAAGTCAACGACCCTCACCTATTTGATTCTGGACATAAAGTTTTGATGTTGATGAATGCGACTCAGTTGTTATAACATTCCTCTACTGTTTTGTATAGGTCTGCTTTTCTATTTTAAGCTTTGACACACACACACACACACACACACACACACACACACACACACACACACACACGTTCATACACACTAAAACTGATGTGCTGGCTAAGATATCGCAAAAAGCATTGAGTAAAAACTTCAAGAATACTGAATGTATGGCCATCAGCAAAACCAAGACCCCGAAATGAGAACTACAGGTCGAAGAAACTAAAATAAATTAGGTAAAGAAATTTAATTATCTGGGAAGCTTTCTGACAGAGGATGGAAAGTGCGACACCGAGATTCAAAGACGCATTGACATGGACAATGACACATTTCAGTAATTAACCAAAATACTAAGAGACAGGAAAATCTTATTGGAAACAAAGAAAAGCGTGCTGGATTGCTATGTGATATATGTCTTTCTGTATCGTAGCAAATGTTGGACGATATCTTGAAGAATGAAGAAGAGGCTCATGGCAGTAGAAAAGTGGTTCTAGCGAAGGATGCTGAGGATACCATGAACCGAGCACGTGAGCAACGACAAGGTAATGTAGAGAATGGAAACTAGAAGAAAACTTATATTTAACACCAAGAAAAGAGAGAAAACGTTCATGGGACACGTAATTAGGAAATTGGGTATACAGAATCTAATACACAGGAGGAAAGAGAGACAAGGGAAAAATGTGTCTGAGCAAATGAATTGCAAAGCGGCGTTGGGTTAAATACTAACACGAAAAGTATTGAGAGTGGCAAGGTACAGAGGCAAAAGCAAGTCCATGAACGCGCACGTTCTACAGGGATACGGCCCATGAAGAAGAAATCGCAGAGCAAAAAAGCGTTTCTTTTTAACGAGATTCGTGAATCTCATACATGCTATTTGTAATACCGTTGCAACTCAGTCAGTACCGAGACATTTATTAAGGTTGACATATTAATTCAGTAAAGGCACTTCATCAGACTAATAACACTTTTAATGACGTAAAGTGTTTCATATAATGAAAAGAAAAAAAATATTAATCAAATATGAGTAAATTGTCGCTATTTTATATTTTTAATTTTGAACCTGCGTGTTGTTTGTTAGTGATTTTTTCGATTACCCTCTATAGTAGCGGCATTTAAATGGCAGCGAATGCTGGACAATCTCTTTAAAGATAAAGAAGAGACTCGAATCAACAGAAATATCGTTCTACATATGGCTGCTGAGAATACCATGAACCGAACATGTGAGTAACGATGTAATTTTGCAAATAAAAGGGAAACTTATACTTGGCATCAGGATAAGTCAGCTGATGTTTCTGAGATGTAATGACGAAGAAGGGTTTGGAGAATCAGATACTCACAGGACGAATAGAGGGAAAGAGAGACTGGGGAAAGCAGCACAAGACATACGTGATGGGTTTGAACAAGTTGATGCCGGACGGAGAGATACCAAGAGAGAAAATATTAAGAGTGACAAGAGATAGTACATTTTCTAAGCACCGCTTACATGTGGCACAGGGCCGAAAGTATGGGGCACCCAGTGAAGAACGAACTCAAAGATTGACAAGGGATAGAATCAAGTGAAAATCTAGTAGTATGCTAAATGTTAAAGCTCATCAGAACAGTTGCCATATAGACATTTGTAAAATTCTATATGGGATTTTAAGTCATGCATTTCTAACGTTCATTTACACGGGTATATAAATATTATAAATATATACTTACACACTTCCATGTGGATAAGTTATAACTTATATTTTACAAATTATTTACCTAATTCGAGGCCCATGAGCCCTTCAAGACAGGGTGTTAATGAGTGAAATTGCTGTACGTAAAAGAGTTAAAAAGTTTAGATTATATATATATATGTAAGACATACATCGGTTAACTCTATACTTAGAGATTTTAAAATTTTATAAATCTGGGAAGCATTCTCTCGGGAGATTTTACCACGAAGCATCGGTCTTTGGAAGGAAGGTTTCTGAATTGAATAACTTCTTATTAACGGAATATTAAAAAAATGGGTACGATTGGTGGTTTTTGCCACGAGAGAACCAGATCTTAATATAGGCATTATCTCCATGCTCATGGATAGTTTGGAGGTCTTGTTTTTCTATTCGGTATTGCGAGTTCCTGCACAAGGATTGATAAACTGTTATCAGTCGCAAACAAGAATAAAAGATCAGTTCTAACCTCGTTGTTTTTTTTTAAGATGAGTTTCACCATGTACAAACCCGGGGGTCACTCGGGGTAGCGATTTACAGAGAAAGAAGCACAGTTGATATGGCGGTGATAAATGTTAACGTTTGACTTGAACATCATAGCTTCTACTGCAACGAACGTAAGTCACTGGTGCCTCCGCAACAGGTATTTACTCGTGCAAGCAGACTGGCAACTGGATCTTACCTATTCACAGTTAGATCAACCAAATGCAGACGACAATTCTACTTCTTCAGCTTCTTTTCTCGCACTTTCCACCTATGGAACTCGCTTCCTTCTTCTTGCTTTCCTGACGGCTACAACCTCCAGGAATTTAAATGCAAGGTCAATACTCATCTCTTAACTACTTGACCCTAGTTCTTCCCACACCGCCCTGTATATCCTTTTCTTTCTCTCCACCTTTGCAACTGTCCTCACGCCTGTATTCCCATCCTTCTCTTGCTCCTTTTCACTGGTTCGTCCTTCTCTTCACTCTCCTCTAATCTTTTACTCTTATGTAGCGCCCTGCACATCAGTGGCGTTACTGCCTTACTCGGAGTGATATGATTAAAAAAATGTTCAGATTACAGTAGCCGGGAAACATTTTATTGAGACTCTGTTCTACAGAGAATTGGTTCACGAAAAGAAGCAGTTCGATTTGAACTTACTACGAATGAGGGTGCTTTGCTACGATGTGAGTGGTATACCAAGTTCTAGCCGGTACTGTTAGAACTGGTGGAACCATAAAATGCTATTCATTGGAGCAATTTCCATGAAAGTTGCGATAAAGGCACATCTCAGCTGTAAAGTTGAGGCTGCCTGTAATGTTGAACTCACAGTGTAAGAAGAGATAGTAAATATACCTTTGTTTATGTGGAGGCTTATTGTGTTTCTACTGCTTGTTTACGTTTTGGTTATGATTACATATCAGTTATTGGAAAGACATGCAGACCATATAGCAAAAAGATTTGTCATGCTTTAACACATGCATGACCATAACATTACAACATTAAAAAAATCAATTTTGGATAATTTTCGCATTTTAATGATGGCTAAACAAATCGTTAACCAAGAAGAAAATTTACAGTAATTTTTAGCAACACAGTTTTGCGTTTATTTTTTGTCACCACAACTCACACCTCTGAAAATGATCTTGGAAGGAGATTGAAAGTACTTGGGAATATCACGAAATGAATAATAAAATCATCTGTCAGCGTTATAACTCATTTCTTACATCGTTCAATTATAATACGCGAAAGATTATCCGAAAGTACGAATGTATTTTATTAATAAGCAGACACAATGTTTGCAATTTATTTAATATGCCACGTCTAAAAGAAAATCTGATGCCTAAATACACAAATATATATAGTCATTCGCAGACAGCATTAATTCGCTGTATCACAGCTTATCAGTATGGTTAGAAATCCGACGACTTCGAGCCAGGCTTGAAATCCGACCGAACTGACATCAGTCGGCGATTATAACCTTTGAACTATCGGCGTTCCGTAGAGTAAGGTGGATTTTAGCAAGTTATATACACAATGTAAACACACGGCAGTATCCAAGAGTGTTCACATTTATTACTGAATGAACGATTCGTAAATGCAGGAGTAGGAAGTGTTTTTTAAAATTTACCATTCATCTTTTTAAAGTTCATATATATATATATATATATATATATATATATATATATATATATATATATATATATATATAAATATATATATATATATATATAAATATATAGATATATATATTATAAATAATATATATATATATATATATATACATATAAATATTATAAATAATATATATATATATATATATATATATTATAAATAATATATATATATATATATATATATATATATATATATAAATATCTAGATATATATATTATAAATAATATATATATATATATATATATATATATATATATAGAGAGAGAGAGAGAGAGAGAGATGAAACCTAGAATTCTAGGCTTCATCATTACCAATTACGAATGAAATACATATGCACACTTTTCTTTTCTTTTCTTTTCTTTTCTTTTGGGATCTAAAGAAGCATAGAATGATGAAATGCATTATCAAATCAATTTTGAAAGAAACGTTTTCCATTTGACAATTTTTTTAAAAACGTTTATCGGGATTCTATATCCTATTTTAAACATACATACACTAACACACACTCATATGAAATTATCGTTACAAACACATCAAAAGTGCAGAAGGTTTTGCTGAATATTCTGTCAAACGCATCTATGTATACATTCACATTCATGAAACGCATATAGAACTGATCAGTCAGTCGTAATAAAACATGGTGGATATAGTTTTACTTTGTGTCGTTGTATTCATTTTTTTTATTTCAAGTTTCTTTTTCGGCATTTCTTTGAACGTATATCGAAAATTGAAATGCATCGTAGTAGTAGTTTAGGTTTAATTAAAAATGGCCCACACTTATTTGTACCATTAAACACATATGAGCGTTGTGGTACAGTGGATATCGGCTAGGACCGAGAAGCCAGGGAGCCGAGTTCGAATTCCAGTTGAATCCATTGTATTCACTTACGCGCAAATACCCTTGGGAAAGGTATTAATTTGTCTCTTCCTTCCAGTTATGGGTTAAATAACAGGACAGATTGGGTTCTATAGCCTTGCATCGGCAACCAGTCTACCGCAGAAAGCAATGGCAACCTACTGCGGGATAATCTTCTGCCCAGTCAGTCATGTCTCTTTCGAGACATGATCGCCCAAGCGTGTATCACGTATGGCACTTAACTGACTGACTGATCCCCTGTAACGTGGATTGATATTGCAGAGTCGCGACCATATATCACAAAAAAAGTGGGGTTTGGTGGATCTCGACCCCAATATGACTGTGATTATTAGGATTGGATAATTGTTTCTTCTTTTGTATGTCTGTAAAACATGCAATGTTAAATAGACCTTGTGCGATAACCTAACCCCGTCCGTAATGTCAGTCAGTCAGTGAAGTACCATACGTGATACAAGCTTGGGTGAACATGTCTCGAAACAGACATGACTGACTGGGCAGAAGATTATCCACCAGTGGGCTGCCATTACTTTCTGCAGTAGACTGGTTGCCTGCCAAGGCTATAGAATCCAATCTGTATTGTTATTTAAACCATAACTGGAGGGAAGAGACGGGTTAATACCTTTCCCAATGGTATTTGCGCGTAAATGAATACAATAAATTTAACTAGAATATGAACTCGGCTCCTCCATTTCTAGTTCCGACCTGATATCCACTGCACCACAACGCACATCTTAGAGTGGATTAAAAGAGTAATTCTCAAATTAAATTTGAAATTCTAAGGTCGGTACAATTTTCATGACAATAACATAGTTTCATTTAAATAACCCAGCAAATCATGCATAAAATTTATCATAAATAAAATCGGTTTTAGATAAAGAACACAAACGATGAGATTTGAAAAATAAAAAGTATTTTAGATTATAATAAAGTTTTGTAATTTTAGATTATATATTCCCCTGAACAAATAACCAATAAAAAACACCCGTTCATGATAAGAAAGAAAGAAAAGATGAAACAGTAAAGATGCACTGGGGTGTAACGATTACCAGTAATGATGAATAATATATGGATCAATGGTCTGCATCGCCTCCAATGAACTAAAATTCATTGGGCAATAGGAAAACCTCACGCAAAAGATGAAGAGAAGCGATAGAATTTATAATATTATTCTCCCTCCGTACGATCAACGAAGTTAAGCAGTATCAAGGTTGGTTAGTACCTACATGGGTATCTTCTGGGAAGCCCGGGTACAGTAAACATGGATGTTAGGGTTCTTTAATGAATAACAGCTCAGAAGTGAAATTCGGAGTGTCAAGTTTTAATTTCAGTCGGGTTCATTTTATTCCCTTACCAATAAATACCTCTGGTTAAAACATATCTCCGCAGATTTATCATTTATAGTGACCTTAATCAAAGCGATAACTAAAAATAAATTCCAGATTTGGAAACGGTAAGTTTATAATATACACCTCATAATCGCATAGTGTATAAAACTTCTAGTCGTGCTATACGGAGTCTAACCGTACTGATGAGCTGTGATACAGCGAAACACATCTGTCTGCGGATGACAAATATATATATATATATTGTTTAATTACTTAGTTTCTGGTCATAATAAGATTAGGCCAGTGCACATTTGTATTAAAAAGTGTTCAATACAATTATATTGTAGAACTTTTGAATATTTTCTATTTGTAAACGGGACCTAGGTTGCTACCATGAGTGGTGTCTTCAGGTGATTTTCAATAACTGATTTTACCGTTTATTATTTTTATTTTTTAAAGAACGCTCATGTAATGGGATTTTTTTTAACGTACACGTAGCAAGGAATTTCTGAACGCAATTTTTAAAATCACAAGGAATTATGACGTTCACATCCATGGTTGTATAAACCTAAGAAGTATTTTTTAATATGGTTACACTTAATCATAATTTTCGTTCTTTCATTCAATAGTTCGTTTTTGTTTAGGAATAGCATAATCTCGAACTTTTCTTCCTGGCACAGTCTACATATTTTGCCACTGTTGTAAGGCGTGGCTGTTTTTACTATACTTCACGTTATGTCTGGGTCTTTTCCATATTTTGATTTTAATTTCCACAAGTGGCTAGGCAATTTTGTACAGTTTTTTATGTTTTCTATTATTAATGTAGACTTGTGATTGAACCACCTGGTTTTAAAGATGTCTTTGGTTTTGTTTTCGTCATTTAAAGTCATGTACCTTTGCCTTGTAAATGACTTCTTTTGTGTTGCAAAGTCCTTGAAGTGGTCATTTAATTTTGTCCCTGGAGTTGCATTCGTTATTAGCGGTCTTGATTTGTACACTGCTATCTAAGTTTTGGCGTTGTTTTTTATGAAACGATCTAAATTACTAGTGCAACTATAACTGATATGAGCGTTATTTAAAAAATAAAAGAATAAGCGGTAAATGGTAAAATCAGTTATTAAAAATCGCCTGAAGACACCACTCATGGTAGAAACCTAGGTCATAAATACGTTTACAAATGGAATATATATGTACGAAATGATTTGTTTGAACTTTATTCATGATCGATATTCATATTTAAGTAGATATTCGGTTTTTAATTAAACGGTATTATTTATATCTACTGGCCTGAATTTTCACGATAAATTTTTATTACCAAAATTTCTGTCATCCGGCAGGATTCGAACCTTCGACCCCTATCCACATAGGGGAAGACACCATTTGATCTGGCAACGTCTTAGACCTCTCGACCACGAATGACCTCCAGTCTAAACGAGGTTTTATTTAAGCCTATTTCACACAGTTTTCGATTCATCGCAACAACCATATCTGGTCTGAAATGTATCCTAATGTCAACAAATGTAATGTGACAAATACATATACTAGCTTAACTAGAGCTAAACTAGTATATATATATATATAGTATAGTATATGTATATACTAGTTTAACTCTAACAAATAAAAACACAGACTATCTTTCAAATCAAGGAAATCTATCAAATACAGAGAGCTTGATTTCAGCATTTGACATCCTGGTTGTGTTTGGTCGATTTAACTATTTCAGAAAAGTTGTTGCTTACATGACGATATTAACATGATAGTGGTGAATTTTTTTTTCAGCTGGACACACTGCCAAAAGATTTGCCCCCATGATCAAATACTAGAAGATATTTCTATTTCCTTTCTCTATTGAAAAGAATATATGTTCAACAACCCTTTGTACCAAAGCAAAAGAAAGTTAAATATATTTTTCTTTAGGAAAAAAAAAATCACCTTTATTTTTGAATGATACAAAACAATAATTTCTGCCGTCAAATGTGATGGCTTCTTTCTGGATAACGCGATTATGAAACTAAAAATCTTTCATTTGACACACTAATTTTTACATCTGTATCTTTCCGATCACACTGAAAACATTTTTGTTTTCCACAATAACCCTAGTTTTTGTTCTTTCAGTTTACTTGAACAAATTATGTTGCTTGCAAAATAAAAAAAAACAAACAAAAAAAAAACAGAAAGCGTTTTATCAGTAATTTCTTTGATGTTCTTGCTTGAAGGTAATTCGTTATCACTGAGAATTTTTTTATTATGTTTCAATTAATAGTGAGTGGCGAATTTTCTCCAAACCAAAGTCCATCCTTATATTTCGAGACAACGTGATGACTACGTGGGTGATATTTGATCTAGAATGCTGATCATAACTTGTCTTTCGTTATGTTTGATCGTCGCTCTTTCTCTCCACAGGGGAAAAAGAGCCATTAATCTCCATGTTATTAAAGGTCGCGTAGCGAAAAACGTGAGTGGCGAAAACTTGCGAGATAAACGAGACACAGTTAATGTTTCCAACAGGTGAGTAACGAAAGTGTATAAATAAATAACTAAATGAAAATGATGTTAATTAAACAATGAAAATAAAATTTGGAGAAAATAATCCCCAGTTTCAATTCTTAACTAGAGATCAAGTAAGAGTCATGAGAAATAATGTAATTTTTTTTGCGCTGTACAGTGAATGGTCGCTTCCTTGTATTACTCATGAAAGTATCGCATTTCTTCTGATAGGTCATTATTTACATCACTCAGATCAAACCAAAAATAGAGTCAGTTCAGTGCCGTACTTGATACACACTTTGGGCGATCATGTCTAGAAAGAGACATGAATGACTGGGCAAAAGATTATCCCGCAGTAGGTTGCCATTGGCTTTCTGCGGTAGACTGGTTTCTAGCTAAGGTTATAGAACCCAATCTGTTCTGTTATTTAACCCATAACTGGAGGGAAGTGACGGATTAATACCTTTCCAAAGGTTACTGACGCGTAAGTGAAGGCAATGAATTCAACTGGAATTCGAACTCAGCTCCCCGATCTTTCGTTCCGAACCGATATCCACTGCACCACAACGCACTTCGAAATATAGACTATTGCAGTTGCATCCAGTGTGTTTCTACCCAACTCTCACTTACCAAACCTGACAGTTTTCAAAAGTTTTTACTCTGCTTTTAGGGAATGATATGTTTTTCACCGCACAAATACTTTAGGCACAGACGAAATCATGTAAGTCTCTCATTAATCTCTTATGCTTTTCATCGCAAATGTTAAGACTTCCACAGCTTGAATTCACTCAGCTATATACACAAGGCCGACTCATCCTCATTTCTTTCGTATGTTCCCACTCAAACAACCTTTTCTCCAATACAATTAATTTGGGATAGAGAAATCTAGAAAATGCTTACGCGAACACAAATACTTTAAGATGTATCTAATCTTAAAGATATATTTTATATATATTATCAAATATGCTTTTGGTTAGTTAAGATTTGAGTTAGCTCTTGATAAATGTTTGTGGTCGCTCTGGTAACAATGGTTGATTTAATTTATTTTTTCCCTGAAGTTGTAGGGACTGGTTCCGGTTCACGGTAGATTTTCGGATTGTTGCCCCACCTCTATTTTTTGTGTGTATACATATTGGATATAATATCTTATTGCAAGAAAAATATATAATAACCAATATATATAATTGCAGAAGTAAAGAAGTAGTCTAAAATGAACTGTTACATATCATACGTATCTTTATAAAATGCAGGACTTACTTCCTTTCTTTACACCTTTGTGACAGTCTCAGACATTACCCTACTAGCTTGAGTGGCTCTTGTGTGTCCGATTGGGGGCAAAACAGTATAAAAGAAGATTTGATAGATTTCAGATGTTGAACGCGAACATTGTAGTCACTGATCTAGTCTAAGAGTTGTGTGAGAAATATATTCACATAGCTTAGCGCTTAAGCAGTGAAAGGAAATTATCAAACATAACAAGACATACCTGGTATAGAAAAAACAATTTATTTGTCTTGCAAAAATATGCTGAATTTTGCTGCTACAGTGTAGCTTGGTATAGTCTCTTTTCTCTGCTTAGCTTGGTATAGTATCCTCCGTCTAGGAGTGGGATGAAAAAGACACAAGGAACTGCGATCCGCGACGTACAGGAACTTTCTTCTGGGTCAGCTTCTTTCACAGTTTCTTATCTTGGTATAAGATGATAGTGCTTAGAGAATTTTTCTCTAGGAAGGCAAGGCTTTGCCCATAGGGTATCCTTTTTAAGGTAAGAAGGGTAACAAGAGATTTTCTCTGTTACAAAGTTGTGGCATTAGCCTAAAAGATTACAAAGAATTGGTAAGATGGTCTCGATATAGCGAGACAAGTGGGCGCCAATTTAGGCCCTGCTGCAACAAAAATCCGGAGCGGCACAATACGTCCGATACTGTTCGTGCTAGCTGAAAAGAGGAGTGAACAAAACCATCGTGTAAAAAAAACATAAAACCTCTGGTAAAGCCCGCCTAAAGTTCAAAACGAGGTTCGGGTTAAATCAGCCAATCAGGAGACCCGTTACATCTGTAAATTTCCGACAGTTGCTTATGAATATGAACAGTTAATCTCCTCAGCGTTGGGTGTTGTTTAGCGAGCTGTTAGATTCTTAATTCGTGAATTCGATTGTTAGTTATTTTCTAGATAGATAAACGCTTTGGAATACCAGATGCAAGCAGGAATGTGTAGGTGGTGTAATGGATAATGAATTGGAATTGTAAATTGAAGAACTGAGTTCCAGTTGGGTTCTTTATATTCACGTAGTTGCAAGTACCCTTATGAAAAGTTATCAATCCACCGATTCTTCCTCAGTTGTATGTTAATAAAAATATATCAGTAAAACTATTATTATCTAAAAAGAATCAAAAGCAAAATAAAATCTCTTAAAATATTTGGATTTTGGCAGTAAGGGTGATATACTGCTAAACAGAAAGAACCAAACCAGTGGCTTCCGCCTTGTTCTTGGTCGCGAGTTTAAGCGCTCCGAGCATATTTAAGGCCTTTGTGTGTGGGGTATTACTTAAGAACAAACTTACTAGTCAACCAGCCATGGGTTAAAAAGTACGACTTGTACCAGTAAATCATAATGATTTCTAAAAAGATCTTATAATCTAAAAATATTTCTTCTTCTTCTATGTGCCCTGTCCTATCAGGACGTAGGCGATCATGGCTTTGCACATCTCCCTATCCCTGGTGGCTCTTAGCACGCTTTCTCCTGTTACACCACGCAACACTCGTTCCGTCATCCACCTGCTCAGCCCATGCAAATACGTTATGTGCTGCTTTCATTCCCTGTATCTGGCCTGTTAGTATCAGGTTCTCCTTCCTCATTGCATGTCCCAGGAACTTTAGCTGTCTCTTCCTTATGCTCAATATTAATTTCCTTTTAGTTTCCATCCTTTCCAAAACCTCATCATTGCTCACATGCCCGATCCATGACATTCGCAGCATCCTTCTGTAGAACCACATTTCAGCTGCTTCAGTTTTTTCTTCATCTTCGAAGATATTGTCCAGCATTCACTGCCATATTGAAGAACCGACATCACATAGCAATCCAGTACTCTCTTCTTTGTTTCTAACAAAATTGTCCTGTTTCTTGTTACTTTACTCAACTTCTGGAATGCTTCCTTCGCCTTGAGATCTGTGTCGCACTTTCCGTCTTCTATTAGAACACTTCCCAGGTAATTCAATTTTTGTACCTGCTTGATTTTATTATCCCCGACCTGTATTTGGCATTTTGGGCTACCCTTTTTGCTGATGTCATGCATTTCACCGGCTTTAAATAACACGCAATAGGTTGATAAAATACAAAATCAGTCAAACATTTTTTAAACATTTTAATGACGCCATTATTTCTTATTTGAGTTTTATATGCTATTCATTTTCATTGTTGCTTCTGTTGAAAGTTCTCCAACGATTTTTTTTTATTATTTGATACAGTTGTTTTTTATGATTCTGTAGCGCCAGTCAAAGTTCCAAGAAGAATGACTATCTAAGACATACAGAATTCACTCGCTCGAACTCATTATCACGACTAATCAGAGAAAGCATGTCTAAATGTTCCGTCAATGAAAGCCGGATATATTCTTTATAAAGAAACGGATATTATTAACATTGTATGTTTTATTTTCTTACTAGCATACATTTGAAGTGTGTTCGTATCCAGAATTCTGAATATGTGACATTACTACTTTCATTCAAAGTAGACAGAATCATACGACATAGATTAACGCTACACATACCCCTTACCAACTTCCATCTTTACATCTGATCTTGTTTAAAACTAAGCTAGGCTTAGTAACTGCCATATTGATTTTATGTTAGCTGATTGTGAAGTTATATTAGTTATCTAATATTACGTGAATAAAAGGAAAATAGATAATTATATGAGTGCCGTGACTAAGTGAAATGTTTAAGAAATAACAAAACATGTTATAGAAATATTGTATATTTAACAGTAAATACAACAGAAGAGTATTACACGATTATGCGTGTGTCGGTTTTCTAGCGTTCAATCAGTTCAACTGCTGGTATTTACTTTTTCACCCAACATGCAAAAGATGTGACACAGATCAGTTTTTAGGTTGGTTTATAGGCAGTGTCGTATAAAAATTCCCAAAACCCTCGGCACTTCCTCTTTTGGGGATGAAAGGCACCGGGCAAAAACCTCAGCCTCCTACCAAAGGAGAGGTAAAGCCTGGAATGATGGCACTTTTCAGTTCAATTTCCTTCAGCCCCTAGTCCGCCCAAGAGCAAACATACAACCACGCCGCACTCTGCCCGAGGACAGAGACACAACTGAAATCAATTTGACTATTCTTCCAAGGCCTCCTCTCTTACTAATCTTATAGTAGGCGGAAGAGTCCAACATAGGCTATTTAGAGAGAGGAAACCACAACAATAAGTAATCATAAATAAGTTTTGGGGAAGAAAGATAAAAAAGATACAGTACAGTACGCTTATTTAAAAAATCACTTTTCGAAAATTTGCGAATTGAATCTTGTGACAAAATACCTGACCAGTATTAGCTTACTAAATCATTACCCAGCACAGTAATATTTCTAAGTATCCGTACCCCTACAGTACCTGGGAAATCATGGCTCTTTACAGTTTCCTACAATTTATAACTCTTTGCAAATATTGTCTTTTCGCTAACTTTCCCAGTTCTTGTTGTGCCATCAATTTACACAAATTCTTAAGTATATTACTCCTTGTTGACCCCAGTTGCACTTGCCTTCAATACACCCTGTGAGTATCAAATTCACTGAACCAATCTTCTTAATAACGTGATCTAGAAACTTCAGCTGTCTCTTTATTATTCTAAGTATTAGCTACTTTTCTGTTTCCATTTTACTTAAAGCTTCTTCGTTGCTCAAATATTCAGTCCATGTTATTCTCGACACCATTGTCCGAGCAGGTACCATGAAAATGTTTGTAAAACAGGCAAAGGGTTGCAATGTCATGTCGGTGGGAAAGTGACTGGTGATAAGATGCCCGGTCAGGACTGTTTGAATTGCAAACCGTTCTTTGGATTTTCTCAAGAATCTGGAGATGCACAGTAAGATTCAGTCAATCAAGTGACATACATGATACACGTTGGGGCAATCATATCTCTTTCGATCCATGACTAACTAGGCAGAGGTTTTTTCCGAAGAAGGGTGTCATTTCTTTGTTCGGTAGACTCGTTGCCAAACAAAACCATAGAACCCAATCTGTTTTCCATTTAACCCATAACTGGAGGGAGAATAGGTGGATTAATTATCTTTCCCAAGGGTATTTGCGCGTAAGTGATTGCAATGAATTCAACTTGATTTTGAACTCGGCTCCCTAATTTATATATCTCCGTGAATAACACTCTCCGTGGTTGTCGACTCGGAACGAGGCGATATCTACTGCATCACAATAACATTACCAGAGCAGATATGACTTTAGTATTCAATACGCAGATGAATGCTAGATTTATAAATTTACAAGATGTATTCTGACAAGGAAAGTTTTGGGGCACGACACAGTGAACCAAACTTCCTTGCAGCTTACGTAGAAGTTGTCTTGATATCGTCGCTCTATTTCACGTCACTGGTAAACATGGGTCCAATAAGGCGTAGGGCATCACTCACCTGGAGTTTAGTATTAGTCATCCTTACGGTAAACAGAAAGTGTTTATGTGATTAAATGAAAATTATGACTAGCAAACGTCTCAGCGAGCATATTTTATATCGATGAGCTACTCAACATTACCAAAGGTAAGCCAATCACATTAATTATCAAGTCAACATTACCAAAGGTAAGCCAATCAAATTAATTATCAAGTCAACATTACCAAAGGTAAGCCAATCACAATAATTATCAAGTCAACATTACTAAAGGTAAGCCAATCACATTAATTATCAAGTCAACATTACCATTTCCTTTTACTCCTCTCCAAATCCTCGTCTCCGCTCATATGTTCGGTCTATGGCATCCTCAACATTTTTCTGTAGGATACTTCAAGTCTTTCCGATATCTTTGATGAGATTGTTCAGCACTCGCTGGCATATAAAAGGGCAGATATCACATAACAACCTAATACTATCTTTGTTTTTAGGGAAATTTTCCTGTCTCTTAATATTCTACTTAGCTGATTGAATGTATCCCTGAGCTTGCCTATTCGCCTTCGGATCTGTGTCACACTTTGCGTTAGAACAGCTTGCAAGCATTTAATTTTTGTTACCTGCTTGATTTTAGTATCCCATACTTGTAGTTGGCATTTTGGGCTCCTCTTTTAATGAACATACATTTAGTTTCCTAGTAGCTTATTTTTACTCCTTTTGTTTCGCTTTCTTTAGCTACCTTATGTAGGAGATCTTGTAGTTTCCTTTCCGTGTTTGATATCAGCACTGTATCATCTTTTATTGTTCAGTGTAAATAAAAACAAACATGCTATTCGGAATATAAAAGTATATATATATATCAATGATAATTCCTCATCTTAAATAAAAATCGGATATAAATAACGAAAGAAGGCTGGTGGTTACAACGGCCGAATCGCTGTCTGCGTAATAACAGGGTGATCCTGTTGATCTGAATGACAAGGCATATACAAATATCTTGGATAAAATATTTTAACATTAATAAACACTTGGTCGTCCTAATTGCTTGCAGGCAATTTTCATTGCTATTTTTAGTTTTATAGAAGAAGTGTCGATCGATCATGCATTAGAATATCCATTGTTGAATGATAATATGGACATTTTGTCAAGTAGGGTTTTTTTTCTTCTGACACCGTTCTCTTGTAAAGAATGTATATAAAATCGAAAACTTCAGTCTTCTGTGCATGCTAAGAATGAAAGCCTTATAAAATCATAATAAAACCCAAGCACTTTATTTGACTGCATGGTTTTCATTCAGAGTTTCAATATCAGAATCGGCTAAAGATGTGCCTCCTTAACAAAGGATATAGGTTCGAAAAAATTCAGCAAATGACTGCAGGCTTAGATATACTGTTATACTTATAGATTTTTATCATTCATTTTAGGTAGCTCGGACATGCATGTGTCTATTACGCCAACAATTACGGTTCTGCATCAAAGTTGGGTGGTCATTAAGGTGGCATTCTGTATCATAAAATAGCTGCTCAATGCAGATAGTTGCTGGGCGATCAACCTGTTTTATTCCTTGACAAAGTGTCCAGAGAAGCATATCACTAATGAATTCTTGTTTTGCTTGTCAGCAATAGCCACCTAAGCGCCCGTAAGAATGTACAAATATCAGGGATGGGTTCATGGACGCTGTCTCCAAGAGATGTTAAATATAGCTCTCAGCATCCGAGTAGAGCGGCTATCAAGTTTAGACATAAGAGTTTTAGTTAATATCCAAGCGGTGGCAGCATACATTAAAACTGCCTCTACAGTGACTTGAAAAAATCTCTGTCTGAGGTTGTCTGTTAGATCATATTTCCAGATTACATAAGTTTTATTCAAGGCGGCGCTGGCATTAGCTATGCGAATTATCACATCCTATGTAGATATTCACTTAGAAATATGAATTATTAATTAGGTGGAATGGCAGGTCAGGCTAACAGATTTTATGATATGTCAGCCTTTGTTTTACTATAACGTATTAGCAGTGATAAGAAACAATAAAGTACAACCATTATAAGAGTATAATACAATAAGATCAGTTGTAAGAGGTTTGGTTGCTAGAAAGAGGATCAACCTCAATTGCGAATTGGAGACACAAAAATCAAACGAGGACAAACATTTGAATATCTCGGAAGTGTTTAAACAGAGGCTGGAAATATGGCAGCGACAAACCAAAGGCGTATTAAAATATTAAAATGTGCTTACCAAAATTAGAGAAGATTAATAAAAAAACAGATGTTGAATGGTGGTATAATGGATATATATTTTTTTTAATCATATCACCCCGAGCAAGGCGGTAACGCCACTGATGTGCAGGGGGCTACGTAAGAGTGAAAAGATTAGAAGAGAGAAAGCTGGAAACCACATCCTAAACAGGGAACAAGGGATGAGCCTCTACACCTGTTCAATAGACATGGGTGGAGTGGGAACCGGGCGATAGTTTAGTCTATCTACTCCAATTGAAAAAAAAAAAAGAAAAAAAGAGAAGTGAAAAGATTGGAAAAGAGAAAGCCGCAAACCACACCCTAAACAAGGAACAAGGGACGAGCCTCTACACCTGTTCAATAGACGTGGATGGAGTGTGAACCGGGCGATAGTTTAGTCTATCTACTCCAATTGAAAAAAAAAAAGAAAGAAAAAGAAAAGTGAAAAGATTGGAAAGAGAAAACCGTAAACCACATTCTAAACAGGGAACAAGGGATGAGCCTCAACACCTGTTCAATAGACGTGGGTGGAGTGTGAACCGGGCGATAGTTTAGTCTATCTACTCCAATTGAAAAAAAAGAAAAGTGAAAAGATTTGGAAAAGAGAAAGCCGGAAACCATATCCTAAACAGGGAACAAGGGATGAGCCCCTACACCTGTTCAATAGACGTCGGTGGAGTGTGACAGCACTTCATTAGAAATCGAAGATTCGAATTAGTTTCCTTTTCTTACGCGTAAATACCCTTAGGATGATCCTAATACATCTCTTCTCCCTCTGTTTCTGGGTTGAATATTGGGACAGATTGAGTTCTCTAGCCTTGGTTGGCAACCAGTCTATCTGAATAAGAAATAGAAAAATTAAATAATAAAAAAGAAATGCGTGTTAAATTATGTAATATCAGTCAGTTAAGTGCCATACGTAATACACGCTTGGGCGATCATGTCTCGAAAGTGACATGACAGACTGGGCAGATGATTATCCCGCAATAGGATGCCATTACTTTCTGCGATAGATTGGTTGCCGGCCAGGGCTATAGAACCCAACCTGTCCTGTTATTTAACACATAACTGAAGGGAAGAGACGGATTAATACCTTTCCCAAGGGTATTTGCGCGTAAATGAATGCAATGAATTCAACTGGATTTCGAACTCGGCTCTCCGATTTCTCGTTCCGAGCCGATATCCTCTGCACCACAACGCACATAGTCGTTCTATATAGCAGGAAACGATGGCCAATCTTCTCAGAAATGAAAAAAATATTGAGTGAATAGAAATTAGATTTTGTTGAAGGATGATGAGAATACTGTGGAAGGCGTGAAAGTTTTAAGAGAAATCGGAAAAAGCACACAAAAATAAGCAAAAACAAAACAAAAGATACTTGTACTTCGAATTAGAAGGAACAGTAAAAATTTCTGGGATACGCAATGAAGAAAAAGAGCTTGGAAATCGAAGGCAAGAAAGACGGAAAAGGAAAGAACGAGTGACATACCAAACGTGCTTGTGTAAACGGTTGGCATAACAGTGAATGTGTGTGATTTAAAAAGTCAAACATTGCTAAGAGCTACTAAGGATAGTTATGGAGAAACATGATCATTAACTACCCGAAGAAAAACGACACATATAAGGAATATGTTTTCTGATATAGCTTTTCGAAGTAGGTTGAAATTACTTCCTTTTTACGTACCGTATCCCTTCGAGACGTACGCCTCCACACCATACTGTTCTTTATAGGCTTTAAGTTTTATCGTTTATTATATTTTCCCTAAAGCTTTCCCGTGCATTGAATACTGTTGTCACATCCTGTCTGGTGCTCCTACTATTAATCTCGAACTTCTTGACAAAATCCAACAAAGAATCTGTAATATATCTGATCCCAACCTGTTATCTTAAACTCCAGCCACTTTCTCACGAACGTAATGTAGCTCCCCTCTGTCTCTTCTACAAAATACGTTCATGG
Source organism: Ascarosepion bandense (assembly GCA_037127315.1). Lineage (NCBI taxonomy): Eukaryota > Metazoa > Mollusca > Cephalopoda > Sepiida > Sepiidae > Ascarosepion > Ascarosepion bandense. The sequence goes on from JBBBDQ010001440.1 coordinate 1,859,089, forward strand.
CTTCTGCTCTGATGAACTTAGCACCCTGGTGCCCCCTCTGAATGAATTTAGTCGAGCTACTTGACTAGCAGTTAGATCCCAAACTTTTACAGTGAAACGAATTAAATGTAACCGCAACTACTTTTATCAGCTTCTTTACTCGCACTTCCCGCCAGTGAAATTCCCTTCCGTATAATTGCTTCCCTGAAAGCTACTATCTCCAAGAATTTCAATGCAAAGTCAGTTGCCATCACTTATTTTTTTGACTCACATCCTTTCTCTGACAACCCATGTTCTTCTTCCTTTCTACTCCACACTCATGCAACTCTCTTCACACCTGTATTCTCATTTTCTTTTTCATTTTTTGACTCCCCTGTAACTTGTTCCTCTCTTTCATCACTCACCTCTTATGTAACTCCCTGCGCACCAGTGGCAGTTGCCTTGATTGGGTTGAAATAATTCTAAAAAACAAAAGAAAAAAAAACTCATTCAACAATCCATTTGCTCAAGCCCATCAATTATATGGTGCAATGCTTTCCTTTGTCTCTCTCTTAGTCTGTCTTGCGAGTATCAGATTTTCCAAACTCTCCTTCCTCATTACGTACCCTAAAAGTTTCAAATGCTTCTACCTGTTGTTAAGTATAAGTTTCCTCTTTGTCTTTCTTTCTCTTAGTCTGTCTTGCGAGTATCAGATTTTCCAAACTCTCCTTCCTCATTACGTACCCTAAACATTTCAAATGCTTCTGCCTGTTGTTAAGTATAAGTTTCCTCTTTGTTTTCCAAATATTGTTGTTACTCACATGTTGAATCCATGTTATCCTTAGCATCTTTCTGTGGCACGATGTTTTGTTGGTTTTAGTCTTTTCCTCAATTTTAAAGAGATTGTTTTTTAAAAATCCATATTACAGTGAGATATATTTAAAAGAACACTATTAAAATAAAAAGAGAACAATAACAATTTGAATGAGAACGGTTGTGCAGTTAGAAACATCGGACGCCAGAAATAAAAAAAAAAGAAATGTTAATCGGCTTTCCACTTTGAGCAGTTGTCTCGATGCATAATGACAACGAGGTATTTGTTTTTTATTTCTTCCGCCTTCCATCAATAAAAATGACTCCAAAAGTAGAGCTTTTTAAATAAATTTTAAGTAGGCTATCATGGACCTCCAGTCCTTTCTTTCTCTTGTAGCACTCAATATTTTTTGTCTTTTTGATAATTTCCCAAACTCTATTTTACCATCAATTTACTCAAGGTAATCAAGGTATTTACGAGCTGCTTTCATCTCTCACTTAATCTGTCTCGTGAGTATAAAAATTTCTAAGCCGTCCCTCCTCGTTACGTTTCCCGGAAATTTCAACTGCCGTTTCCTGATGTTTAATTCCAAGTTTCTTTTTTGTTTCCATTCGCTCCAAAACAGCAGAAGTATGTTGTTGCTCACATTTTAGTCCATATCGCAACTTCTATTTTGACTAAAAGCAGTGGCAACAAAAATTTTTACACATAAATGTCGGTTCTATAAACCTCAAAATGGTGTAATGTTAGCAAGCTTGCCTCATTAGAATCTATTACGAGTAAGTAGTGAGTTCGATCCTCACTGGATACCCCTATATATTCGGCCTTGTACCACATCTAAACTGTGCTTAGAAAATTAATATAAATGACATGCTTACATGGATGGAAGACATTTTTAACAATGTGATATTTTATTTTGTTTGAAATGTTTTTATATTAGACAATCGATAACTACTTATATATGAAATTCAAAGAAGAAGCATTAAATATTAGGAATTTTATGTGAGTGTTTGTCTGAGAGAAAAGTTCAGTCACAAAAAGGGAAATGATACCCCGTGTTCAGGAAAATGGTCGACACAGTGTTGTCACGCCAGAATGCTGTGTTGAAAAGTGAGATAAGTGCATGACGGTGTGAAGTGTCCCTTCTTTATAAATGCTTATCTACTGACTTCTTGACAAAACTGGCCAAGCTACGGTGGTTTTTTAAGCATAGCTTAGAGGTGGCACAAAGCCGAAATATGGAACAACTAGACTCACTACTCAATATTAACAGTTCTAGAGAGAAAATTTTGCTAACCACCACGTCGAGGTGTTCTAACAACAAAACAATGTTGAAATAACCTGTAAATATTTCATAGAGTTCATATATATATATATATATATATATATATGAATATATATATGAATAAATTTAACTAAGAGCCAACAGACCTACCTAGGTTTCACCTAAGGGCTCGTCAGGGATTCTTCTTCTTATTTGTTGCTCTACTATTGTATTGAGAGCTTTAGTGTTAGGGTTCCCGTCTCGGTTTTTTTTCTTTCCTACGAGTATTTTGACGTATGTTCAAGTACTTAGTTTTTTTCTTTTTTTCTTTTCCCTTTTTTCCCCTCCGCGTTTATTCTCGGTGGGTGTTTCGAACGGACTGAAATATATTGTAACGATTATTAATATTATCAGTATTAGTGTTATATATATATATATATATATATATATATATATATATATATATATATCTCGCTCGCGATAATTGATATCGGCAACGAATGAGAAATCGGAGAGCCGATTTCGATTTCCAGTTGAGTAAATTTCATTCACATACGCGCAAATACCTTTGAGAAAGGTATGAAGCCATCTCTTTCTTTCCAGGAATGGGTTGAATAGTAAGACAGATTGGGTTTTATGACTTTGGTTGACAACATGTCTACCGCAGCCTGCTGTGGGGAAAATTTTCTCCAAGTCAGTCATGGATCAACAGAGACATGATCGCTCAAGCGTGTATCACGTAAGGCCCACCTTCCCTGAAGATCCAGTTAGGTGAAACCTTGGTAGGTTCGTTGGCTCTCTAGGTTAGTTATTTACTTTGTTTGCTCTACTTGCGTATTGAGCGCTTTTTGTTGTAGGTTATTCGTCACGAGTTTTTTTCTTTGGGCTACGTACTTTGATGTTCTTTTTTTATTACCATGTTTTCCTTCCGCGTATGTACTCGGAGAGTTTTTCGAAACGAGTATAGCGATAAGTTTACACACATATATATCCAAATGAATAAGAAACGAAGAAAATGTTAACAACGTTCAAAACATTAATTTAAAACAGTTCTCAATATAGAAATGGAGTTATGAATATTTCTCATAAATTATACTTTAGAACATGTTTAAATTACACGTATTTTCTATGTAGAAACAAAATGTCCACTTTTTAGTAGATTATAATTTGAACATATTCTAAAGTATAATTACATATATATATATATATATATATATATATATATATATATATATATTAATGCAGGTTTCATTGAATAACATAGACAAGTTTTGTCTATTAATTTTGTGTAGGATTCGTTCATACCGTCTGATATACTTGATGGTGATGTCGTTGAAAGACAACAAAAAATCACAGTATTTGTTGAATTTTTTATCGGGTCTAAGCTTTCGGCTCACATAAGCCATTATCAAAGAGTAAATATTAACACACAGTAAACATAGAACATTTAAGCTATTAACAATAAAGAGAATTGAATTGAAAATATAAGTCCATCCCTACCGTGGCAGATGGCCGAAGACAGTGACAAAATAGTGGTGTTATGGTCCCTGGTCTGATTACAGACATTTGAGTACGTTATTGGAAATATCGAAATTGATTGTATTCAAACCAGGTTTAAATTGTTTAATGTAGAGTGCTTCGAGGATTTTTAGTTTCTGTTCATTTTCTTGTTTGAGTATGTACGTGTTATCAACAAGCATTTTTCTCAGAAGTGACTAAAGCTTAAAACAGATATTAGTAAGTTTTGGCGAATAATTTTCATCAAGGTTTTAGTAATTATTCAATCCTAATTTCAACCATAAGTATTCACCTTATGAAAAATATATTTTCAGCCAGACATTGAATTATCTCCCTTTTTCAGCGGGGAAGCCTTTCTAAGCGCGATAGCTGCTCTAGCTTTCAGCTACGGAAGCTCACGTTTGTAGAATTTCCAATCTAATTATATAGCTTTATTTAAAAAATTAATTTCCCGAATGTTCATCTCTCTTATCTTTGATATTTGCCCACATACACTACGAAAAGTAACCTGAATTTTATCACAAGAGAGAGCACTACTATTCATCATTACTCAAAAGTCTGTCCGTTATTTCCAGTCTGCTCTATTTATTAGCGGCCGTAGAATGACAGCCTGAGATAAACAGAAAGAAAAAATGTTTTATTGTGTATCTGAACAGCAAACGCATATTAAACAAGATTAATTAGCATTATAATTACGCATCGAAACAATTATTTTCTTTTTTGTTTTAATCATTTCACTCCAAGCAAGGCGGTACCGCTACTAAAGTGCAGGGGGCTACATAAGTGAGTTAAAGTTTTAGACAGGAAATGACTGAAGACAAAGACGTACCAGCTACAGGGGGAGAAAAGGAAAGAACAAGAGAAGTATATGAACACAGGAGTGAAGACAGTTACGAAGATGGGGAAAAAAAAAGAAACAAGATACATGGGGTGATGTGGAAAGGGCTAAGTGGATAAGAGATGGGAATTGACGTTGCATTTAAATTCTTTAAGGTCAGGAAAGTAAGTATATGGATAAGAATTCCACAGGCGGGAAGCGCGAGAAAAGAAGCTGGTGGAGTAGAATTGTAGCCTGCCCTTGGTTGATCTAACTGTAAAAGGGTAGGACCTTGATGCCAGTCTGGTCGTCCGAGTAAATTCTTGTAGAGGGTGTACCAGTGACCTAAGTTCTTCAGAGGAGAAGCCATGAAAATATTTGGAGAGTAGACAGAGGGAAGCCACATCCAGCCGATGAGAAAGTGGTTGGATGGAGCTGCCAGGTCGGAACCAATCACATTAAAGATTTGCCTTTGGAGCCTGTCGAGAACACTAAGACGAACAGCAGGGGTGCCTGCCCAGATATAGCAACAGTATTCCATGCACGGTTGAAGTATTTAAATTATCCATATGTTATTTATATTTATGCTAGGCCGACTGTGCAGGTTGTCATCACCTTGTATATGCGCTGATTACTCCAGACAACTAATTCTCCGGGGTTATTTTTTGTCTAATACTTTAATCTTCGTTCCCCATGGTTTGGTGAGCAATTGTATAGGCGTGTCGCAAATGATTCAGAAGTTCTATGATCAGGATAATATTCAGAAACATCGGTACATAACAGATAAATTTCCATCGAGCCAAGTCTAATGCAGAAAACAACATGGCCAAGAACTGTGCGTATTTCATTCTTTGCAGTTGCAGAAAAAAATACAAAGGCAAAACCAAACTACCAGAAGTAAGTCTAGAAGAACACCGAAAGTTTTTACTGAACGGTGAGAGAATGAAATCAGTTATTGCTGATCATGTAATGTGTGAAGCAGATACCTGTGTGGCTGATGAATTTCAGATCTATATAAAACAAGACTGACAGTAATTTAGCAGTAAAAAGAAAGAAATATCCCTACGCATAGTCAAAAGAATAATAACAACCTCAACATATTTGGGAAAGACATTAAAGTAATCAGGAACTTCTACTAGCAACAAGTCGCATGCATACAGACATGAAACGAATTCAGCGGATATACAAAAAGAGAAAGGGTTGTAAAGCAAGGATGTGTCTGTTAACCGGATCTATTCAACTTGTGCAACGAGACTATTATTGGGGCCCTAGAAGTTATGCCGAGATTCGTCATCGGTGGCCACAGTCTGAACAACAAAAGATACGCTGATGATACAGTGCTGATAGCCAACGCGAAAAGAAAACTATAAGACTTCTTAAAAAAGGTAGATGAGGAAAGTCGAAAAAAAAATGGACTGCAAATAAACTATAAGAAAACCGAATGTATGGTCATCAGCAAACAGAGGAGCCCAAAATGTCAAATACAAGTTGGGGATACGAAAATCAAGCAAGCACAAAAATTTAAGTACTTGGGAAGTGTACTAACGGAAAACGGAAAGTGTAAAACTGAGATCCGAATGCGAATTGCAATGGCCAAAGAGGCATTCTAAAAGCTGAGCTGTAGCCTGGTATTGAAATCACAAATTTTTGGATCAAGTCAAAAGAATTAACCAACGTTTATATTGTGATTATTTTTGAGTTAATGATTTATTGGTCTTAATAGCTGAGAGAAGATATGGAATCATACTTTTCTAAAGGCATTAGAGTATAAGTAAATTTGGATGTGTATTTTTGTTTGTATCTAGAGTTATAGAAATTTGAAAACATGGTCAGAACATTGCGGCCTTGTGTATACTTGATGTTGTTGAGTGTTGGCGTTATCTTTTTATTAACAATGCTTCCATCATTTCGATGCATTTTCTTTACATGTGGATGAGGCTACGAAGATGGTCACAATGTTCTGACCATATTGAGATGAATCCTGTAACTCTAATACACACATAAAAAAAATATATATATATGCAGTCAGAAATAAAATTAATTCTTTTTGATAATGGATAAAAGAATAGTCGAAAATTCTTGGACATACAGAAAATTCGAACCCTTTTTACATATACTATATGCAGGAAAGAAAAAATTATCCTAATACACAAATGTAACAATAAAAAATAATCGTAGTACTTCGTCAGTTGCCTTTAATGGAACTTGTATAAAAGAGGAATTGCTGCCCGAACACACACACACTCTCTCTCTCTCTCTATATATATAATCATACGTTGGCAGCACGACTCGATGTTTCATACTCTACGCAATCATTAATTGCAATATCAAATGTGGGATAATATGCACATTTATTAATATATAACTATTAGCTCTGTTAATATTGCATTGAGCACTGTTTTATTATCACCTATTACCATACATTATATATATATATATATACATATATATATATATATATACACATTAGTAAGACATTAGCTACGTGTAAACACACTTACCATTAATGTCTTATGCGGAAGGTATTTCTGTCGCGCCATTTATATATATATATATATATATATATATATATATGATTAATTACTCTAGTGCGATTGTTGATAATTTTTATGGAAATAAGTTTTTTCTTCATACAGTTTATTCGACTGTCACTCTGGAATTTAAGGTTATGGCCTTGTACCAAACGAAATTAAGCGGTGTCAATAAGAATGCAAATAATCTAAAAACGATTGTACAATGATTTTGAACCACACCCTTTTCGCGTTTTGTGATTCCTTGTGTCAACGTTCAATTCTTTCTCCTACACTGAATTTTACTGGACTGACAAAGCTCTTCATAAATACACGAATCACCCGGAGATATGTAAAAAGAATTTAAAGAACTCACCTAACTTAAGATGTTTGATTCGTAGGAGGTTTTTTATTACCGAAGTAGAAACGGTTTTAACTAAACCGTTTTCGCATTTTTTTCACTTTTAATTGTTTAAAAATCAACTAAAAACAAAACAATTTTTTTTTTCAATCTTGCAACTTTTTACTCGTCCACGTATGAGTTGGCTCTTTGTCACAACTGCTAAACTTATTAAATAAGTTTTTCGTGAAAAAGGTGAGCATTTTAATTTGGGTTTTACCACCGATTCAATAAACTAAGTCAAATGAACACTAATTTTTTTCCTATATATTTAACATCAGTACTGACTACTCGGTCAATAAATGTCGAATGCTTCCTTGTAAAGGAAACACTTAATACTACCACTATCATTTAATCCTTTACTAATATAATTTAATATCAGATCGAACCAAATTACACATTGAAATCATTTGGGTAATCCTTTATAAAAATAAGAAAGTTCTTTTTTCAATCGTGTCAATGAGGAAGACCAGATGTCAAGAAAACTCCCTTAGAATATCTACCAAGTAAATAACTCTATACCTGTCAATACGCTGATGGACGAATGTGTATTTTCGTATGATAGTTTTTCTCTAAGCAAACCTGAATAGCTTCTCCATTCTCTCTGTTGTTCGTGAAGCGTCGGCGCGTTAGAAAAAAAAAAAAACTAACTTCGAAACAACATTAATACAACTTTACTCCCAAGCCCAGCATATCAAAGAAAGAGGACTGACGACTGACGTATATAATATTACTTTTTTTTTTTTTAAAAGCAGGTAACTTATGCAAATAAAACTTCTTTCATCGAGTGTCCAGTTTAGCTTGCTAAGCATTGAATCGACATAGATTATTCGGGTTATTTTCTCCTCACTGTCCGGTTAATTTCCTAGACCGATAAGCAAATATATAGTGAAAGTTGTCAGACATTTCAGAGCATTTGGGTCAGTACAATCTAATCTCGACAGAGTTCTATGTTTTTATACAATAAATTTTGAGTTCAACAGAATTTACGCGGCCTTGGAAATAATTAATTATTTTCCACCGGCTGTCTGTTTTGCATATCCGCAAGTCTATCGCTATTTTATCCCTAATCTTACATGTCAGAGAATGCGGGTGACAGAAATGTGGTTCTACAGAAGGCTACTGAGACTGCAATGAAAATGTGCGCAACAACAAAGTTTTAGAAAAAAAATGGAAACAAAAAACAAAAAAAAAAGCACTTATAATCAACACCAGAAAAAGAGTTGTAATTTCTTGGGACGTACTGAGGAATAAGGCCGGGAAAGATTGACACTATCAGCGCATAACGAAGCCAAAAGGCAGGGGAAAGCTCTGTGTAACCAACCTAATGAGCTTGTGTAGACGGTTGGCAGAACAAGGATTTGGAGACATAGCAAAATGACAAACTTTAGTAAGAGCTACAAAGGGCTGGGAATTGTGAAGAGACATGATCACCTACGTCCTCAAGAGACATGTAACAAAGAGAAAGAACTTAATATGTAATACTTTTTTATCGTCTGTTCAATTAAGCTTTAGGCACATCGATGTGGGGTAGTGGTTAGCAGGCTTTACTCTCTAGAGTCATAACAATGAGTAGTGAGTTCGATACTCACTGGGTGCCCAATACTTTCGGCCTTGTGCCACATTTAAGCAGCGCTTACAAAATCTATGTGGGCATCTCGTGGTTGAAAATGGTTAACAGGCTGGTCTCGCTAGTATCATTACAATTGAGTAGAGATTTCAATCCTCACTGGGTGTCCCATACTCTCGGCTTCGTGCCGCTTCTAAGCTACATTTAAAAAAAACACCATATTGTCCACCTCGGCGTGGTGTAATGGTTAGCAGACTTGTCTTGCTAGGACCTATTACTATCGGCTTTGTGCCACATATAAGCGATGCTTAGAAAATCAACAGTTCAATTTAGCTTTCCTGTCATTAAAATATGCATAATATATTTTACCCGCTCTTACCTTACATTCTTGCTCGAGAAATATTAAACACGTTCACTACGAATCAAGATATAATTCTGTGTTTGTCTGTGTTTTTTCTTTAGGATGCTAATTACAATAAATCCTGTGCTTGTCATGTTCTCACACATTCTAATCTGAGAAGGCAAATAATGAGTGAATTCGCAGTGATATTTTTAATGTAGAAACAATGCTAAAAATTTATTTGACGCGATAAATCAACTCAGTTCGTGACGTTAGTGGTCAGCGGAGGCGATCCCAGCCGGAGATAACTTTGGAAAGGTCCTGAAAACCATACTAGGGTTTGAACCAAGTTTGTGAGTGATATATGGTCGAAGTAACTGTTTGCGGATGTGCGTTGTAGTGCAGTGGCTCTCGACTCGGAACGACAAATCGGGGAGCCGAGTTCGAATTTAAGCTGAATTCCTTGCCTTCATTTACGCAGAAATACCCTTGGTAAAGGTATTAATCCGTCTCTTCCCTTCAGTTATGTGTTAAATAACAGGACAGATTAGGTTCTATTGCCTTGGTCGGCAACAAGTCTACCGCAGAAATCAATGGTAACCTACTGTGGAATAATCTCCTGCCCAGTCAGTCATGTCTCTTTCGAGACATGATCGCCCAAGCGTGTATCATGTATAGCACAGAACTGAACTGTTTAGTGGCCGTCGATGGTTTTGATAGAATGAAGTCAGAAGTCATCGTGACCGAAGGTCTGAATGTGCTGCCGTTGTATATACTGATGATTATAACAGACTAAACCCAACGATTGTATCTAAGGTCCGCTCAGGATCATTGCAGGATTCCTGTCCCAATCTAAAATACATGGCTATAAAAATATGAAAAAAATATTAATTTTATGTTCACTGTTATAGAAAGTATTATACTGAGATCCGAGGATGCATTAGCGTGGATAAAAACGCATTTCAGAAGCTAAACAAAGTACTGAGAGACAGGAAAATCTTATTAGAAACACAGAAAAGAGTGCTAGACTACTATGCGATATCTGTCCTTCTATATGGCGGTGAATGTTGGACGATTTCTTCAGACATGAAAAAGAGATTCGAAGCAACGGAAATGTGGTACTACAGAAGAATGCTGAGGATATCATTGACCGAGCACCTGAGCAACAATCAAGAGGATGCAAACGAGAAAATGTGATTAGCATGAGGAAGAGACAGCTGAAGTTTCTGGGTCAGGCAATGAGGATTTGAAGAATTTAATACTCACAAGACGAATAAAAGGGAAAAGAGATAGAAAAGCAGCGCGAGATATATTTGACGGGCTTAAGTAAAAGGATGGCAGAGCGAGGCTTAGAAAGTGATTCGAAGAGGTAAAGTATAAAGAGCGGTAAGTAACAGGCAAAAGTGGAAGTCTATTGTTGCCTACATCTTGAAGGTACACGGAAGATAAAGAAGAAGATTATAGTGTTTGCACTTGAATTCAGATTTCTTAACTGACATCTGCTAGTCAACGTGTTAATGAATGATTTAAGAGTCTTGTATCCCTATACCAGAACTTGTATCGACTGACCCAATTGTACTGGTTTGAGCATAGGAATTTACACGAAAGTTGGTCATCTAAGGAGAATAGAAAACACATTAATATAATTATAAATTACAGAAGTCAGTCAGTCAGTTAAGTGTCATACATGATACAGGCTTTGGCGATCATGTCTCGAAAGTGACATGACTGACTGGACAGAAGATTTTTCTGGAGTAGGCTGCCATTAATTTCTCTGGCAGACTGTTTGCCAACAAAGGTTATAGAACCAAATCTGTCCTGCTATTTAAACCATAGATGGAGGGAGAATCGACAGATTAATACCTTTCCAAAAGGTATTTGCACGTAAGTGAATGCAACGAACTCAACTGGAATTCGAACTCACCAAAATCAATCCTACAGTGAATTTTGCTTAGATATTTACAAAATGAGTTTTTTATTTAAGGTGGGGCAGAATACTCCCCATATAATGGTAACAGATTATCTGGATGAAGACACAACTGCCGCTAATGTCTTAATGTAGAGATACTTGTGCCGCAGTCTGTATTGAAGGCAGTTAATTTTAAATAAATCTTATTTTATTTTGTGTCCTGTTGAACGAAATCAACATTGAATCGTATATAGTATATTCGGGACAATTTCTCCTTCCTTTCATTAATATTCTGCCCGATAAATAAATAATTAATGTCGTATATAAGAAATTTTAAGACTCCATACATTAACTAATATATTCATAAATCGTATCTTGCTGGTATGAATAAAAGTATTTATTATGCAACGCCACAACAGGTAAACATTTGGAAAGGATCGAACTCACTCCAACGTCCTAATAACCAAATAAAGTAGTTGGTTAGATATCTCTCCACTGTGAACATTTCTTAGATTTAATATTTTTTTTTTACTATTTTTTCGTCACAAGAAATAAGAAAATGTAAATGAAACATTATTGAACAGCAGCAGACTCTTTGAGTGAACAATACTGCTTGTATAATTAAGCAAACAGTTATTCACCATTATCTTGCATAAATCCGCATTTTCGATGGTGGAAATTTTCGGTACCTTGAAAATTTATCCCACAAACAATATAGGCGAAGTCAATGTGAGTCTAAGTAAAAATGGGTAACAGAAAACTAATAACATGTATTAATAAAAGAAATGTCATGTCACAAAAAGGAAAAAAGTAAACTAGCTATAATGAATTGAATAGATACCTCAGCGTGGTGTAATGGTTGTCTCGCTAGAAAAAATACGACTGAGTAGTGATATCGATCCTCACTGGGTGCTCCATAATTTGGGTTTTGTGCCTCATGGAAACTACTTTTAGCAACATAATTTGTTTGCCGGATTCTTTACTTTCCCTCTTCATCATTCCAGTTTATATATATATTTTTAGCTTTTATATCATGGGGTTTTACTAGATTCACGGCTTATATGTGGTATTGTGGTACATGTCGGAATGAATAATGATGGCGAGGTTCTTGTGAGGAATGGGAAAATTGTAAAGGATCGTGATTTTCATTAGTTATAGGATATTTAGTGTCGACCAGACACTCTCCACATTCTCTAGACTTTGCGCTACAATTGTTTATTTTGAATAATAAATATATAATAAGTATGTGCTTGTTTGTGTGTGTAACAAGAGAGTGTGAGTGAGTACAAAAGTCAAGGTAAAAATCATGAAATGGGGAACACTTTTTCCCTACATGTGACTACATCTTAAAACCAAAAGCTGTGAAAGAGAATATAAAGATTTATAAACGCCTTTACATAGGCTTAAAGAGCTTCCTGTATAGACAATATTTGAATAAAATCAATGGAATAAACTACCAAATCATTTTTACGATTTTTTTTATGCCATATCTCTTTATGACAGATTCCATTTATTTATTGTCAATGAAGAATTGCGAGACAAAATCTAAAATTATTACCTTTACGATGCAGCCATTTTTATTCATCAAAGATTAATTTAATCTGTAAAATAGACTTCCCCAAAAATGTCTTGTAATAGGCTTGTATGAGCTTTCGATTTTATGAAAGTCTAACTCACCAAATATTTTATTTTTTCTGCGTCTAATCCTCAGATAACACAAGAATGACAGAAATCTTGAACTCCTAAATTTCTTTGCTTAAAATTAGACCAACAAATGGTTTGAACATATTAGTTTTTAAAATTACACACCTTTTAAGATAGTTCATTTTGCAATGTAAATATAATTCAAGTTCGTAAAGTTTGGTTGTAAACTAGATTTCTAGATGAAAAATTGCTAAAAAAAAATTTTAAATTATGACTCGTTTTCCTTGAAATTTGCCCCACTAAATTTCTAATGTTTTTTTTACTGAAAAAAATCTTAATAACTGATCAGTTGTCTATAATTTCTATTGAGAGCAATGACCACCAGGGAACAAATGACTGGAAGTTGTTATTATAATTCTGCTGAAAAATATGGTTTACTCTTTCTCAAATTTGTTACTACTATAAAATTACAGTAAAGATATAAATTCCTTAAAATAAAAACTGCTGTGAATATTTAAGATCATTACACATACTTAATTTAAATGTGAATCAAGACTTCTTCATAAAGTCGTCGTCTTCTGTGGGCCGTATCTCTTCAAGATATTGTAGTGAGAAATTGTTTTACGTTTTACCGTTTGTTAAACATTTGTTGGTTATCTAAAGTGGAAATATTTTTGGTTTTGAGAATAAATCTTTCTTCCTACGAGTGTATACTGCGTTATCAAATTTATTTAGATCATGGTTTTTCCAGGGACAAATTCTATTATTTAACTCATAGCTGGGGGATAAGTAATAGATTTGTGCCTTTCCTAAGGGTATTTCCTCGTAAATGAATGTAACGATATCTTGAATTTCTGTAAAAATTAAAACGGTTTGCTGATGTTCAGTTTTAGAACCGCCTATAAAAATATATAACCACTAAAGAAACTGAAGAGGCGTGAATCATGCATCCTTTAAACAAAAATATGAATATGCTTGTCCGATAGATATCATAGAAAAATAAAATTGACACGTGTAAAAATGTCAAGATGATAATTGGTCCAATTGTTCGCTCAAATTTTATCTTATATGAAATGCTTTACGACAAACCTTTTAGAGCGCAAAATCGGTTACCGATTAGATAGGCATCCATAACCTGGAAAAATGATATTGGACAAATTGATTCAGCAGACCGTGCCAAGTTGGGCGGAAAATACATCGTTTACGAATATGACTCTAGCTTTTGTGTTTATTATTTTAGGTCTGTAGTAACTTGCAGTAGGACCATTCTACACTTAGTATTCCAAGAAGTAGGACTGAAGATAGACTATTCCAAAAGACAAACAATGATATGGAATTTAGAAAGAAAACGACGAGTACCTTTAACTCTCCATAATAATTCAAAGTACAGAAATTGAGCATAGAATAGTCTGTGAAAGGAGTACTTTCGCATAATACTAAAAATACAAAACAAAACAAAACATTAGCCTAAAATCTAACGTTACCATCCGTCTGTGCATAAAAAAACTGCTGTCATATATGGCCAGGCGCCCCTGCTGTTCATCTCAGTGTTCTCAACAGGCTCCAAAGGAGAATCTGTAATGTGATAGATCCCGACTTGGCAGCTCGACTCCAGCCACTTTCTCTCTGTGTATTCTACAAATATTTTCATGGATTAGCTCCGACGAAATTAAGTCACTGGTGTCCCCACCACAAGAATTTACTCGTGGAACCAAACTGGCAACAAGGTCCCACTCATTTACAGTTAGATCAATCAAACGCAACCGACAATTCTACTGCAGCATCTTTTTCTCGCACTTCTCGCCTGTGGAACTCCCTTACATATACTTGTTTTCCTGACGGCTACAAGCTCCAGGAATTTAAATGCAGTGTCAATACCCATCATTTATCCGCTTACCTTCAGTTCTTTTTTACATCACCCCATGTATCTTGTTTTTCTTTTCTCTTTACCTTCGCAACTGTCTTCAAACCCGTGTTTCTATCCTTCTCTTGCCCTTTCTTTGACACCTCCTGTAACGGGTTCGTCTTTCTCTTCACTCTCCTCTTGACTACAAATTTACTCTTATGTCGCCCCCTGCACATCAGTGGCGGTAACGCCTTTCTTGAGGTGAAAAGAGTAAAAAAAAAAAAGAAAAAAATCGTTCAGAAATACGTAAATTTTAGGCTGTACTAAAAAGTCACCGGACTGGTGTCAAAAACAATTTATTTTAATTCCAAACAACAAATCACAAAGTAACCCTCCCCGAATTTAATGCATTTTTCCTGACACGCTTTTATGCACGGCTGGAAGGATTCATCTTATTCTGTTGTTACTTCCTTCTTGATAGACTCCACGCCTTTAAAACGGGTCCTCTTGACGATCCCTTTGAACTTTAGAAAAAGAAAAACGTCACACGGAGCAAGATCAGGCAAATAGGGAAGTTGTTTCAGTAAGGCAATGATCTTCTTAGTCAGAGACTGCCGGATGTTCAGGGTGATGTGAAAGGTGCACTGTTGTGTTGAAGCAGCAACGATTTGTCCTGCAACAACCTCGTCTCTTCGCACGAACTGAGCAAAGAAAAGGCCACAGTAGCTCTTTGTAGATTTGCCGATTCTTTGTCTGTTAGAAATAACTCACTGCAGACGATGCTTCGCACATCGAAGAATTGATAAACCCCGTTTCCTTTCAGACAGACCTCATATATAGCCATTTTCTTAGTTGTAAAAAGGGTCACTTTTCATCTATAATCGTAGATTGGCTTACCACACCCGAAAAAATGTACTAAACAATGGAAACGACATATCTGAGGAATTTCATCCGAAGCAACAACGAAAGTAGGAAACACATGTGACTCGAAGAGCGAATAATTTTAATGAAGATGCCGACGTTCCACAATACCTCGAACTAAAGGGAAAAAAGGAAACGCCTTAAAGTGGAAAGAGTAATAAATGGTAATAGTCATAAGAAACATATTTTTGATAAAATTTGCTTTTAAGAGAATTATTTTAAAAATTTCAACCTAGGACAGTACTGAATGCTCGGTCAATGAATGTTTCCTTATATGGAAAAAACTAACATTTCAATACCAAATCATGGACCAGAAAGTTAGTTTTAATATTTTCAAAATATTTTGCGTTTGTGATCAATGGAAACAGGTAGTGTTTATATCTGTTTTATATTAATTTGCGGTAGAAGATAAAAAGCGGTAAGGAAGAACGGTTACTTTTCACTATCTTCCACTGAAATGATCAGTTTCGTGACCCATTCACTCTACAAGAAACTTATTTATCACAAGGACCCATTGCTCTCCAATGAATCCACAATATATCATATATTCTCGGAGACCTTCTAAAACATCAATAGAGTAAAAATGCTGAATATGTACCACATAATACTTTCTGATATTGGCAACGAATAGAAAGTTGAAAGTTTCGAAGAAAAACAATGTTATAGTGTAGGTAGTCATATGCAAAGAAACAATCAAAAACTAATGCTTTTTCTTCTTTAATTTTAAAAGAAGTGTTGGGCTATGGGGGAATCAACCGGGACACACATTAGAAAACTGCAAATGTTCTGATTTTAGTTTGTACACAGTCACGCAGAAACAAAGAAAAATTCTAGATTAAATCCATTTTTAAACTTACAACTTTTTAGTAGTTTTTCCTATATATATATATATATATATAGATGATGGACTGAGTCTTCCTTCATATATATATATATATATATATATATATATATGAAGGAAGACTCAGTCCATCATCTAAAATGGTTATTTATGCCAGAATAGTGTAAATATAAAATTCTATTTAACAGGTAATTTAAATGCATATTTATGTTTACAACATTCTGTCATGCTTACGGGTGCTTTCCCATTTTGAGTTGTTCATTCGTTAGAGGTTTTTACGTATACCAAAAATTAAAGTGAATATTTACTAGGCAATTGATATATATGTCAGTATATGTGTACAACTACTTTGTTTTATGTATGTAATTCAATGCATTCCTTTGTTGATCTGTGTACTAATCACTATATATTTAGGTACTAGAACTCAAATGATCCCACCATATTGCACATGTGGTCTCCCTTTCTTTATGTGCAAATTATCTTTTCATAATTTTTGCGTACTGAATAAATTGTACTTGAGTCCTCCTATGTATTTGATATATATACCAGTATATGTGTATAACAATTTGTATTATGTGTGTAATGTGTGCCATACGTGATACACGCTTTAGGCGATCATATCTCGAAAGAGACATGACTGACTGGACAGAAGATTATCCTGCAGTACTTTAGAATTGCTTCTGCGGAAGACTGTTTGCCAGCCAAGGCTATAGAACCTAAGCTGCCTTGTTATTTAACCCATAACTGGAGGGAAAAGACGGATTTCCCAAGGGTATTTGTACGAAAATGAATGCAAGGAATTCAACTGGAATTCGAACTCGGAGCTCCGATTTCGCGTTCCGAGTCGATATCTACTGCACCACAACGCACATCCATTCTTACTAATAACAGCCTTGAAACACCGCTTGATAGAATTGCTAATTCTGTCAGCAAATATTTGACTCTCGGGACCTACCCGCGGGAGACTCAAATAAACAGGTCACTTTGGAGGGCCAAATTTGTTAGTCTCATTAAACTTATTTGTCTTCTGTTTTATGACTGCCGATAACATATTTTGTGCGTGTACATGTGTGTGTTTGTACTTGTGTGTATGTGTGTGAGAGTATTTTAATTTCAGTAGCTAGTAATCCAGATACTTTACATCTATTTCTCGTAAATACCATCGTCATTTATAATGGATACCAGGGTTTATGTACATAACATCCCTCCTTGTTTTCAAACGGTCAACATACTGATCTGGAAACATCAAATATTCTGTGAAAGAGAATATACCACTGGCCAGAGATCTAACATTCCTTTTTTAAGTAAGAAAAAACGCTTTTTTAGCCAGGCGTGTTTTCCTGTTAAGGCTACAGAAGCATCTACAACCAAACAAAGCTCAGTAAACCTTTTGCAGTAATATGGATACACTACCGGCCATAATTATCAGGCTACACCAGTTTAAAAAATGATGTATTTAATACTATTTTTAGTATTTATTGTCAAGTGGATAATTCTAAATTAAAATCGAATGGTTCTTTTCTTATTATTACATTGCAAAATTTTACAAGGCAGTCAGGAAGCCCTTGCTTCGGCCAGCCAATAAGAAGAAGAGACTAGCATGGGAAAGGGAGCACAAGAACTGGACACCAGAATATTTCATTTGATGCACGATATTGTGCACTATTAACAAAACAAAAACATTCTATTTTCATTTAGAATTATTCACTTGGCTATAAATACTAAAAATGGTATGAAATACATTATTTTTTTTAAAATAGTGTGTATGTCTCTAGGAATTTTACAGTATCGAACAATTATCTTTGTTTTCACGAATAAAAATTAAATGAGTTAATTGAAGCAATTATTTTTTAAATGTAAAATTATTACTTCTGTAAAAAAAATTGCAAATAAAAATAACGTTCATACAAAAATATCATTTATTCAAATAAGAAATAATCACTAATTAGTAAACAATCTTTAAATTGTTTAATATCTAAATGATTGACGTCAGACGAATGAACATATTTCTAGTGTTTTGTGAGTTTTTAAACTTGATCAACCATCAATATTTCTAATTCTTTTTTTATCCCACCCATTAGAAATATTTTCCAGCACGCTCTCCACAATTTCGCTGTCGACGTAGATACATAATAATGTGTAATATCTATTATAACTGTAAACTTATCTAATCCTGAGATATACTTCTTCTTCTTCTTGTGCGTGTCCCTCCAAGAGGTAGGCTATTATGGACTTCCACTTGGCCCTGTCTCTTGTCGTTTTCAATATTCTTCCTCCTAGTATTTTTCCCAAACCCCTTTCCCATGTCTCTCTTTCCCTATATCCTTCCTGTGAGTATTAAATTCTCCAGGCTCTCATTCTCATTGCCTGTCCCAGAAATCTCATCTGTCTCTTCCTTATATTAAGTATGAGTTTTACTTACCTGGTGTAAATGTTCGCTTCTGCCCTGGAAATTAAAAATAAGTACTATTTCAAGCTACGAGGGGAGCGGTAACTACACAAGTAGTACCTCTCCTTCGAGAAGGATATGGGGGTCATTATCTTGCGTCAATTTTTCCACGTTTGGCTATTAAACTTACCTTAAATATTGACTTTGTGTCACATTGTGTATTGACGTAGGCGCGCTAAAACATCCACCTGTCTAGCACTTCCTCACTTTCTGTCTATCTATCAACACAGTAGCTGTTTTCTTTATCTCTCTGTTGCCTAGTCTGTGAAACCCTATACATCTCACTGTTTGTCTCTTCTGCCTTCTATTACCTTCTGATCGCTGGAATTTCACTGACAGGAATCTCTATTGTTTACATGTAACAAAACTGTTTGTTTCCACTGAGAAGTTAAGTTGTTTTTCTATGACGAATAACCATTTAAGTCGGTCAACAAGGCCGAAATTTCAGATAAGAGGTGTATTGCGAATTTTATTAGTGATATATTAAAGTGGATTCAACTGAGAAAACACAACAGTCAGTTAAGTGCCGTACCTGATACACACTTGGGAGATCATGTCTCGAAAAAAACATGACTGACTGGGCAGAAGATTTTCCTGCAGTAAGTTGCCATAATTTTATGCAGTAGACTGTTGCCAACCAAGACTAAAGAAATCAATATATCTTGCTATTTGACACATAGCTGGAGGGAAAAGAGGTGGATAAATTAAGTGAAAGCAATGAAATCAACTGGAATTCAAACTCCGCTTTTCGATTTATTGATCCGAGCCGATATCCACGACACCACAGCGCATTATAAGAGGTGTATTTCGAATTTTATTAGTAACTCATTAATGCGGGTCGGATAAATCGTCCATTTCGCTAAATTATCTATATCTATAAAACTGACGAGGGTAGACGTTGTATAAGTATTTGTTTGTTTGATAGATTCGACTTATCGACTGCATTTTGCGGTCTAGCTCAACGGGAGTTACGCTCAGATGTAGATCAAAATTTTAGAACGCTAACGACACTTTGAAATTTTTCAGAAAGCCAAAATTAGGGGTAGAAAAATATATATTATTACCCTACAAAGTCAGGGATAAGTTTGTTTATGTATTGATTATAATATAGAATCGATCACCCCATTTTATATTATCTATATCTATATATGTTGCTTCTCCACCTCTCACCTTGATAAAATAGAGGCATTGTAAATTGTTATCTATATCTATAAAAGTGACGAGGGTGGGCGTTGTGTAAATATTTACTATGTAAATTCATCATATGTTTTTTATTCTTATTATTACTTAAAATACCCGAGTTAAACGGGGCTAAACTGCTAGTAATTGAATCAGACATTTAGTTAAGTCATTTTCTCATCGCCTTAATGTTATTTTCTCTTGCGTTTTTTTATGTATACTTCCATAGTAATTTTGCGAATAAGCCCTTTGCTGTGGTATTTATATTTAACACCAGAATGGCAACAGATTCTCTTCATTTACAGTTGAATTGGTTAGACGTAACCGTGAGTTCAAGATTTTGTTTTTGTTTTTTCTCACACTCCTCGTTTGTGGAACTCTGGTCGGGTTTTAATCATCAAAAAATGATTCTTATCTACTATGTTCCTGATTACTTTTCTATTGTCATCGATCTTTCATAATGTTTCTGCATTCTAATTCTAATGGCTCTACAGCCTTGCTTGGGATAGTTTGAGTAAAAAAAAGTAGCGAGTTTTCTCGTCGGATTTATAACAAGACGATACTTTAAAACCTAAAGTCGTCAGGTCGTTAGCAAGAGAACTGGCTCAAGATGGTATCTATGAATTAAATTTATCGAAATCAAGGAAGTACTGAGATTTAACTAACTCAGTGATGTTTTGAAAAACAACAAAAACTACATGTTACCGGATTCCGAAGACGATAGCGAAATATGACTTCCAAAAATACAAAGTAATCTTTTTCTTTTATGTGCCTAGTTTTTTCAGAACTTAGCCGACCATGGCTTACCATGTCTCTCTATCGCTGGTGGTTCTGAGCACGCTTTCTTCTGTTACACCTCAAAACCCTCGTTTTCTCATCCACCTGCTCAGGCCCTTCAAATATGTTATCTGTTGCTTTCCCCTGTCTCTTTTACCTTCTATGTGGCCTGTTATTATCAGGTTCTCCAAGCCCTCTTTTTTTTCATTGCATTTCCCAGGAACTTCAGCTGTCTCGTCATGGTGCTCAGTATTAATTTCCTTTTCCTTTCCATCCTTTCTAAAACCTACTCATTGCTCACATGCTCAATCCATGATATCCGCAGCATCCTTCTGTAAAAGCACATTTCAATTGCTTCAAGTTTTTCCTTCATCATTGATGATATTACCCAGCATTCACGGCCATATTGAAGAACTGACATCACATAAAAATCCAGTACTTTTTTCTTTGTTTCTAGCGAAATTTAAAGATTGTTACCAACAAGAACTACTGAACTTCTATGCAATATCAATCCACCTATAAAATTGTATTAAAAAGCTTACAGACTCAAATTTTCACATTTACTCATCGGCCTAGGGCCACCACCGGCCTCAGTATAGAGGCTTCTGGAAAACATCCAAATGACGAGCAATCTTGAGGCAAGAGAGAGGTTATTGGTTGTATATCTGAAATTCTCACTCGGTCTAGGAAATTTATATTTTTCAACTTGCATCTAAAGCGGAAGAGATTATGTTAAAAAATAAATACTTGCATATCTGTTTCGACCATTTTTTCTTCTTCAGGCGACAGACATTTATGTATCAATGCCAGCCACAAAATACTATATAGATCTATAGTATTATGCACACCTTAATTTTATTTTGGGAAAAATATCATATCTGTGGTGTTAAAGGATAGCCGGGGGATATGGTTAACTATTCCAGTAATGTTTCGCAAGACCATTGAAACACCCAAGTGGATATCATTTTTTAAAATTCAATATTAAAATTCAGAACCAATCCAAATATTACTGGTGTAAATATCACTATTATCTGATCAGTCAGTTAAGTGCCATACGTGATACAAGCTTGGGCGATCATGTCTCTTTCGAGACATGACTGACTGGGCAGAAGATTATCCCGCAGTAGGTTGACATTGCTTTCTGCGATAGACTGGTTGCCGACCAAGGCTATAGAACCCAATCCGTCCTATTATTTAACTCATAACTGGAGGGAAGAGACGAATTAATACCTTTCCCAAGGGTATTTGCGCGTAAGTGAATGCAAGGAATTCAACTGGAATTCGAACTCGGTTCCCCGATTTCTCGTTCCGAGCCGATATCCACTGCGCTACAACGCACATCCTATTGCACAAATAAGAGAAGTACATGTTTATAATTTTTTGTTTTTTGCTGTTGTTCTACGAAAATGAAATATTCAGAGTAGAGGGTTAGAAAAATGATAAAGGTATGCATACAGGTGTACTTCGGGTTACTTTGTTTTAAGTTAAGTCGTTATCTCTCGATTATACGTCATTTGTAAAAAAATATGGAAAAATAAAAATCAAGTTTAAGTCATTTCATTCGACGTCTGTCCGTCACAAATATTAAAGTCTAATATCACTAGAAAAGCGTTAAAATAACATAAAACAAGGTTACTGTACAATAAATAATAATAAATATATATAATATGATGACGATCCACAGCCATATACAAAGTAAATAAACAAACTGAATGTAAATATTGGTAAATTTAACATAAATTACTTTATTTTCTACTTCCGCAAAGAAATTTTCATAATTGTCATTGTCAATTAACCGTACAAAATAATTTTATTTTATAATATCTTAGCGTAAAGGCTTATGGCCTATCACGTTGAATACACCGGTTCTAGCGCGATCACCAAAGTTAAGCAACGTTGACCCTGGTCAATACTTAGATGGGTGACCGCTTGGAATACCAGTTGCTGTAAACGTATAGTGACGGATGTGCGTTGTGGTGCAGTGGATATCGGCTCGGAAAGAGAAATCGGTTAGCCGAGTTCGAATTCCAGCTGAATACCCTGCATTCATTTAAACACTGGTACCCTTGGGAAAGGTATTAATCCATCCCTTACCTCCAGCTATGGGTTAAATAACAAGGGTAGTACTTGGGGACCCTGCCCTTAAAAACAAATCCCTATGAATCTTGATACTCAAAAAGAAAAAAAGTATTACTAGACACAAACCTTATATAAAAACAGCAATAAATTGTTGAAAGAAAAAGGTATTACCAGCATTAGATAAAATAAAATTTAGTTGGCAATAAATGACCCGCCGAGGTTACTATGCCATAAAAACAAAGCGACCAATCTTAACGCAAACCACACTCGCAAATAATCCGCGATGTACTATAAAGATCGCCAAATTGTAAACATCTACACTTGCAAGTATGTACGTATATGTATTCGTAAGTTTAGATCACTTTTTGTATTATATTAAAAACTAAAATTTATTTGTAAGCTTAAAATAGATTCTTATTGACCATATAATATTACAAACGCATTTATAAACAAAATGCAAAACTGGGAATGGTTATTTGTCGTCTAGCCTAGTGAATTTTTTGGCTTAAGTCGCTTCTCCTGGAACAAATTACCGATGCAAGGTGCGGTATATCTGTAGTGTGATCAAGGGATGCATATCATTAGGATATTTAAGATAGATAACGGTTAACGCTAGACTTAGAGAGACCAAGGTTATAGTGATCAGGAAAGCATGACCACAGAAGGTCATACTCTAATGCAACAGTGGGATGATGCTTGAATTGAACTTAGATATGACTGAGAAAGGGACAGCTCAGTGTTTCTGACATAGCATGTCTTAACGAAAAATGAATGAAATTATTCGAGATGTTTTTTTTTTTCTGTTTAGGCCTTCCGTCGCAGGAATTTTGCACATTTGGTGTGAAATCGAAATTGAAATGACGCTGCTAACTAATCTTGAGAGAAACAGATAACTCTCAGAAACTGTTTTTTCTTTTTCTCCTTTCAACATTTTATTTTACTTTCTTTGTAAAGGATAAAATCATTTTTCTATTTTATTTTACAAAGAAGTAATTATTCGGAGAATTCTTGAGAATCCAATTCACAAGGGTCTGATTAAAACCGCCGGCTATATTTTTAGAACGATTGGAGATTGCCTTAAGGTTCGGATCGTAATAAATACGAATCAAATTATAAACTATACTTTGATGAGTGCGTAAGAAAATCTGACATTTAAGAATAAAGAGAAAACTGACATTTTGATTTTCCCCTCCTTCTTTTTTAAAGATGTCAAAACAATCTGCATTGATGTGTGAAGCGGGATCTAAAGTTGACCCGAAAAGAAATATTTACAAGTTTTAAAGTTAAAAAAAAAAATACCTTCAATAGTTTCACGTCTAAATTAAATAAACGGCATAAGACAAAAGGTCAGAATGACTTAACTGCATTTTGATCAGCACAAATGACACTAGATTTCTTAGTTATGTTACAGAGGGAAACAACCCTACCTTACAGGGACATCACGTTAAAACACCTGTTCCTGTACGATTAGCGAAGTTAAGCAACGTCAAATTTAGTCAGTACCTAGATTGGTGACCGCTTAAAATTACCAGTTGCTGTAAGCTTGGATATGCTAGTGATATAGTTGATAATGACTCATAAAAGCAAATTGGAGAACCGTGATCGAATTTCCGTTGGGTTCGTTATATTTAAATACTTTAGAAAAAGGTTGGAATTTCCTTCTTCTTCTCTAGCTATTGCTTACTTAATAAGACTTGTGTAAATAATGCCCTTTTTTAAAAAACAAAAAAACAAAAATAAAAACAAAAAAAAATCTGGCAAAATGTTTTCCAATTCCGATTGGGTTGCTTACTTACGCGCAAATAACGTTGGGAAATGTATGAACGCATTTCTTCATTTTCCACCTATGGGTTAATTAGTAAGATTTTTATCTAAAAGATTTTTATAATTTGAAAATAATCTATTGCTTTAAATAAGCTGAAAATTGTTGATAATCCTTAGAAAACGAATCAATAAAAAAAAAATCAATTACTCTAAGATGAAGAAATTAGACCTCGTCGTTATATATTTTGGCAGTACCTTAAACGCATAGAAATATGAGTAATAGCTGTGAATTCATAATTATAAATTTACCATCCGTCCTGCATTGAATACTGCTGCCATATTTGGTCAGGCGCCCTTGCTATCTACCTAGGGGTCCTTGACAAAATCCAACAGAGGTTCTGTAATGTGATTGATCCCGACATGGCAGCTCGGATACAGTCATTTTCTCAACGGCGTAATGTGGCTTAATTTGTCGCTTCTACAAATATTTTCATGTCTTTTTCTCCGATTAACTTAGCTCACTGGTACCCGCTATGTATGAATTTACTCGAGCCACTAGATTAGCAACTAGGTCCCACGCTTTTACTGTGAAACCAATAAAATATAAACGCAGCTTTTACTCTAATAGCTTCTTTTCTCGCACTTCCCGCCTGAGGAATTCTCTTCCCTTATTTTGCTTCCCCGACAACTACCATCTCCAAGAATTTAAGTGTAAAGTCAACTGTCATCTCTTATCTCAGTGACTTGCATCCTCTCTCATGCTCTTTTCTCCGTTCACTCTACTTTGATCACATCAGTATTCTCATCCTTCTCTTATCCACTTCCTGACACCCCCTATAACCTGTCACTCTTTCTCCTAACTTTCCTCCTATGTAACCCCTTGCGCACCAGTGGCAGTAAAATTGACTTGCTTAAGGCGATATGATTATAAAAAAAATCTACGCGCTGTATAATACCATCTATGTAATGCGTCCCTTCAGGAAGTTTGTCAACACAGCTGTTCACAATATTTTCTACTTTGTAGCGCTTAATAGATAATTTTTTTTTTATCGCTCTTGAACCATGTTCTGTTATTCATTTATTCATACTCGCTACATATGCGATATTTTTCTCTGTCTCACTTACCTTTAATCTGTCTTGGGAGTATCACATTTTCCATGCCCTTTTTCCTTATAATTTACCCTAGACATTTTAACTGTCTTATTTTGATGATAGATATAATTGTACTTGTTTGTATTTTCTCTAAAACTTCAACTTTACTTACATGTTCGGCCCATGTTATTCTCAACATGGTTCTGTAAAAACCACGTTTCTGTTGCTTCAAGTCTCTTCGTCATATGTAAGGAGACTGTATTGCATTCACTGTCATATAAGAAAACCGATATTACCTAACAGGTCAGGAATCTTTTCTTTCTTCCTAACAAAATTTTTCTTTTTCTTTTGTCTGTGAAAAAATTGAACTTAATTAATAGCCATTTTTCATTCTTTTGTTTTTGTATATCAAACTGGCTAGGTATCGATCTGATAAATCATGTTTGAATATTTGAGGCATCATGATAACACTGTATATTGATTCCTTCAGGCTAATTATCAAATATGATAGACAGTTGGGGAAAGCTAGAAGGTACAGCGGCCAATTTGTGATATAAACTATCCAAATAAAAAATCAATTACATCTCAGCAAGAAATGATAACAGGATATATATATATACGAAATTCAAAAAACATTACCATCTGTGTAATGATTAAATGTGCAAATAATTTTTAGAAAGTATGTTGTTTGTCAGAAACATTTACTTAATATCTGCTAGATATCCTAGCCACCTTCTTAAATCCAATCTATCTCTGTTTCTTTCTTAGGCATCCCCTGTATACTGTTTTTCCTCTCATTGCTGCAATCCCGTCTTGCTTGAGGTGAAATGATTACATATTTATATATGTCTGATAAGATTAATAGCATTATCATTGAATGATGAAAGAAAATCACAATATTGATACATAATTTATTTTATAATCCAACCTAATCTTTCGGTTTGCATAAACCATTTTCAAAGATTTCAAATTACATTATAGTATAACAATTCACGGACAATAATGACAGTAATGGCAGTCTGTATTTGTTGACATGAAAGATTTCCAAGCAAATACAAAGGCAAACTCGTGCATACTAGACGCTGGAAGCGAATTTTGATTTTCTTTAATTATTCAATGATAATGCGATCAAGCATATCAGACAATATGAAAAAAATTACATTAGATAAATAGACAAAACTTATTTATATTGTTTAATGAAACATGCATCAATGAACAAATGCTGCCTAAATACACATAATATGTATAATAAAATGATTATATATATATATATATATATATATATATATATATATATATAGTCATCCGCAGATAGATCTGATTCTTTGTATCACAGCTCATCAGTACGATTGGACTCCGATTGTTTTAACCCAGGATTGAAACCCGACCGACCGAATTGGCGTCAGTCAGCTATTCTACCTCTGAGCTATGGGTGCTCGGTAGAAGGAGGCAGACTTTTTAGCGGGTATATTATCATTATACATGCCCAATAGCTGAGAGTGTTCTAGTTCATTGCTGAATGAACGATATATATATATATATATATATATATATATATATATATATATATATATATATATAATCAATTCAACCCAAGCAAGGCAGGCTTACAGCAATGATAGGAAAAACAGTATACAGGGGATGCCGAAGCCAATCGAAAAAAGGGGGAATCAAAAGAGAAAGAGATATACAGATGGAATAAAGAACGTGATACAGAAAATAAAAGGAATAATTACTTCATTCTTTCGATTTTCCTTTTTTCTTTTCTCATCTTTTCTGTCCTCTTTACCTCGTACGAAATAATTTCCAAAAATAAAGGGGAAGTGAGAATTTTGAATTTTCTTTAAAAAAAAAAGTTTATTACCATCATTATTAACTTCCTGATGAGACGTTATTTTTCTATGTCGAAACAAAATGTACACTTTTGTAGTAAAATATAACATGTATAACATACATACATATATATATATATATATATATATATATATATATATATATATATATAGACAATATATATTCATTCAAATATGTTTTATTGAACAATATAGATATATTGTGTATACTTATTTTTATACTGATTCTTTCTAGTTGTCTAATCAGTTTCTTGATGTTAAGATGAATTTAATCAAGGAAGTTGCCGTATTTTTTTAACCCATTACTTTCAATAGTTTTGATCTGTTCCATGATTATCTTCAGAAGTAATTTACAAAACCAAACTTATTGCAACTGTGATAAAATCTGCATTCCTTTGTAATGCTGATTTAGAAAAAAAAAACAACACTCGTGAATGAGCTGTCTTATAGTTATTAAAAATAAGTTATCTGTTATAGTTAAGAATTTTTTAAAGTTACCCCTGAAGATGAAATTAGAAAAGACCGAACAAATTTGAGTTAAATAACTACGGCGTCTTCCTCGATGAATTACTTTTTAACATCAAGAAACTGATTACACAAAGTGAAAGAATCAGTATGAAATTAAGTAAACACAATATGTATATATTATTTAAGCAAAATAATATATACAGTGTGATAGAAAGTAATCTTAACCCGTTAATCCCCTTCTCTGGCTTCTCGATTCCTGTCTAACTTCCTCACTTAAGGGAGGACTCCACTGTCTACATGCATGGTTTAGAGGTTTACGTCAGTGAACACCTACCTCTAGCTAGTGTGATTTCTCTCGAATCTCTTGACCAATCATATATGAGTCTCCGTCTTTCATGTCTAAAATCGGTCATCTATCATTTCTTTCTGTACCCCTTCCTCTCCCGACTACTCTCTGCTAGACAGTATTTCTGACAATATTGATAAAGCATTTTACCCCACCATTCGATAACATATTGGTGTTCAGTGATTTTAATGCCCACCATGCCAAGTTTATGAAAAACTCTATCACCGATCCTGCTTGCAATTACTCAATCTCTTACGCAAGTGGTGGATTATCCCACGCGCTTCGTCAGTATCCCTACAAGACACGCTTCTCTGCTAGATCTCTGCTTCACTTCTGCACCTGACTCTAGCCAAGTCTCGCAGCTTTGCCCTCTCGGTAACTCCGCTCATTCTGTCGTTTCAATTAACATTTCTCTCCACTCCCACTCTCATCAGGAATCTCTTAATAACATAACTTTTACTGCTACCAAAGAGCAAACTGGAATTTCCTATGTGAGGTCCCTTGATAAAATGTGTTTAGCCTTCTCTTAGTGGGCTGCGACTCTTAGTTCTCCTCCTGGGTGAAAGCTAAAATCGATGCTTTCATTCTGGTCAGGAAGTTTCAGCTACACCCAATTCGTCTCCATAGTTCTCTCCTGCATGCTCGGTCGCCATTGCCCACAAGAACTTCCATCTATATCGGAACCACGCGTCTGACCACAATAGACACCTATTGGTCTCTACTCGTAGTGAATGTAAGAAAATCTTAAATGACGCCAAGCTGTTGTTTGCTGAGGGAATGAAGCACCGGATTTTCCGCTTCAAACACTGCCATCTCTGCAAATGTGTGCTGAACAATAGAAAATCCTCCATCTCTGCTTTAATCAATAAATTTGAGGTTCTCACAGTAACTGCAGACAGGGCAGACTGCTTTACTCACCGATTTTCCTTCGACTCCGCATTTGATTCGTCTGAAGTATCCACAGCCGACATATTTCTTAGAACTGATGTCCAACTGAGGGAGGTTTACATAATAGCCTCTCTGGTCTCTTCGATAATGTCAAAACTTGACCCCATAAGTCAAGCGGAGACGACGGAATCACGGTCATTTTATTGAAGAAATGTGCCACTGAACTCTCCTCTTTTCTCTCTAAACTCAATATTTACTGCCTCTCTGCTTCCTGTTTTCTTGTCTGCTGGAAATTCTCTCTTCTGGTTAAGAACTCAGGAGAACACTCGAACCCCTAGAAATATATAATTTGTCTGAGTGTGTCAGACACTTAACATTTCTAGAGTTGAATTTACACGATGATCAGTTTATTTAGTAGTTTATTTTTTGCAATAATAATACAAGTTTTAGAGTCATTCATGTAAATTTAACTTAGTGGTGGTAGCATCATTTTGTGATCCAGTTTGTTACTTCGTTGAATTGTTAGTTACTCCCTGCCAATATGTTAGAATTAATGAACTATTCCGTTTTGATAGCAATGGACAGTGTTTGCTTTTAGCGAAAATATCAAAGAAAAATAAAGAAGGGATTATAGAGGAGGCGATACGAAATTCGTGCTTAAAACAGAAAAAAAACAATGCCAATTTCATATCAGAAAGGAAAAGAACAAGATGCACGGGATGATGTGGAAAGGGTTGGAATCCAGTGGATAAGAGATGGGAAATGACTTTGCATTTAAATACTTGGAGGTTGTAGCCATCAGGAAATCAAGTATATGGAAGGAAGTTGCACAGGCTGAAAGGCGGAAAGCGCGAGAAAAAGAAGCTGATTGAGTAGAATTGTCGCCTGCATTTAGTTTTTCTAACAGTAAAAGGTTGTGACATTGTTGCTAGTCTGATTGCCCGAGTAAATTTTTGTAGAGGGGACACCAGTGACCTAAGTTCGTCAGAGCAGAAGTCATAAAAATGTTTATAGAAGAGACAGTGGGAAACCACATCCCGCCGATGAGAAAGTAGGTGGAGTCGAGCTGGCAGGTCGGAACCAATCACATTACAGATCCTCTTTTGAAGCCTGTTGAGAACAGTGAGACGAACCGCAGGGGCGCCTAACGAGGCATGACAATAATATTCTATGCATGGTCGAATGGTTGATTTGTATATGGGCAACATGGATTCAGACGGAACAAACTTCCTGGCTCGACACAGTGACCCAACATTCCGAGCAGTGGATTTAGCTATTAACTTAATGTAATGATTCCACTTGAGGTCGGAAGAAATGGTAAGGCCGAGGAGGCGCAGTGTATTTCTTTTGCGGAGACTTCCTTGGTCCATGCTTATGGGTGGCAGGAGAGATTGCCTGAGATGGTTGACAGATGGGAGTTTTGTTTTAGAGACATTGAAATTTACGAGTTACTTTTTGCCCAAATCCACTATTGAGTGGAAGTCCTTCTCGACATCAGCAGCGAGGTTATGCATGTCCGTCTTGCCGGATTTCTGTTAGTTTTTAAGCTTAAAAAGACAGCAAACATGTGAATATGGTTTTCTAGGGTTGTTTTGGGGTGTACTTTATGGATATTAAAACATCTTCTATGAAAGGACATTTTGCAAGTTGCCAATTATCATTTATGTAACGCTTTTAAGATTTTTATTTTCAGATAATACAAAAGTTAATTGAAAAACTAGAAGAAAATGTCAATATAGATCATATAAATTCTGTTTCATATGTGACTCCATAAAGATTAAATAACTGCCTTCTTATTTCTGAAGAAAAAATCATTATTGAACAGTGTAATTATCGCTGCAATAAGAGAATTTTCACAGTATGTCATAGTCTTGAAACTCGCTACATGATTATTCAATCGTTAAATTATTAATTAAGATTCGTCTAAAAATGAAAATAGAAAAACCGTGAAATGTTTACGGTTATTTATAGTTGGTGTTAATATGTAACAGTTTCACATACTGGCAGGAGTCAACTATTTGTCATAACGAAATCGAACCTTATGTTTTTTACTGAATTTACGTTGCAACTAAACTAGAGAGAACACGTTTTGTTTCTGATCATGTTAAATTTAACGTAAAGAAATAACTAAATATGTTCAACGTTATAAAATGGAAAGTTAGAGATCTCAGAAGCCAGAGAAGCTAAAGCATGTTTCCTTAAAAAAAAAAAACACTTACGCAAATCCTAAAAAGGTAAACAGGAAATTTTACCCTCTATTCCCGTCACGTAATGTCGAGCCTACCTGCAAACCCAAATAGCTATCACTTAAGTTATTGCCATGACCAATCTACGCATCTACTGCCATATATGAGGGAGTGGCTGAAACATTTGTGGAATTTAGACATTAAAATAAAAATTAGAAAAATTATTTCTTACTAATCTAGCTCCACCAACCCCTACTTCTACTGAGGTGACATTGGTGGTTCTTCTTCTTCTTCTATGTGCCCTGTCCCTTCAGGACATAGGCGATCATGGCTCTCCACGTCTTCCTATCCCTTGTGGCTCTTAGTATGTTTGCTCCTGTTGCTCCTGGCAACCCCAGTTCCGTCATCCACCTGATCAGGCCCTGCAAATATGTTATCCGCTGCCTTCCTCTGTCTCTCCTTCCCTCTATTTGGCCAGTCAGTATCAGGTTCTCCAAGCTCTCCTTCCTCATTGCATGTCCCAGGAACTTCAGTTGTCTCTTCCTGATGCTCAGCATCAATTTCCTTTTTGTTGCCATTCTTTCTAACACCTCGTCGTTGCTTGTATGCTCAGTCCACGATATCCGTAGCATCCTTCTGTAGAACCACATTTCGGCCGCTTCCAGTTTTGTCCTCATTTTCGATGATATTGTCCAGCATTCACTGCCGTATTGAAGAAGCAAACCTATAAGAGGAGAATAGCCAAAGTTGGGGATGCTAGAGAGGCTATCGCCTACAACGTCTTCAATGAGTTTGTTATCATATTAGTTGAAAGAAAATTTGCCTCTTCCTAGATATATCCATTTCGTGTGTAAATTATTGACATCTACGTCGTTATCCAGTGTAAGCGATGGTATCATAATAGTTATGCTAGCATTAATCTTTATAAGGAAACATTTAGCATTTGTTAATCTTTATAACGAAATATAACGAGCAGCAAGTAATGTTATCGGTTGACATTTATAAAGTGTTTCTCTTAAAACTATATTTAAGGTCCTGGATATGACGGTAAACTGCATCCGGCAGCAAGACCTCTAATTGGAAGGTTGTGAGGAGCATGAAACCACTGCCTAATTGCTGTTGTTCCAAGGTAGCACCTGTTAGAATCCCAGCTATGGGCAAATAGTTAACACCCAAAGTGGGGTCAAAACACTATGAAAGTATAAAAATGGACTTTTATAGAAATATATACATAAAAATAGATTGCTATAGAAAATTATACGTTTTTTAAGAAAGAATATTACCAAAAATACAATTTTGAAGGAAAAAAAACTTGTTACGATAACACATTTTTGAAGGGAAAGAAATTGCCATAATACAGCTTTCAAGGAAAAAAATTATCACCAGAAATACATTTTGAATACAAAACTAGAATATATCTTCAGTTTTCTAAAGTAAAAAAAGAATAAAAATAAATTTTCCTAAAAATCTGACTAAATCAACCGTCTGAGGTTTACCGAACATTGAAAAAAATGCCTTAAAACCCCACCATTTTTGTTTTAAGTAACCCACAGAGATTGATATGTCGTTAAACAAAACGCAAACTCTAAAACTGTACTTAAAGAAAATAGTTTTCTCAAGTCTGTTAGCTGCTATCGCTCTTTCCAACATTGGTATGGGGGTTCATAACATTTTGTTAGAAGAAGTGTGGAATATTTAAAACTTGATTATTTTCCTTTTCAATCTACAAGTGCTATCCATTTTAGTTGTTACAGTTGTTGAAAATCACGTTATATGTATTAATTTATAGTTATAGCTGATAGAAAGTAAAGAGACTTGATGAGAAAGAATACCAGCTGTAATTGTTCAAAATGGTAAAAGAATATAACGTACGGAAGTATTTATTATTTGAGAGACAACCTTTCAATCTACGGACTTCTATGAGAGACTTAAAAAATTATGATACCTAAATAAGTACAGAGACACAATTAATATTTCAGACAACAAAAATGTAAGTCCACATTGCCGGGTTGATCCAATGAAATAGTGATTGTGGAAATAGTTCTATTTTGCAACACTGTAACAGTTTAAGTATCAAATACATTTTACTATTTATATGATTAAAAAATGTAGAATATGCAAAAATGGTGATAACCGTTTCTTTATGTGGAAATTTTCAGCATACATTGATAGAGCAGCCGTGTTATGTCTCATTAACCCTTTCATGCCACACAGTAAAACCTCGTATTAATTCTAAAAAAATGATATAGAAATCCAGTATTGATTATAGATATAACCGGCATGTGCGTTGTGGTGCAGTAGATATCGACTCAGAACGAGAGATCGAGGTGTCGAGTTCGAATTTTAGTTGAATTCCTTGCGTTCACTTAAGCATAAATACCCTTGGGAAACGTATTAATACGTCTCATCCCTCCAGTTGTGGGTTAAATAATAAGACAGATTGGGTTCTATAACCCTGTCTGAAAATCAGTCAATCGCAGAAAGCAATGGCAACCTAGTGCGAGATAATATTCTGTTCAGTCAGTCATGTCTCGAAAGAGACATTATCGCCCAAAGTCTGGATCACGTATGGCACTTAATTGACTTTGACGTGCAGTGAGTATCGACTCGGAACGATAAATCGGGGAACCGAGTTCGATTTCCAGTTGAATTCCTTGCATTCACTTACGCGCGAATACCCTTGGGAATGGTATTAATCCGTCTCTTCCCTACAGTTATGGGTTAAATAATATAAAAATTTTAATTCTATAGCCTTGGCTGACAACCAGTCTACTGCAGAAAGCAATGGCAAACTACAGCGGGATAATCTTCTGTTCAGTCAGTCATGTCTCTTTCGAGACATGATCGCCCAAAAAGCGTGTATCACCTATAGCACTTAACTGACTGAAGTATAACCGAATAACCACCGTCTAAAAACTAAGAGATTAATTGTGTAATACGCACGCAATTTTCATAGAGAAATATACAAAATTAACTTAATTTTATTCTCAGAATAGCTTTCAATAGCATTATAGTTATTAAAAATAAAAATGCCAATAATAAAGTCAAATAATAAAATAATACATATTCGTGTTCATTATGTCGAGATAATGAAACATTGAGAAAATATAAATATTTTCAAATATTGTCACATTTTAAGTATCAAATATATTTTAGTATTTTTAGTTGATAAATATGGAATATGCAGTAACGGTGATAATAATGGTAATATTAAGTGTTTTCTTATGAGGATACATTCGATGTTCATCAACCGAGCAGTCAGTACTGCTCACGGTTGAAAGTTATAACATTTTCCAATAAAATATTTTGCAGGGAAACAAATTTATCGACTTAATTAGGAGTTATCGATTTTTCCCATATCGACGGGCACATACTTCATAACATTTTGTTTCAAGTAGTGTGGAATCTCAATATTTTTATACGTCATTGTTTCTATTTCAACTTACATTTTAGTTGCTGTTAGAAGTCCTCAAGTAATGTAGTTTTTGTTTTCTGGCACAGTTCTTAAACAAACTAAGAATCTGTAACGCCAAACAACCAAGTTCAGAGAAGAACAGTTTCCGCCAAGTTTCACAGGTTTTACTCGTACAAAGATTGTAAAATCAAGTTGCCTCACATATTATTATAGCTTGTGTAGTTTTTATTTGAGAAATGCTGAATCGTATAATTTATATTGAAGTCACCTATCTCAAAAATACTAACAACCAGATGCATTTAATCATAGAAACATTCTTCTATAATGGCAATGACATCTTTTAACAGAACAATGCACATTGATTACTGCATGTGTTGACTGCAAATGAATTCAGAAACGTCGTTGCATGGGCCAAAAAAATAAACTACCCCGATTATTTATTAAGATGTATATAAAAAAGCCCTGTTCATACATTGAGTATGGTTTTATCAACACCTGAATAATAAAACAAAACGTATGTACACTCTCATACCTTTTCTAAAATCGTGTCGCCCCAAGCAAGGCATTTTACTGCCACTGTTGAGCTGGGGTTTACATAGGAGGTAAGTTATGAGAAAGAATGACAGGTTACAGGGGGTGTCAGGAAGAGGGTAGGAGTATGATGAGAATACTGCTGAGAATAGAGTGGAAGGAGAAAGAAGCATGAGAGAGAGATATGGAGAGGAAGCAAGTTAGTGAGATAGTAGATGACTATTGACTTTACATTTGAATTCTTGAAGATTGTAGCTCTCGGGAAATCAAGTAAACGGAAGGGAATTCCACAGGCGGGAAGTGCGAGAGAAGAAGCTGAAGGAATAGAATTTGTGTTTACATTTTTTTTGGTTTCACAGTAAAAGGGTGGGACTTAGTTGCTAATTTTGTGGCTCGAGCAAATTCGTGTATGGGTGTTACCAGTGAGCTAAGTTCATTTGAGCAGAAGCCATGAAAGTATTTGTAGAAGAAACTCAGGGAAGCCACATTGGGCCGGTAAGAAAGTGACTGTATTCGAGCTGCCAAGTCGGGATCGATCACATTACAGATTCTCTCTTGGATTTTGCCAAGGACCCCTATATATTTATCAATTTTACGTCACTAATATATATATATATATATATATATATATATATATATATATATATATATATATAAACATATCACCCCGAGCAAGGCGGTAACGCCACTGATGTGCAGTGGTCTACGTAAGAGTGAAAAGATTGGAAAAGAGAAAGCCGGAAACCACATCCTAAACAGGGAACAACGGATAAGCCTCTTCACCCGTTCAATAGAAGTGGGTGGTGTGTGAACCGGGCGATATATATATATATAGAGAGAGAGAGATAGAGAGAGAGAAAGAGAGAGAGAGAGAGAAAGAGAGAGAGAGAGGCGGGGGTAAGGAAGATCAGCCGGTTACGCTTCCATGGATTCGACCTTTGCAGTTTCTTCAAGGGATTTGTTTCCCTCCTGTCACTCGTGAAGAGAGAAACTATAGTGAGTGATTGTTGGCTCACTTCAATCCGATGTTTACACTCCGATCTGTTAGTAATTTCTTTTAATCTACTTAGAATTTGTTAAAGGTGTTTAGAGTTGCTAGTCTTTTTATATGTGTAAGAGGGAAAATTTTTTAATCAATTCACCCCGAGCAAGGCAGAAATGCCACTGATGTGCTGGGGGCTACATAACTGTAAAAAGATTAAGTAGAAATGAGTGAGGAGTACAAACTAGTTAGAAAGGAGCAATAGAAAGCTGAGAATGCAGGTGCGATGACAGATACATAGGTGGAGAGAAAGGGAAGGATATACGTGGGTGGGGAGAGAGAGCTAGAGTCCAGTGGTTAATAGATGAGTATTGACATTGCATTTAATTTTCTGAAGGAGAAATTCTGCAAGAGAAGATGCTGCTGGAGTAGAATTGTCGTCTGCATTTGGCTAACCTGACTGAGAATAGGTGGGACCCAGTTACCAGTCTGGTTGCACGAGTAAACACCTGTTGAGGAGCCACCAGTGACTTAAGTTCGTCCGAGCAGAAGCCATGAAAATATTTATAGAACAGACAAAGGGAGGTCACATTTCGACGGTGGGGAAGTGGCTGCAGTTGAGCCACCAGATCAGTATCTATCACATTACAGACTCCCCTTTGGACCCTGTCGAGAACACTGAGGAGAACGGCAGGGGCGCCAGACCATAAATGGCAGCAGTACTCCATGCACGGACGAATGGTTGACTTGCATTCATGCAGGATGGATTCAGGCGGAAAAAACATCCTGGATCGGCATAGTAACAAGCAAAATAAGATAAATTAATTATTATAAAATTTCTCAGGGGTTTTAGGAATTATTGTTACTGTCATCTGAAGAAAAAATTATAAATTCCGTGAGTCCATTCCAAAAACTATCTTTATTAATGTTAAAAAGAGCAATCAAGCATCCAAATTGAGTCTGCTTAAAAATTCCTTTAAGCCACTTCGGATAAACGTTGTAACATATTTTTACAAAATATCAATAAAAATATAAAATTTTACAATTAGTTTACAAAGAGGAGTTATTGAAATGTTGTAAGTTACTTCCCTTTCACCGGTTGCAAACAGTTGATAATATTTTTCGTAAAAAACACAAAACGGAAACCAAATTATATTGCGTTTTACACAACGAAAAAGACTAATAATTAAAGCTCAATATTAAATATTGAGCTATAATATATTAAACATTTTACACATAGAAAAAACTTTACCGATGTTTTTTATTAAAGATATACGTAAATCACATACGTATATTGTAAACAATAGGTTAAATTTACCCTATTATAAGTGACTTTTATATTATAGGCGAAAGTCAAAAGAGCCTTTACATTCAAGTTATGAAAATTGTAATATTTACTTGAATAAATTACATATTAACACACTCAATATATATAAATATAGATATAGAGGGCATTTGTAAATACGTCTATAGCGATTTACAATACAATTCTACCTCTGTTTTCAATGTAATAAACAATATATTAGGTTGCGAAAATATATATTTTCGCATCCTAACAAATAACGATTTTTTTCAACCGTATCAAAAAAGAAATCGGAGAAGATCTAACACGTCCGTAGCATGCAACGTGCTGATGCATTCTGAAAATATTTTGTCAAGTTGACTTATCAAAAAAATTAGCAGACGATAATTTTTCCGCATTGCGCAAATTTTGAAATTAGTACATACATCCACGGAAGCGTTGTCAATTCCAACGACAATTTCAAATTTGTACTTGAGACCAAAAACGCCCATATTCCAAATAAGGAACTTTTGTAATAAATCCTGAAACCGTCAGGATTAAGCGTTCATATAATTTAAATACAAAAATTCGCTTAAACAGTAGCAACAAAAACTTATAATTAAGTCAAAATTCAACTGTGCAAATATTTTTCAATAAAATATTAAAAAATAATTTCCATTCAATTGAAACATAGAAAAATAATTCTTACATTCTCCCAAGACAAAAAAATGCGATGAAATCCTAAAAGTTTATCGCATCTGAAAAAGTTTAACAATAGAAATACACTTTTCAAATTCTGAGGCTGATCAAATAAATTACAAAATTAGAAACAGTTTCAGAAATGATATATTATTACATGTCTTAATTGTGGACATTACAATTCACACTTGATATATTCAAGTGTGTACAGCAAATAGTTATAGAAGAAAGTTTATGAATTACATTTGATACACTTATCAAGTGTTTACAGCTAATAGTCATAAAAAGACAAAAAATAAAACAGCTATACACCCTCAAATTTTATTATCAAACTTTATATATATGGATCACAGATGCTGCTCATTCATTTTTTTACAGGAATAGCTTGTTTCTATTAAACTAGGTATTTCTATTAATAGTAGAATCAGGAGAAAAATACTTTGCTTCATCAACAACAATTTGCGTTTGATGGCCGTGTGTCAATTACAATTCCATAGGATAAAGATGTTTGATGGAATGAATCTGTATACTACCATCACCTTTTTTTAACATTGGCTGAACGCACATTACCATCGTCACCAATAATCAATTAGTGTTTTGCTTACGGAAATTAGTAAATTTAATCGTTTAGATTTCAATTAAAACTTAAATGAAAGTTTCAAGAAAACGTTTTTATTTTGAAAATTCAATTTAACATTTAGATATCGAAATTGAGTGCAGGTATCTAATTTAATATATACTGCTACATCCAATATTTTCATACAAACATTACGTACACAAACACAATTATGCACTTATGACCATTAGCATATGACTTGATTTTCTCATTCATAAATATATTTTAATCTCTTGTACGGCGCTTTTAATTAACTGCTTTGTCATTTTTCTATTATGTAAAATTATCAATGGAAAAAAGGCGGTATTAACATTACGACGTTGTTTTTACATTTATGTCTTATCTTCTCACTATTGTTCATTCCTGTGTTGATTTCAGGTACATATATCCGCCATGCATACCTTTTCTTATCTCGATCTGTCTGCGTCTGCTGGATTTCTGTCTGTCTGCAACCTGAAACCTTTGAAGAAGAGACTTAGAGTCGATGGCAATCTACCGGTCTTTCACCAGAGATAAATATCGAAAGCATCCCCTATTTTATACATATATTCAGATCGGAATGTACCTCCAGCGCAGAACCCCCACTCACACACACATAGACAAGCACACGTATATGAAGGCATTCATTATTTGTGTACTTTTTTTTCTCAGACAACTCTTTTCTTTTGTTACGAGCTATCTCAAATAACACACTTTTTCTCACGGTCTGTTTTTATATATTAAACGACCAAAACTCAACAATCCATTGTATACACATTATTGTGTTCATAAATGTCATCTAAGCTTAAAACGGCACAACTGTAATTTGGCTGAAGAAAAATTTGGAAATTCTTTGCGCCAATTTTTCAAGCTTCTGCCTTGAATGAAAATCAATACTCAAAATTTTGATTTTACATTTCTTCCTACATCGCCCGGTTCATAATGCACCCACGTCTATTGAACAGGTTCCCTGTTTAGGATGTGGTTTCCGGCTTTCCTCTTTTCAAATCTTCTCACTTTGGTTTCTTTTTTTTTTTTCAATTGGATTAGATAGATCTATCTATCGACCGGTTCAAACTCCACCCACGTCTATTGACCAGATGAAGAGGCTCATCCCTTGTTCCCTGTTTAGGATATTGTTTCCGGCTTTCTCTTTTCCAATCTTTTCACTATTACGTAGCCCCCTGCACATCAGTGGCATTATCGTCTTGCTCGGGGTGATACGATTAAAAAAAAAGTTACTATTTATTTTTTATAACAAAGTTCATCTTGTAAAAGGATCGAGATTCAATCAATGTAGATAATTTTCTATTATAATCATATCACCTCGAGCAAGGCGGTAATGCCACTGATTTGCAGGGAGCTACATAAGATTAAAAGCACTAGATCGAAGAGAGTGAAGAGAAGGACAAACCATTTAGAAAGGAGCAATAGAAGGGAGGGAACACAGGTGTGATGACAGTTGCAGAGGTGGAGAGAAGGTAAAGGATATACAGGGTGGTGAGGAAAGAACTAGGGTCAAGTGGTTAAGAGATGAGTATTGACCTTGCATTTGAATTCCTGGAGGTTGTAGCCGTCAGGAAAGCGAGAATAAGGAAGCTGCAGGAGTAGAATTGTCTGCATTTGGTTGATCTCACTGTGAATGGGGGTATCGTTAAAATGGTTATAATGAAGTGGGTGTGTGTGATATGAATGAAAGATGAGGTGGTAAGAAATGATGATTAATAAAATCAAGAGGAGAGATTACAGAGTAGTTGTTCTTGGAGAAAATATTTCTGGTTAGAAAATCTTTCCCATATTTTTTTTATAACCATATCGCCCCTAGCAAGGCAGTCTATTGCCACTGGTGCGCAGGGGCTTAGATAGGAGGAAAGTTATGAGAAAGAGTGACAGGTTACAAGGTGTGTCAGGAAGCGGGTAAGAAAAGGGTTAAGATATTGAGAGTGGAGTGGATGGAGAAAGGAGCATGAGAGAGAGAGAGAGAGAGAGAGAGAGAGAGAGAGAGAGAGAGAGATAGGATGCAAGTTAGCAAGATAGAAGATTATGATTGACTTTACATTTAAATTCTTGGAGATTGTAGCTGTCGAAAAAGCAAGTAATTTGAAGGGAGATGCGAGAAAAGAAGCTGAGGGTGTAGAATATGTGTTTACATTTTATTGGTTTCACAGTAATAGGGTGGGACCTAGTTGCTAATCTTGTTGCTCGAGCAAATTCATGCACAGAGGGAACCCGAGAGCTAAGTTCATCGGAGCAAAAACCGTGAAAGTACTTGTAGAAGATACACAGATAAGCCACATTGCACCAGTGAATAAGTGACTGTATCTTGGCTACCAGGTCGAGATCGATCACATTACAGATTCTCCGTTGGATCTTGTCAAGTACCCCTAGGTGGATAGCAGGAGCACCCTACTAGATATGGCAGGACTATTCAACGCAAGGGTGGATGATAGGTTTGGAATACAGAAGAAATGACAGTTATTCAACTCTGTGGAAGTTGCATAGAATGTCCTAGTTGTAAATATCTGAACTAATGGAACTGAAACTGGAGCTCATTTGAACATTTTTGCAACAAATTAGAGCGGGATTAGCTATAGACGCTCACTTGCAACTGTGTGGAAAATGGTTACAGAGTAGAAAAAGTCTTCTGTCACAATATCGTGTACATTCTAGACGCTACGAAGGCTGTTAAATGATGGCTCTGGTTCTGGTATAACAGCAATACTCTGTTTTTCGTCTAATATGTCTCTTGTAAAGATAAAAACAGAGCAGAAGGAATCCGATAATTTACGGAGCATTATACCGTGGCCACCTTTTTCCCATCATCTTTAGCAGTATACGAAGTCTAGTTATGGAATAACATGAAACACTCAAAAGAAATTCAAATCATGGAAACTCAATGAGGGTGCAACTGTCGAAGAAAACTCAGAGACGCACGCCGAAAGGTTATTCAATCTAACAATTGAAAATCTGCAAGATTGTATTACTCCAATCTTTTAAAATTGGTTAGGCTTGCTTTCTTGAAATATCAGCACTGAATTCTTTTGTTTTTAATCTGGATCCGATAGTAAGTGTTTTTACTGGAATACATATATATATATATATATATCTAATACGCAAGATAAGCTTAAATAAATTGGATATCAAACGGCGTTGTCAATCTTCCAAGTGAGTCAAGAAAATCATTTTTCGTTATTCAGGATTTTTCTTGTGCTTCTACAGTGACTTCCCCACCGCTGTAACACAACTCCCCGCCTTTTCCATTTCTATAAATATTTTCATGGTAATTCTTCTGGTCATGTTTCCTCTTTGATAAGGTTTTGTTTTTATTCCTGTTTCTTTCCAATGACCATTTGTACACCATAGAACTATTTAAAAGTTCATAGAAAATTGCTGTATTCTGCTGAATGAAGTAAAAATGTATTGTTTTGGTGCAAGGAAAATTACAGAATATGTGGGTAAATGATTGCTGCCAACTGCGTTAAATGAAGGTCAGTTGAAGCCGAACCTTCCCTCTTCTAATATATCTGTCTCTAATGTATCGCTTCCCTCTCTGGTACTTCAAATTTAATAGTTTAATCGCAGCTAGTCGACATCATATTAAAGCTGAAATTATTAAATGTAACCGTAACTTCGATGCTAACATTTTCTTCTCACGTACTTTTCGCTTGTAGAACTCTTTTCTGGCTTTTTATTCAGTTAACTTTAATCTAAAAAAACTTAAACGAAATAATGTCAATCATTATTTTCTGTAGTGTTAATTCTTTTTCTTTTATTTTACTCTCACCTTAATGAATTTTTACTTTTCTGATATTCTTTACTCTCAGTAACCCTTTGCGTCTTAATAGCTTTATTGAATTGCTAGATTAAAAGAAAAACAGACAATGATATATCTTTCTGCCACCTAACAAACAATACCGTTGCGCCATTTTTTATAAAATATAATTTCAGCTTAGTATAGCCTGCCCCCCACCAAAAAAAAAAAAAAACAAACAAACAAAAGATGAAGGCACATAAGATCGAACAAGTAAAAGATACACAAATAAGATCGAATAAGAGAGAAAGAGACACACACACATACACACATAATATCGAAAAAGAGAGAGAGAGAGACAAAGGAATACACATAAGATTTAACAAAAGAAAGAGAGATACATTACCGAACAAGATAAAAACACAAGCATATGATTGAACAAGAGAGAGAGAGAGAGAGAGAGAGAGAAACTAAGGAATACACATAAGATTGAACAAAAGAAAGAGCGATACATTACCGAACCAGAGAAAAACACAAGCATACGATTGAACAGAGAGAGAGAGAGAGAGAGAGAGAGAGAGAGAGAGAGAGAGAGAGAGAGAGAGAGAGACATTAGCTCAAAGAAGAGAGAGACATGCGCATCA
Organism: Ascarosepion bandense; assembly: GCA_037127315.1. Taxonomy (NCBI): domain Eukaryota; kingdom Metazoa; phylum Mollusca; class Cephalopoda; order Sepiida; family Sepiidae; genus Ascarosepion; species Ascarosepion bandense. Next base: position 1,902,421 of record JBBBDQ010001440.1, read on the forward strand.
AATCGAACCACGGAGAGACAAAGAGATGAGAGAGAGAGAGAGAGAGAGAGGGATATATATATATATATATATATAGAGAGAGAGAGCGAGAGAGATAGGGGAGACGTAAAATCAAAGAGAGTGGCACGTGTATAAGATCGAACAACACACACACAAAGAGAGAGAGAGCGTGGCATGAAATCGAACAACAGAGAGATACACATAAGGGAGAGGAGAACTGGGCAGCGAAATTATATATATATATATATATATATATATATATGACGGGTGTGGGTTCAGTAAATTCTGTATAGAACAACCTGCATGAGTAAAGTGTATAAATGGTCTGCAAAGCACACTTTCTGTATCAAAGTTCCATTTTCTGTATCAGTACTGTGTTCACCACATGGCTTTTTTTTTAAGGGAGGGCGGATAGGAGTTATTTTATTATTGATTTCAATAATACGATCACCTGCTCTTTGCCAACCACTTTCAAAATGGTTTGAATTCAGAGTTTCCACCTAGACTGGTTGACCAGTGTGTACTGCCATTTACCGATAATTTAGGAGGAGAAAATGAGATGGTATCGACTGTAAGTGATGCTAACCGTTAAAGAAACAAACGTTGTTTATAGCTACAATGAAAGGCATGTTGTAGAAATTTATTGATGGGTTTATTGATTGATTGATTAATTCTTTTTTTACGGACTATTAACAATTTTAAGGTTATTAAAAGCCAGGATATATATTTAGATTGTAGGAGTATTTTCTTTATATAATAATGATTTTAGTGATACAAATCTTACTATCTAAGTTGATACAGGAAGTTAAAATAACCTAAACGCAGCTATGACCAGCTAAGACAAGCATAATATCCAGTCCACACGTATGCGGTGGCGGGGTAAATTTTGAGACTTGACCCTAATGTACGCGTTCAGGCTCTTACGTTAAATAAATGACCTTGTATCACAACTCGTCGCAGTGTGTCTGTGTGTGGTGGGGGTGAATGTACTTCATAGCTGGAAGAAGATGAGCCTCATTGAAAATTTTCCCAAGTCTGTTTGCGCATAAATAAATAAAAATAACCTAACTAGATTTGGAACTCAAATCTCTGACAATTCGGAATCATTATCCAGTACACCATCCAAGCTCACTATACCTTGTCATCAATCTAAGACTCGACGTGGCTTAACTGCGTTTATCGAACGGGTACTTGTATTTCAACGCGCTGTGGCCGTAACTGTGGAAACGCATATCTGTCCATATCCTGAAGGGAGATATATCACATAAAATAAGTATTTTTATCTCATATAAATATTAGAAAGCTGAGGTAATATTTTAGATCTATTTATGCTATCTAGCTTTCCTGTTTTTAAATTTCCATAAAGACACAACAATATACACCGAGAAAACAATTATTCTTAATATTTTACTTTTAAATATTACAAACTGGGCAAGTGGATCACAGAGCGTGGTTTGGGTTGGGTAACTGGACAAAGCTTGCTAATAGCCACTAGGGATAGAGAGACGTGGAGGGCCATGATCGCCAACGTCCTGAAGGGATATGGCACATAAAAGATTCATCACTAAATGTTAGCTTCTGCTGACTCGGACGTTTGAGACGATACGCAGTCACAGCAAGTCTTGGGAGATTTTAAGTGCAATTCGTAAACTACAGAATATTATTACTATCAATGTTTATTAATTACTATATAACATTCACTTTAATGTATTTATAAGTATCTGATTAAAAAAATTATTCTTTCAGAAAAGTACCACTAATTATGTTTTAAGCATCTGCAGAAAATTATTTCTATTAATTAAAATACATAGATTGGAATTCAAGTAGGCGTGCTTTGTCTCTCAGCATTGTTCGTTTGTAGGACATGAAATGACGGATTTCAACAGGCAATGTTAAATTTAAAACCAAAATTATCAACCTTTAATCAGAGTATTCGTTTACGATTATCGCAAAAATGTCGGTTGTCATCACAAGTAATAACGTTCTAAAACTAAATCGTTACTGTTGCTGATAAACAGTAATGGGCTTACCGTAAACAAAACAGTGTCTGCCTTTATCACATCGGATTAATTTGTTTATTATTTCACTTTTTCTATCGCAGCTAACTAGCATTAATATCTCCAGGAATTTTGCCGGAAGAAGTGGAATTATTGTTTCCTTGTTTTATTTTTTAATTTTTTTCCTTTTCGTTCGTAACGACGACATTCGTGGATGCGCAGTTTGAAAATTTTTATCTTGCCAGCTAAATCTCTACAAGTATTTTCGTAATGTTTGTCCGCTTACACTTCCTCTAAATACTAAATTGAAGTTTCTCTATTCGATTGTTTTCATTATATACAACTAAATTTTCATGAATTTCCTGATTTATAAAAGATTTTAGTCGAAAGAATAAAGTACTGAGTAATTCCACACGAAATTCAAAGCAAAGGATTTATGGCTCTGATCGCGCTAAGTTGTGATTCTTGGGTGTTTAATCCACAAAATGTATTTCCCAACAGAAAGAGTAATGGTTGGCATATAATACATACATTTATGATTTTTACTTATCTTCAGAGATAACAAGGTATTTTCCACACGCAGAGTTTTGTCTTTCTTTTATTGTAACCAAAAGAAGACAAAGAGAGCATACACTTTCCGGCGAAACGTGTCGTTAACAGAATTTCCACATTGTTTCATCTTCTCACGCATAAGCATATGTGTGGTGGTGTATCTTGAGAAAGAAAGAATAATCAATATTATTTGTTTAGTAATCATTTATCTTTACTCGGTGACTTCATGAGATATTGCTGAATTGTGAGAAATACTGACTTTGTCTTTAGAGGTGTTCAAAACCTTTTAATAGAATATAAACTTTTGACAATTTAGCGGAGGCCAAACAATTTGGTAGGCATTTAATTAAATCTAACCGACTACCTTGCTTTGTATCAAAGAATGATCTTTTCACAAACAATTTGGAAGAACTGACTTCTGAATCTTGACAACATGATATATTTTTATTGGTTAATTATGTTATAAAACTGACAGACACTAAAAATTTGAAAATACGATCTTCAAACTTGACATGAAAAGTATGATAATATCCAACAAAAAAAAAAGAAAAAGAAAAAAGGAACATACACAAATATATAATTTGTGTCTATGTGAATTCAGTGTATGACTTCCAATCGATGGTTAACTGGAGTAGGAAATGGCTTGTAAATTATAATGCTCTCCTTTAACCACGATAAAGAAACGTTCATGCCAGCCATCAGCATGGCAGATTCAAGTCTCCTCGAGAGCAACACACTGCGTCTTCTAGGACTCCTTTATTCAGTCGACATGAAGTGGAACGAATATATCAAGTCTACTGCTGCAGTTACTACTCAGAAGGCTTGGTCCCTGTGTGGGGCCAGAAGAATCCATCTTGCAAATTTATAAATCTAGTATTCATCTGTGTATTGAATACTGTTGGTATATTTGGACGGGTGCTTCTGATATTCATATTGAAGTTCTCGACAAAAAAAAGAAAAAAAAAAGAAAAAAAGGATCTGCAATGTAATCGGTATATACTTTGCATCTCGACTTCAGTCATTTTCTCACTGACGTAAAGTGATTTCACTCTGTCATTTCTACAAATATTTTCAACTGTTCTGATGAGCTTTTCTCCCTGGTGCCTCGTACACGTGAAAAGTGTGCTATTAGATTGACATCCAGGTTCCACAATTTTCCCGTTGAAATAGTAAAATACAACCGTCACGTCTACTCAAAAGTTTCTTTTCTCGCACTTCCCGCCTGTGGAACTAGCTTACATTTACTTGTTTTCCCGTATTTACTAGCCTTCCCATGCAAGGCCAGATGTAACACATGGTCATTCTATAGTGGGTATTCCCGGCCATATAGCCGGGCCAAAAAATCTCTGTTTATTTTTCCCCAGTCGTGGTTCTACCCTTCGGCGGAACCACGACTGGGTTAGTGCTCTCTGCTCGGAAGCAGAGAGCGCCCTCTACCCGAAGGCAGAGATCTGACAGTGTCATAGAGGAGTCAGGCGAATGCCTAAGACCTTTTCCCTTTAAGACCCTAGTAGCGAAATCGGCTCATGTTCTTAATTTATATATATATATATATATATATATATATATATATATATGTTTCCACCTGAAATCATTTACTTGTTTTCCCTGACAGCAATTATCTCCAACAATTTAAATGCAACGTCAACTGACATTTTCTATCTTCTTGAATCCAATTTATCTTTTATCATTTCTTCATTTCCCCTGTCCCCTGGATTTTTTTTCACTGTAACCTCTTGAGCACTTGTGAGTGTCTCGTCTCGATTGGAGTAAAATGATTTTGAAAAAAAAATCATTTGGTGTTTTTTATCCACATGAAGTAAAAAATTGAAGCAATTGAAATGTTTTTCTACAGGAGGATGCTGCGGATATCATGGATTGAGCATGTGAGCAATGATGAGGCTTTGGAAAGGATGAAAATGAAAAAGAAATTAATACTGAGCATTAGGAAGAGACAGCTAAAGTTTCTGGGGCACGTAATAAGAAAGGAGGGCTTGGAGAACTTGATACTGGCAGGTCAGAGTGAGGGAAGAAGCGATAGAGGAAAGCAGCGGAAAACATATTTGAAGGGCCTGATCAGTTGGATGGCGAAACGAGGGTTGCGTGGTGTAACAGGTGAAAGCCTGCTAAGTGCCACCAGGGAGAGTGAGAGAGAAAGCAATGATCGCCTACGTTCTGAAAGGACAGGGCACATAGAAGAAGAAGAATGTTAATAATTTTCTGATATTGCTTGTAGATCGACTTGAGAAGTTAAAGTGAAAGTCAGTATGCAGTAATATTGTCGCACATTAGAAAGGAGAAAAAGTATTTATATTTCTCATACGAAATATATGATATGTTCAAGTCTTGGTTTCGTCAGTTCGCGCTGGGTATTGTAATAATGCGATCGGCTGAAGTGCCCTTATCTCAGACTAGGGACTTGTATTCTCGTATGCCATATCGAAGAGAGACTCCTCAGGCTGCTAGTGTGTCTGTTTATAAATCTGTCTTGCGACAATTTGGCACATTTATATGCCAATCTCGATTTGTTACACCGAAATCGTTTCAGATAGAACTCGGCTTCTCTGAGGTCCCTAGATGAAAAACATATTACCATGATTTCAGGTGGAACATATATATATATATATATATATATATATATATATATATATATATTAAAATTAAGAACTTGAGCCGATTTCGCTACTAGGGTCTTAAATTTTCAATATCGTATGCATTATAGATTAACAGGTTTCCCAACGCCTTAATTAGTACGCAAAACAGGAATTTTAAAACGTTTATTGCTTAAAAGTTATGCTTATCAATTCTTTATATTTTATCTTTTGTTTAAATGTATATTGAGCATTTTTAAATACAACCGTATTCTGGTTTAATTTGATTCTGTCGAAAATTATGTATGCATATATCTATATATATCCAACAAATTTAAATAACTGGTGCCTCTGCAACAGGTATTTACTCGTCCAACAAGACTGGCAACTGGGTCTCACTCATTCACAGTTAGATTAACCAAATGCTGACGACAATTCTACTCCTGCAGCTTCTTTTCTCGCACTTCCCGCCTGTGGAACTCGCTTCCATATTCTTGCTTTCCTGACGGCTACAACACCCAGGAATTTAAATGCAATGTCAATAGTCAATTCTTAACCATTTGACTCTATTTCTTTCTTCACCACCCTGTATATCGTTTTCTTTCTCTCCACCTTTGCAACTGTCATCAAACCTGTATTCCTATCCTTCTTTTGCTCCTTTCTAACCGGTTCGTCTTTCTCTTCACTTTCTTTTTACTCGTTTTACTCTTATGCAGCCCCCTGCACATCAGTGGCGTTACCGCCTTGCTCCCGGTGATACGATTGAGTATATATATATATATATATAACGAGAGTGAGAGAGTTAATGTGGAGAAAAGTCTGTTCGAGTGGGATTTGCTTCTGATAGATAGAAAACGAAGAGAATGTGAGTGGTTTGCTACTATGTACAAACTTGTGCAAAATTAAGTTAAACAAAAATTTTAATGTCTTCCTAGGATCTTTCACACTCTCCTTAGTCACGTATACGTTGTCTCTTGGCGTTGTTTTTCTCTTCCAGCCGCATATTACTTTACGTTTTGAACTGATTATTTCAGTTTGTTCCTTCGGCTTGATGACACGACGGACAGTTGAAAAGCTGACACCAACAATATCCGCAATCTAAGGCTTGCAACTATATTTGCCAGCGTTACAATTTTCAACGCTTTCTTGAAGTAACTTACATCGTAGACAATGGCTGTAGGACAACTAATCGACAATCAAAACAATAGAGTTTGGGGGTAATAAAAATCTGATGAAATCACGCATGGTGCAATATGATTCAAATCGAAACAAATTTCATCATCTACCCCGAAAATAGATTCATATTGATGCACACCACTTCTAATGACGTAATCTGGAGAAAAGTAGAAATCGATTAGACCCTGTCACTCTAGTGGGTCTAATACTTTCATGGCTTCTGCTCAGACGAACTTAAGTCACTGATGCCTCCTCAACAGGTGTTTACTCGTGCAACCAGACTGGCAACTTGGTCCCACCCATTCACAGTCAGGTTAGCCAAATGCAGACGACAATTCTACTCCTGCAGCGTCTTCTCTCGCACTTCCCGCCTGTGGAACTCGCTCCCGTATTCTTGCTTTCCTGACGGCTACAACCTCCAGAAATTTAAATGCAAAGTCAATACTCATCTACTAACCACTGGACTCTAGCTCTCTCCCCACCCCTGTATAACCTTCCCTTTCTCTCCACCTATGTATCTGTCATCGCACCTGCTTTCTCAGCTTTCTATTGTTCCTTTCTAACTAGTTTGTACTCCTCACTCTTTTCTAATTAACCTTTTTAGATTTATGTAGCCCCTGCACATCAGTGGTGTTTCCGCCTTGCTCGGGGTGAAATGATTAAAAAAAAAAACTGACCGTTTGGTGAAAGAAAGGAAACTAAACCAGTTGTTTTAATTAATTTGCGCAATAGTGTAAGTAACATGGCGTGTTCTTACCGTGACGGTTTGACTTCACGTGACCAAGGAATATAGTTGGTCTGTGCACTTTCTGTGGATATAGTGGTAGAGTAGTGAGTGGTATGCCACATCCCACCTGTTGGAAAGAAGTTGAAGAATTCTTTAACCACAAATCCTCGAGGACAATTTTGGATTCTATCCAGACAGGAGACCGAGGTCTGGGTAGTTCACGCCGAAATATTTCGAATCTAAATTTTAAGACTGATGGACCTATTGCACTAGTAAATAAAAAGATATATATCAATAGTCCACGTCAACTCAAATGAACAATTATACATGGGCAATCTTCCATCTTAATGTGATTATTTATATCAACAGAAAATATCAATCGTTATATAAAATTGTTTTTTCATTATCTCTCATCCTTTTAATCAGTCCTTGATTATATTTACATCAAGTGATTATCGGGTACTTTGCGAGCGACATGTGATCATACGCTTATGATATTTATTTACTAAGTTGAACTTAGTCCAGCTCAGGGTCAAAAGTATGGAACACCCAGTAAGAAATAAACGAGACATAAATAACCAAACAAATTAATTTATCAGCCACTAATTTACAACCGGATATTTAAAAGCCTATTTTAACCACTTCATATTATTTGTGTCATAAGTGGGTGCAGTCAGTTACATCATCAAATCGCGACCGTGAAGAACCACGTATAATAGCCACAAACCTATAGCGCATAAACAGGCTCCATTTTTAAAAATGTATATTTGAGATTCAAATTGACAGGTTGGACGATTTATTATTTTTCGAGAAAGTTCCACTCGGAAAATGTTTTTATTGTAATTACAAGAGTTTATTAAATCTTTATCAGCTTTTAACTTAATTTTTTAGGAGAAAGCATTTCATTTTAATATTCAATAAAAAACGTGATTAGAATAAAAATGTCCTAGATTTCTTTTTTTTTTTTTTGATAAAAAGGCAACAGCAGTTCCGATTCTTTGCATTACATAAAAATGCAGCTAACGAAAGATCATACACACAATAAAAAGATTACAGAACGGGGGAAAAATGGCTAATGATTTTAGGAGAGCATTTTCGTGTGATTTCTTCGTCTCTTTGACATATCACGATTAAATTGAAACAGTTGCTAGGAAAGTCGTTTTGCTGAATAACTTTTCTCACCAGAATTTAATTTGCGCATTTATAAGAATACCATTTGTCCGTGCCACTAATATTGCTGATAATCTGTTTTTTATATATATATACTTCGGCCATAATTATTAGGCCACTCCAATTTAAAAAAGATGTATTTTATACTATTTTTAGTATTTATTTTGTTATTATTACTTCGCAAAATATAACAAGGCAGCCAGGAAGCCTTTGCTTTGGCCAGCCAATAAGAAGAGGCTTGCATGAGGAAGAAAGCATAGAAACTGGACACCAGAACAGTTCATTTGATGCACATGTTATTGTGCAGTATGAACAAAAGAACAATTCTATTTTCATTTAGAATTAACCACTTGGCAATAAATATTAAAAAAAGTATGAAATACATCATTTCTTTTTTAACTGGGATAGTCTAATAATTATGGCCGGTAGTATATATATATACTATACGAGTATATATATATATTGATTGTTTAATTACTTAGTTTCTGGTCATAATAAGGTTAGACCAGTGCACATTTGTATTACAAAGTGTTCAATACAATTATATTGTAGTACTTTTGAGTATTTTTCATTTGTAAACGCATTATTATTATAATTTGCAATAATACTTTGCAGTAGTAGGTTATTGCAAATCGCCTGAAGACACCACTCATGGTAGAAACCTCTGTCACTTAATAACTCGTTTACATATATATATATATATATATATATATATATATATATATGTAAACGAGTTATTAAGTGACAGAGGTTTCTACCATATATATATAAGAAATTCTTCATAAAATTTAAATGCGGATCTGCAATGAGATCGTTACTACCCTGGCTCCTCGGCATCGCAAATTTAAGCCGATTTCGAATCCTAGTTGCATTCGTTGCATTCACTTACGCCAAAATACCCTTGAGAAATGTATCAATCCATCTATTCTCCCTCCAGATATGGGTTAAATAGCAGAACAGATTGTGTTCTATAGCCTTGGTTCGTAAATATTCTACCCCTGAAACAAACTGCGGAAAAATAGTATGCTTAGTCAGTCATTGATCAAAAGAGACATAATCACACAAGTGTATATCACGTAGGCCACTTAACTGAATAGATTGACAGTTGGGCCGCATAATTGGTAGTTGTAACCATACGTTCTATGCTAATATTTTCTTCTCTTAAGCATCTTGAATGTGGAACTTATTTCTAGATTTCTACTCTTCGTTTAATTACAATTTTCAAAACTTTAATTGTAGTTTCAGTTATCTACTCTGTCTTCTTGAAACCGGTTATATTTTTGCCTCTGTTTCACTTCTTTTCAGTAACCTCTTCCATTTTAATATATTACTGGTTTGCTTGTGGCGAAATTCCCTTCGCGGAAGTCTTTGACTGCTCTTTCTAGTTATTATTATAATTATCATTCTATATTCCATGCCATTTCAAAAGATAGATGATTATGGCTCTAAACAAACCCCTGTTCTTTGTGACCCTCAGTAACCTTTGTCCCTTTGCCAAGCTTCTGACCTACCGTTCCATCATACATAAACCCAATCTCGCCAAGTAGGTGGTCCGCTACATTGCCCTGTCAATCTTGTTCTTGATAAACACAGTGAGCTTTAAGTACTTGAAACCATCTTCATCATTATATAACTTACTACTGTATATCTTTCAAAACCGATTTCTACACGATTACCAAAGTTAAGCAACATTGAGTCTAGTCAGGATTTAGAGTGGTGACAGCTTGGGAATAGCAAGTGCTGCAAGCGTGAATGGACGATTGGTGTAATGGATAATGGCGCAGAATTTCTAATTAGAGAGCCATGTTCCAATTTAATTTAGATTCGTTACAAATACTCTAGTGAAAGTTTAGAATCCACCTCTTCTCCTACCGGCTATGGGTTATTTAGTAAGAATTGTGTCACTAAATTATCATTATTTCCTAAAATGTCTAAAAGTATTTCTTGTCTTCCAATACCAAGTAATAGGTTCCTAAGCCGTAAAAAAACGAATCAATTAATCAATCAATCAATCAACAACGCAAAATGCTAGATTTAGATATAATAAAATACATATTTACGGAAATAACAGCCATAAAACCTGAATGCATTCATTAGTTGATATCTTTATAGTTACGGCTAGTTTCGATATTTAGAGTTAACCCAGTTTTCGAGCAGAAAGCCTTAAGATATCAGTGGATTTTGTTTGCATTCCTCTAGAGAAGAGGTTTCCAAAATATTTGCATATATTCAATATTTTTGCATATGTATTGACTACTTAGCGACCCCGACTGACACCAAATCGGTCGAATCTCGATACCGGCCAGAAGCAAGTAGATATCTAGTCATACTGATGAGCTGTGATACAGCAAAACAGGCTTGTATGTGGATAACGAATACATACATACATATATACATATAAAGATAGATACATATATACCCCTCTCTCTCTCTCTATATATATATATATATATATATTTGTAAATATATATATACACAAACATATATGATAATTTCAATTTTTCTCTTTATATATATATATATATATGCATATATATATATATAAATATATTAAATTCTTTCTATGTAAATATATTAACATCTTTCTCTCTCTCTTTCTGTACAAACTTCTTTAATCTCTGTATATATTGACTTCATTCGCGCTCTCTCTATATATATATATATAATTAACGTCTTTCTATATATATCTATTATTTCTCTATGCATCTATATATAAATACATTAAGTTCTCAGTATCTCTTTCTTTCTCTCACTTTATGTATATCTATACACGAATAATAATACATTAATCTCTGTGCGTGTTTACGTGTGTGTATATATATATACATACATACATATATATATATATATATATATATATATATATATATATTTCTCCTTTCTTTCTTTTATATATATATATATATATATATATATATACAGACACGGGTTCTTTATCTCACTCTCTTCATATATATATTTATAAAGTTTTCTCTATCTCTCTCTCTATATAAAAGAATAAGGTACGAAGAAAATAATTGAAACGTTAATTATTAATTCAAAACTGTGCTCAATAAAAAATAGAGCAATTAATATTCATTATTAATTATACTTAAGAACATGTACAAACTACAAACTACTAAACATTGTACCTTTTGTTTCTACACTGAAAGAACAATGTCTCATTAGGTAGTTAAAAAAATTAGGTAATAAATGTTTTTGAAAAAAAAACACCACTTCCTTTTATTTGGGGAAATCTTTTTGTACAACGTAAGAAGGTAAATATATATATATATATATATATTATTACAATATATATATATATATATACTAGTTCTCGATACCTCTCTCTCTCTATATATATATATATACATATATATAAACACATACAAAATAATCTCTTTCTCTCTCTCTATATATATATGTACATGTTAATATTCTTTCCTTCTTCCACTCTCTCTCACTCTCTCTATCTATCTATATATATATATATAAATATATTAACTTCTTTCACTCTAGCTACACATATATTAATTCGCTTCCCCCACTATATATATATATATATATGTAAAAAATGTAAAAAAGCTTATATATATATATATCTTTCTATATATACTTTCTATTTCAATTTCTCATATTCTCTCTCTCTCTCTCTCTCTCTCTATATATATATATATATATATATATATATATGTGTGTAGAGAGAGAGAGAGAAAGAGAGACAGAGAGAGAGAATGAATGTATAAGGGGAATAGAGAGAAAAAGATTTATATAGAATAAACGGAAACAAATGTATCTATCTATCTATCTATCTATCTACCTATCTATATCTACCTATATATATATATATATATATATATATATATATATATATATATATATCTTTGTGTGTGTATAACATTTACAGAAAAAGAGAGAGATGTATATATAAACATATATATTTAAAAAGAGAGAAAAACTTAATATATGTGTATATATATAGAGAGAGAGAGAGAGTGAAAGAAGTTCATATATAAATATAGAGAGACATTGAAAAATGTTAATATTTTTATAGACAAAGAAAGAGAGAGAGGGAGAGAGAGTGAAATTATCTAAATCTAAATCTAAACTTATTTATAAATGGAACTTTGTCTGCGTGTGTGTGTGTCTCTGTGTGTGTGTGTCTGTGTGTGTGTGTCTCCGTTACCTATAGACTCCGAAATGGTTGAACTGATTTTCTTGAAAATTTAGACAGTTTTACTATAAGCATCTGTGAGTGTTCTTACCTAGGTTTTTTGTCGAGGTACCCCCGATAAATATCGAAAATTGATAATCGAAAAAATCGGGTTATAGATGGAGTGGTCCGATTTTAATCAAATTTGATACACTCATAGACAAAGACATAAGAAACGATATTCAGAAGTTTCAAGGTTGCAGTTCTATCCTTGGATGACTTATTGGAAATCGATACCCCGATATCCTACCGTGTCTGATAAAAATCAGTTTTTCAGCACATGTATTCTAGTTTTTGCTTCGGGTTTGGCTCTAAGTAGGTATAATTGTGGTTTTTAGTCTCAACGACCATACCATTTACTCAGAGGAATTATTTAGCCTTCAAAATTTAGTTTACTACGAAAAGAACATATTTGATATCGATACCAGGAAATCAAATTTTTCTTTCGGTCTACTGTTTCGCTTTAACTGGAAACAACTATTGCTTTTTAGTCTTTCGTGCCAACGTCGAAATAGTCTGAGCTCCAGGACCATGGATTGGTTTTAAAGCTTTCATTACACCCGAGCAACGCCGGGCTATACTGCTAGTATTACAAAAAATGGAAGATGAAAAATAGAATATTTGTCATTACTAACCAAATTAACACATTAAATCTGAACTAGGAATGGCCAGTATAGTGTGTCAAATTCAATGCTCAGTACAATACTGTTTGTTGTCACAAATTTATTTCATATATCGGACGTACTACCCTCTTTTTGCGAAGACGCCTTACATGTAACTTGTTTGATCGAAGTGCTATTAAAAGCAATTAAAAATAATTTACAATAACCCTTAAAGAAAGTCGATAACAAAATTATTTAAAAATCGCATTGAGGTACACATCTCATTTTTCAACAGATATTATGTATCAAACATATTTTGTGCCAACGTCCAAAGAGTCTGAGTTCCATGACTATGGATTAGTTTTAAAGCTTTCATTACACCCGAGCAACGCCCGGCTATACTCCTAGTATATATTGAGAGCGAGACAGAAAAATGAGTATATATATATATATATATATATATATATATATATATATATACGGAATAAGCGAAAGATGAAAAATATAGATATATGTGTGTGTGTACACGGTGAAAAATATTGTTAATAGAGAGAAGGAGAGACGGGATGAGAGCGAGAACGAAACTGAATTAAGTAAAAAGGTGAAATGTATATGTATGCGTGTGTATTTGTGTAGATGAATATATATTTCCCTTTTCCCACTTGATACACATGTAGGTTTATACATAGAAAATAGAATAAGAGAAAGAAAAAAAATGAATGTAATAAATCAAATTAAATTTACGCCAGTATTTTTAAAGATATACTACTGCACAATATAAATATTTTAAAAATATTAAGCAGACACTAAGCAGTTAATTTTGCTATCAGAACTGTTGAAGCATAATCTTCAATGCATCGAATAAACAAATTTTTTTTTTATTATTCGAAGCTATAAAAACAGGCTGAATTAAAAAGAAAAGGAAGCCAACAAACATTTTCCGAAGGTTTTTCTCATTTCATATTTGAGAAATGGATATGTAACTTATAACAAACCGGTTTGCAATTTACATTCTACAGACATTGAACGACATTGCTTGAAGCTTTCTTTTGCATGAAGGCGAATATATTATGGAAAAAAGAAAGAATAAAATAAAGAAAAACATTGAACTTTGGAAGAAAATGTTTTTTCAAATAATATTCATTTTTCTGAATTGATATTCCACACACACCTCTCTGTCTTTCAATGTTCAGTGTTGTAAATTGTTCTTGACATCGTCGTCGAGAATTCTAGCATATTCGTTTGTGGAGTGGATGCACTTCTCAGAACATTTTACTGAGGTCATATTATGACGTATATTTTATTAAAAAATAATGTAAATTAATAATGATCTGAGATGATGAAAACATGAAATACTACTCTTATCCTTTTCTACGCATATATAGTTCAATCAACAAAATTCATTAATTTATTCGGATGAAGTTACATAGCATTTTTCTATTTTGTCATTCATCTGCCTTGCATATAAAATACGATGAAGAATTTTAACTGTCTTAGAAAATAATTTACTTCTTGCAAAAAATTTATAATAAATGACGTTATGGCACTCAGCAGTTTTGTTTTTAACAAGGTGACTAGACAACGGAGTCGTCATCAGTGACGACCACAAAATTATATACTCAGGTGAGTATACTTAAAAAGGAGTCGGCGTTATACTAGATAAAGACACAATGAAATGCATCGTGGGATACTGCTAGATATATGAGAGTATTCTAGGAGTTAAAATGAAAGGAAAGCCTCTCAATAATTAATAATAGTGGTATACGCACCAATTATCACAAAATACAGAAGAAGAAATCGAGTCCTTCTACTCCGTGATAGATCTGAATCTATATCTATATATATATTAAAATTAAGAACATTAGCCGATTTCGCTACTAGGGTCTTAAAGGGAAAAGGTTTTAGGCATTCGCCTGACTGCTCTATGACACTGTCAGCACTCTGCCTTCGGGTAGAGGGCGCTCTCTGCTTCCGAGCAGAGAGCGCTAACCCAGTCGTGGTTCCGCCGAAGGGTAGAACCAAGACTGGGGATCTGAATGCAAAAGTTGGCCAAGGAAGAGAAGGAGAAACGGTTGACAACTTCGGAGTAGGAAAGCGCAATTGCCGTGTTGAGAAATGGGTTCAATGTTGCGCAGCGAAGGACCAGATAATAACCAACACCTTATTCTAAGCGCACACAAGAAGACTATGGACATGGAGTAGTCCAGGAGGAGAAACTAAAAAAACAAATTGACTACATTACTATCAACAAGAGATTCAGAAACGCAGTCCTTCACTGTAAAGTCTACCAAAGTGTGGACTGCAGTAGCGTATGCAAGCTAAAAATAAAACTAAGGAGATTAAAGAAACCAAACACGGCCCTAAGACTGCTATATAATAGACTCGTGAATGACCCGAACCTGCAGGAAATGTATACGGAGTGCGTGAAAATGATATACGAAAGAACAAATTGGAAATGGAAGTTCAAAATGAGATGCACTCAGAGCGTCTCTAGTGACATCGGCGAAAGACATCATTGTTAAGGATAAAGCACGCCAAAAAAAAAAGCAACAACAAAAAAAAAAAAAGAGTGGATCACCGAAGAGATTCTTGGCCTGATGCAAAAGAGACAGAAAACGATGCCAAGATATGGAACGGAATACAAGAGACTACACAAGGAAATACAGAGCAAATGTAGACAGGCTAAAAACGATGGTTCAGCGACAAATACGCCAATGTAGAAAGACTGAGCACAACAGATAATGGAAATATACATAAAAAATAAATGAACTGACGGGGCAAAGAACATGCTCAGCAAAAGGATGTATAAAAGCAAGAGATGACACATTAATATTAGAAAAGGAAAAATACTTCAGAGATCGGACTAATATATCGCAGATCTCTTCCACGACAATAGAGAGCAACCTATAATGCACAAAATTACAAATGAACCAGAAATATTAAAAACCGAAATGGTATCGGCAATGGCCAAATTGAAGAGAAACAAAGCAGCGAGAGCAGACGGGATTGTAATAGAGATATTGATGTCACTAGAAGACTTTGGTGTCGACAGACTAACAGAATAAATAAACGAAATCTACAGCATCGGCAATAAACCGGAGGACCAAAGAAGATGAAATCTTCATAGCACTACCTAAGAATCCAGGTGCAAAGGAATGTGAACTTCACCGAACAATCAACTTTATGGGCCACATAACAAAACTCATAATCCGGATGCTGATGAACAGAGAGCGCAGAAGAATCGGCCCAGATATAGGACAAGAAAAATATGGTTTTGTTAAAGATACTGGAACGAGGAAGGCGATATTCATGCTCACAATGCCATCTGAACGAGCAATACAAATGCAGAAAAACCTTTATCTGTGCTTTATAGATTACGCTAAAGCATTCGACAAAGTACGACAAAGGACTTAATAGAGATGCTCGACAACATCGACATTTTCGGAAAAGACGTTAGCATAATCAAGAATCCATATTGGCAGCAAACCGCTTGTGTACAGATAGGAAGTGAACTCAGGAGGTAGGCAAAAACAGAAAGGGGCCTAAGACAAGGGTGTATTTTCTCACCGGTTCTTTTCAACCTGTACTGCGAAGCACTTATGAGAGAATTAAAAGCCTTGCCCGGATTCGACATTGGCAACCACAGTCTCCACAAGATTAGATACGTGAATGACACAATGAAAAGAAGCGACTGAAAGCGAATGAAAAGAAACGACTGAGCAGACACCTCCAGAAAACTGAATGCATGGTCATCAGCAAAAAGAGGAGCCCAATATACTAACTGCAAGTCGTAGAATCTAAAATAAAACAAGTAAAATTTCAGATACCTGGGAAGTGTTTTGACAGAAGATTGCAAAGTGCGACATGGAGATCTAAAGATTTTTCAATGTCAAACAAATTTCATCATACATCCGAAAATAGATTCATATTACTGCACACAACTAGTCTGAGGAAAAATATAAATCGATTAAATCGATTACACCCTGTCACTCAGTGGGCCTTAAACTCTCCGTATGGTAAAAAAAAAAGAAACTAAACATTCTTTGTGTATCAAGTTTTGAAATTCATCTTTTATATAATTTTTTCAAATAAAAAAAGCTTCTTATATTTTGGTCAGGTCCTTGTATCACTCCAGATCAGGCCAAGAATAGAGTATTGAATGCAATAATCAGCCAAGACAAAAGAGATTATGTAACTATGTAGGTGATGATATATTTTCTACCTATCTACTATTATTATGGAAAATGTTCAAATCTCTTCAGGCATACATATCACGGACTCGCTATACAACGCAAAACTGTGCCGGCTCATTCACCTTCCCTTCGTAAGTCTATGGTTGTAAAGAAGTTCACTTGGGACATGTTTTTCTCCATAACGGTTACTTTGCGGAAGAAGTTCTAAAAATGATGCTTCTCTAATCACTACAATTTTACATTCTTTAAGCCTATACTGAAACAAGATCTATCCTACATATCCTCATAATAAGCACTATTATATCCCTTCTTGCAACAATCTAATTCTGTAATAATCTTTTTTGATTAACTCTTAGGACTTGTATAGAGCGAACAATTCTATAAAATAAACTGCCGCTTAAAATTTCTTCTCCATCTGAGAATTGTGCCTGTTTTAATGTTATAAAGAACATTACACCCTTGTGCAAATTAATTGAACCAAAGCGAATAATATCCTCCTAGGATCTTTCACACTTTCTTTGATCAGGTATACGTCGTCACTTGGCGTTGTTTTTTCTCTCCTCCAACCGCATTTTCTTTTATGTTTTGGACTGATGGAACTAGTTCTTCGCCATGATGCCACGACTGACATTTGAAAGGCTGACACCAATATTATCTGCGATCACTCTGTAAGGATTGCCAGTGTCCTCGTGCAGCGTTACAGTTTTCATACGCTTCTTTGAAGTAACGTCTATCGTAAACAATGGACGTAAGACAACTAATCGACAGTCAAGACAAAAGTGTTTGGGCGCGATAAAAATTTGATGCAATGACAGATAACGCAATATTTTTCAATGTCAAACAAATTTCATCATACATCCGAAAATAGATTCATATTACTGCACACAACTAGTCTGAGGAAAAATATAAATCGATTAAATCGATTACACCCTGTCACTCAGTGGGCCTTAAACTCTCCGTATGGTAAAAAAAAAGAAACTAAAGCAGTCGTTTCAATTAATTTACACAAGGGTGTAGATATTACGTGGCAGTTGAGTGATATTTTATTTGTATATAATGATATTTTCCAATTTTAATTATTTTGCTTACCCTCTTGAAAGCACCTTTGACTATTGCGTTGGGTATCTGAACCAATTTTATAAAATTAACCATCCTTAATGCTATAGATCTGTCAAAATAGGTGACGCTGTCTATCGTCATATGTTTAACATTATATATAAAATTGCGTCTGATTGCGAAAGAGATAAATTGCGAATTCGATTTTAATTTAGACATATAAACAGGTTAAATACACCATCTGTAAGCAATACATATAAAGCTATTAAGTCAGTCGGCTAACATTTTTAACAGGAAGAAAAAGTAATTACAATGAGACGTGACGGGAGATTTGAAAAGACACATTCTTCAACACAAGAGCAGGGGTGATTTGGGTGCTTTAATTGGCATTGGATATGAGACACGCGTCAATATGTACACACTGACTGAACTATGAACTTCCCCTGTGGCTTAGAACTTGTAAATGTTCTTGCGTGTGAGCATACTTAGTGCTGCTGACAGAGTTTTTTTTCTGACACACTGTCATTTTAAAAAAAAGTATTATAATTAGGTAGTCAGAATCTTTATACGCATTGTTTCTGCTTTCTTCAAATAGATTCACCTATCTCCCTGTGTGTTGTATACGGGTAGAGGTTTATTCTAGGTTTCCTGTTTAGGTTGCCGGTTTCTATCTACAGTTTGGTTCAGCTCTATGCTCCTAACATTTGTTCATTCCTAAGTTAATATAAACCCTACACTAAGATATTCAGACGCTAACCCTCTAACCTGAGTAGCCCTTAAGCCTTGTATTGAGAGAATTTTTTTTTAATCATCTCACCCCAAGCAAGGCATTCCACTGCCACTATTGCGCATGGGGCTACATAGAGGAAGGTAAAGAGAAGGAGTGGTTAGACATAGGGAATGTCAGGAGGAAGGTGACAGATGAGTAAGGATAGCGAGGATGATGGTTGGGCAGATGGGAAGAGTGTTTGATAGAATGGGAGCAGGTTAGTGTGTTAGGAGGTGTCTATTGACCTTACATTTAAACTCCTGGAGATTGTAGCCGTCGGGGAAGCAATCGTGTGGAAGAGAATTCCACAGTCGGGAAGTGCGAGGAAAGAAACTGTTGGAGTAGAAGTTACGGCTGCATTTTATCGATTTCACTGTAAAAGGGTGGGATCTAGTTGCTAATCTAGTATCGCGTTCAAATTCGTATTTAGGAGGCACCAGTGATCTAAGTTCATCGGAGCAGAAGCCGTGAAAGTATTTATAGAAGATACACAGGGAATCCACGTCGCGCCGGTGGGAGAGAGACTGCAGGCGGTCTGCCAAGTCGGTATCTATCACATTACAGACCCTCCTCTGAACCTTATCGAGAAGCCCGAGGAGAACAGCAGGGGCACCCGACCAGATATGGCAGCAGTATTCAATGCACGGGCGGATGGTAGATTTATATATGTGCAGGATAGATTTAGACGGAAAAAACTTCCGGGCCCTACACAGAGAACCGACTTTAGCAATGGATTCGATATAGTCATTCCATTTGAGGTCCGCTGAAAGTGTGAGACCAAGGAGGCGTAGTGTTTTACTCTCTTGGAGGCAAGCCTCGTCCATGCTAATGGGAGGTAGGTGAGATTGTCGATGATGGTTAATTGAGAGTAGCTTCGTTTTAGAAGCATTAAAATTTACTAGTCATTTCTTACCCCATCCAATATGGACTGGAGGTCTTTTTCAATCAAATATTACTAAAAACAAAACAAACACAGAAATAATTACAAGTTAGAAATAAAAATATATAAATGCGCATAAGTTCAATTTTATGATAGACGCAAAAATATTCTAATAAACTCACTATGTTTGCTAATGACAATTTACTCCTTTGTAATAGTACATTTGATCAGATTGAGAAAATAAAAATCGTTAGAATAATCTAAAAAATGACCAACAATCTGTTGCTAAATGGAGTCAGGAGTGGCTTGGTAATTTTAATGCCTCAAAACAAAACTGCTCTATTTAATACTGTGGACGGAGTACGAGGTGTTGGAGAGGATGCAAACGAGAAGAAAACTTATACTTAACACCAGGAAGAGACAGCGAAGAGACGCGTAATGAGGAAGGCGGTTTGAAGAAACTAATACTCACAAGATGGATAGAGGGAAAGACGCGAAAGTAGCACGAGACATTTGAGATAGGCTTGAGAGTTTGATAGAGATACCAAATGGAACAATATTAAGCGCGACATGGGAGAGGGGCGCGTGGAAGTCCATTATCACCTACGTGTTGAAGAGACACAGTACATTAAGAAGAACAGAGAAACATTTTACCTTCAGTCAGGATGGCTGATGCTAACCTCCAAAAGTGTGACCTATCCTGATTTTTCGGACTAACGTTTTCAGCGTACATGAAGTTGAAAGAGTATATTGAATCAATTGCTAAGTCTGCAGCTAAGAAATTTGATTCATTATGTTGTGCTAAAATAATTCTGCCATTCACTCTTGGTTTGAATATTGCAGTAATAAGTGCAATATTATTGATTGAACCCTAAACTTACCGAGTGACAAAAGAAATTTGCAAAAATTTCAACATTTAAACAAATTTAGGGGTGGGGGCTCAGTTTTTCAGGCAACCTTATATAGTAAATCGATCCTGCGTAATTAAATTTTTTTTCCTGCGGATATTTAACAACTGAATCCTTTGCAAAATTTTTTTAATAAAACCATTCTTGCAGTATCCGAGGGAGATGCCATCGTAAAAACTGAAAAGAACTCGATAAAAAAAACAAAAAAAAAAACAAAAAAGAAAAAAACAAGAGCAACAACTCGTCTTAAAAAACAAATTAAAGCGACCCCAATGCGAGTGGTTCCAAAATGGAGGATCGATTTACTACGACGTTGTATGAGAAACTGAGCAGCCCCGCCCAAATTGTTTAAATATTGAAGTTTTTCTAATTTTTCTTTGGTAATTGGAAGCTTTATGTAATAATCAATAAGACTACGCTGAAAAAGTCAAACACAATTAAAAACAACAAATCTAAAGGTGCTTGTAGTCTCCTTCAGGTCCGCCAAAGATTCTTGATAAAATTCAAAGAAGAATCTGTAATGATTTTGGTTTTGGTCCGGTATCTTCGCTTCACTACTTCTTCCGCAGCCCTAAAGATACTTCTCTGTGTCTTTTCTGAAAATAATTTCGTGACAATTGTTACGATAAACTCTTCACTAAGGTACATAGACTTATTTGCAAAGCATTATCATTTCACCTTTGAAATGGCTACATATAACCGTAAGTTCTATGTTAAAAGTTTCTTCTCTCACACTTCTCGCTTGCGCAAATATCTTCTGGCTTCTTTGTTCTCAGGTAAATTTGATCTTCAAAAATTTAATGCAATACGAATTGTTATCTTCTGTTTTTTTTCATTCCCGTTTCTTTATTGTCAACTCTCTTTAGTATCAGTTTTTTTCTCTTATTCTCTAATAGCTAGTAACCCATTTGCGTCATAATGGATCTATTATCTAACTTGAGGGAAATGATGAAACAACTTAAAAACTGAAACGAAATCACACACAAAAGAAGCAGACATTCTTTATATGTGAACCATTTAAGATATTATTTTGCTAGTCAATGTCATTATTAACTAAATTACGCTCGCAATATCCTTAATATATATATATGAATGGCTGGTCACTCTTATCCGAGAATGTCCGTAAACTAAAGCGGCTATCCAATCAGGGAATTTTCTGTTCAAACCTGTTTATATTGCAACTATGCTGAGCGAACCATAATTACAGTTTCTAGGAGAGAGCGCGTTATCAAGCGTGACCAGCCGTCTGAAGAAATCCAGAACGTTCAAATCCTCGGTCAAGATGACTTGTGACTTTGGCTCCCAAAGTATCTCGTCTTCCCAATTTCACTCATTCGTCTAGTGTCTAGCCGCAACATGGTTTTCAGGCACTTTCCAAAGATGACACATGCAGAGATTGCTTCTTCCAGACACACAACATTAAGAAGTTACCTTCCAGACTAATCGACCATGCTATATTTCGAAAGCGACCGTTCTAACCAATTATCCAAATGCCACACACACACACACACACACACACACACACACACACACACACATATATATATATATATATATATATATATATATATAGAGCCATCCTCAGACAGATCTGTTTTGCTGTATCACAGCTCATCAGTACGGTAATCAGCCGATTGGCTTTTACCCAGTATTGAAACCCGACCGAATGGGCGTCAGTCAGCAATTCTACCTTTGAGTTACGGCTGCTCGGTAGAAGGAGGATATATATATATATATATATATATATATATATCTATATATCTGCTTGGAATAGATGGAATATATATATATATGGAATATATATATATATATATATAAGCGATATTTTATTTACAAAGTAATAGATTGAATTTGATATCATTTTGAATAAGCAAAATTCATTACACCATTTTTATACAGCGTTCGTTATCTTTCAAATAATTTTCTCCCCTGCACAATTATTTTATTCTCGAAATCATAGATTTTCTGCTTATTTTACGATTTGAAAACGACCTGTTAGCTTGTCCACTCCAGACAACACTTGTGTTAGGTACAAAATATCACAAACACCATAAGTTTTCGTCTTAAACTGGGAGGCATGCGGTAGATTAGAAGAATATTTTTGCTTCAGCAGGATTCATCATTTCCGAGTTTGTTCATCTAGTGCATTTGCGTTTATCCAACGCACACAAAGACAAACTCACTTTTATAATATAACTGTAATGAAGCGACCTTAGTTACTGTTAAAGTGTATCTTCCACTAGGCCACATACAGTTTTTTGCTAAGCGTTTCCTTTCTCCAAAAACGGATAGTCTGTCCAATATTACATGCTTTTTAACCTATAGATGGGATTATTTGTGCGAAAGTAAATGCAGTAATCAGGACCGAAATTCGAACTCTGCTCGCTAATTCATCATTGTTATCATTGCACGCAAAGTCAAAACACGAAGAAACTTATTTAGTGTATATTGCTTTCTATATATATTCTGATTATTCCACCTCTTTGAATTTTTTCATTCATCCTCTTTTTATAATAAAAAGCTACTACTTATTAAATAAATCCTCGGGTATTAGGTCAGGCTTTTTACTTTTGCAAGTCAATGTATTTATAATATGAGGATAATTTGCATATTTTTTAATTTTTTCCCTGTGTTTTTGCTGTTCTGTTTTAATGTAGTTCTCATATCAAAAATCTTAAAACCTTTTGTAAGGCATTATTTCCTATGAGACTGATAAACAGTGGGACATGTTAGAACACGTGAAGACATCTTTCAACAGCAACATTGCCGGCAGTGTCACTGGAATATATATAAGAAATTTAAGGTACTTGAGCGTGTATCGTCTGCTTTTTTTAGATAAGGCAGACGTTGCGAAACGCTCTTGATTAATTTTTAATTTTCAAAAGTATTTTGGTACATTTTGATTTGTGGGAAAACAGCTGCGTTTTATTTTCTTTCCCAGAACTAATCTAAAGGGGTTTTGTTTCTAAATTTCGAGAAGTTTACAAAAGTCGGAATTAATTCAGGGTGTCAATGATCATTCTGCTACTGGCCCTGTCCAGAAAGAAAGAAGAAAGAAAAATAATACTAAGAAATTTGACAAATGGTAGACAAGAATTTAAAGGAAAACCAAGAAAAAAGTCTCTGGATAGTTTGATTGTTTTATTCTTCCCTGTAACGAGGAATTTGGCTTCGAAAATTCTACCAATTGTTTGAAAGTTATTCAGCGAAGTAGTTTTCCTTTTCTACGTTTTATCTGTAGTTTCCTTTTCTGATGACCTTATCTAACAGTATAATTTTTATTGTAAAATATCATATTTCATTTATATTGATAATTTACATACATCATTTGGAACATAATTCACTTAATGTTTGTAATTATTTCATTATATTGTGTATTAAAAATGATTTTATTGTTTATTCTTAAATTCGTCTCTTTTCGTCTGTCTTTGTTGTTTGCCCGTGTGAATTAAATGTGATCTTAAACATTTTCTTTAACTACTTTTTGTAATTCTTTTTTTAACAAATTAAAAAATTATTTTATTTTGCACAAATTAAATTGTAAAATGTTTTACACATTAACACTAATTATTTGGAAATCAGAGCTGTGGCTGTTTATTTGGGTAGTTAAAATAGCTGCACTATTTTTAAAAGTACAACGACACGAGTCTCAAACTAATTTTGTTAATAGCTGTAGGATAAGCTTATTTACTTAGAAAATAGTACAGAAATTTTGCGAATTTAGCTCCTTGATTCGGAGTCAAATTTAAGATAAAATTTTAACCTATTTGAACGGAATGCAGTCTCCTTGTAAGGATTATTTTTTGCCTAAGAAAAAATATTATCAAATGTTTTGAAAACATGAACAATCATATAGAATGCTTGTATAACGATAAAAACTAGATGAAAAGGATGCAAGAAAGATTTTCAGACGGAGGCAGAATTTCTATTCATGGACGTCACTCATACTGAACGTGGAGGGAAAAAAGGGAGGTAATGAAGTTGCTACCATGAAAAATTTTGATTCTGTAGACCTAATCAACAAAGAGTTGAATTGAATAAAAATGCAACTCTCAAAAACCTATTTAACGGGACACGCCGTACAAATCATACGTCATCTTAGAATTAATGATGAGAATTATAATGTAGATATTGATTTGTCAAATGAAGAACTTTTAGACAGACAATTTGTTATTAATGAAGTATACAAGCAGATCAATAAACGAACCCCTGCGTAGGAATGAGATTTAGTATCTTGTAAACATTACATTACCAAGGTAAATGCAGACTTATATGAAATAAAATACGTTTAACTTATATTTTTTAAAGAAAGGTTCACCTGGTAGCAGACAATAAAAGTTTTGTTATATTTACTAAACTGCCAGGTATTTTAAAAATGAAAGTCATTCACACAACAGGTACAAATTATACTTCACAACGGGAAATTTTCAATAATTGTATTGAGGTGAGAAACGCATTAATTAACAAAAGCGAAACGATGATGACATTTCCATGAATGAAATATGCTTTCTTGAGCGACATGAGAAATGCCTTCCTTAGGACCAATTTAAAAAATGAAAATAATAGAAACAAGTTTTTATAAACGAATATGAACATTTATTTTGCTATAGATATAAAATTTTGATCTTTATGCTAATAGTACACTACCGGCCATAATTATTAGGCCACCTCATTTCTTAAGGAAATGATGTATTTCATAACATTTTAATTGGATAATTTAAATGAAAATAGCATGGTTCTTTTGTTGTTGTTGTTGTTGTTGTTCTTCTTCTTCTATGTGCCCTGTCCCTTCAGGACGTAGGCGATCATGGCTCTCCACGTCTCCCTATCCCTTGTGGCTCTTAGTATGTTTGCTACTGTTGCACCTGGCAACCCCCGTTCCGTCATCCACCTGATCAGGCCCTGCAAATATGTTATCCACTGCCTTCCTCTGTCTTCCTTCTATCTGTCCAGTCAGCATCAGGTTCTCCAGGCTCTCCTTCCTCATTGCATGTCCCAGGAACTTCAGTTGTCTCTTCCTGATGCTCAGCATCAATTTCCTTTTTGTTGCCATTCTTTCTAACACCTCGTCGTTGCGTGTATGCTCAGTCCACGATATCCGTAGCATCCTTCTGTAGAACGACATTTCGGCCGCTTCAAGTTTTGTCCTCATTTTCGATGATATTTTCCAGCATTCATAGCCGTATTGAAGAATTGACATCACGTAGCAGTCTAGAACTTTTTCTTCGTTTCTATTGAGATTTTCCTGTGTGTTAGTATTTTGCTCATCTTACAAGTCAAGGAAACAAAGATGAATTCGTTCGAATCTATCTAAATTTTCTTCATTCTTTCATTGATTAAACTGCAATATAGGTAATTATTAAATATTTATAGATTTATTTGATGCACATGTTATTGTGAAGTATTAACAAAAGAACCATTGTATTTTCATTTGCAATTAGTCACTTGGCAATAAATACTAAAAAATAGTAAGAAATACTTCATATTTTTAACAGTGGGGTGGCCCAATAATTATGGCCGGTAGTGTATGTCCATTTATATTGAATTTTCCAGTCAGACAACATGTCAACAAATACTCTAATGATTTATACACTGTTAAGAGATAATTTTTATATTGATGAATTTATTAAGAAGAATTGAATTTATCCTGAAGAATTGTTTTATTTCTATAAAGAACCTAGTGAAAATAATGGTAGATGGAAGTTTTGAGTTACGTTCGTGTAACTTAAAATGGAAGAAATCAAAGTGTCTGGAAGACGATAAAACATGTAAAACATAGTAGCATATAAGTATAATAACGTCAAATGTACCTTAGAAATTTTAATGGGAGTTTTTTCTGTCAACAACAAAGGAAGAATACTGGCGCTAATTCTACTGTGTTTTTGTTTTTGCCAGTGACAATGGAGAAAACTTCTAACTGACTTCTGGATGAAATCATGCCAATGGAATACTAAAAGATCTGAAATTATTTATGTAAGGCGCATGTACATTTAAGTTCTCTGACATTTCCCGGATGTGCAGTCGTCAGTTCAATTCCGCAAGAATTGTATTTATTTTGTGGTGCCTCCTAAAATGCTTATGATTTTCCCTCCTTTAACTTCCTTAATTTAAGGCTAAAATAAACCTCATAAAAGCAAACTCTTTGCCTTCACATGAGTTGTTATCAGTGTACTTAACCATTAAATGCATTAAAACCATCTTGACACTTTTATCAAATGTTTGTATCAAATACATAATTATTGCTATTTCTTTTCAGATTGTGTTTTCTTAGTTATTTATCAATAACATAAAAACAAAAACACAGTTTGTCAAGAATAGATTAAAAGATATTAAAGTCAACCTAGAAGAGTTAGATTCTAAATATGGGGTTTCAGTAAAATTAAGATATATTCCTTCCTCAGAGAGTATTTTCTCAGTTACTGATTTTAGAAAAGCTAGGACAAAATTATAAATTTTGACTTCTAGTCCTTGGTTAAATAAGGATCCAGTAGTCCGGCCTGAAAGATTCCACGGACATTCTGTTCCATATTAAGCATTTCAAAAAACTCTGCAAAGTGTTTATAAAACATTTAATAAGTCCAAACTATCCTCTCGCTAAGTTTCTCATTTGATTCGCTACATTTTTCATACGAGTATTTAAGGAATGGAACTAAAAGTTTGGGGAGGCGTAAAGGAAAGAATCTAAAAGTATATTGGCGAAGAAATACGGAGGAACAAGCAAAAGATCATGAGAAAAACGCAATGGAATTGAAACGTCAAAGAGAAGGAGAAAGAAAAAAAGGAGAAGTAAGAACCCCAAAAAACATAAAAGAAAGACAAAAGAAAGATACAAAGGAAAAATGGAAGGGAACAAAGAGAAAAAAGAAAAACTAAGGAAAGGGAAAAAGAAAAAAATAACAAGAAAAGGAAAGAGCCAAAAAGGAAGGAGAAAGAAACAAAGAAAAGAGAAAAAATTAAAAAAGTGACGAAGAAACAAGCATAAAATAAAGAGAAACAAACAAAAAAGGAGAAAAAAGAAACAATTAAAAATGAAAGAGACATAAAGAAACAGAGAGAGAGAGAAGAAACAAACAAGAAAGAAAAAGATAATGAAACAATAATTAGAAAGAAACAAACCATAAAAAAGAAAGAAAAACACAAGAGAAACAAACCAGAAAGAGAAAGAAAGCAACAAACATGAAAGAGGCAGTAAGAAACAAACATACAAGAAAGAGAGAGAGAAAAAAAAGAAGAAATAGATAAAAAAAATCATGAAATAGAAAGAAAGAAACAAAAAATAAAGAGAAAGAGATACGAATGAGATGCAAACAAAAAAGAGAAACAAACAAACGAGAAAGAGAGGAACAAAAACGTAAGAGAGACAAAAAACAATGGAGTAAGGAGTGAAAAAAAAATGAAAGAGGAACAAAAACCAACTGAGTAACGCTAAGAAAAAAAACTGACTGGGCAGAAGATTATCTCGCAGTAGGTTGCCATTGCTTTTCGGGGTAGACTGGTTGCCGACCAAGGCTATAAAACCCAATCTGTCCTGTTATTTAACCCATAACTCGAAGGAATAGACGGATTAATACCTTTCCCAAGGGTGTTTGCGCGTAAGTGAATACAATAGATTCAACTGGATTTCGAACCCTGCTAACCGGTTTCTCGTTCCGAGCCGATATCTACTGTACCACAACGCACATCCGGGTGTAAAGAGAGAAACAAAAAACAAGGGAATAACAAAATAAACGTAAAAAGACAATAAAAAGAGAAATAAAACTAGGGAATATCAAAAGAAATAAAAACAAAAGAAGTAAAATATGAACTGAAAACAATGGAGTAATAAAAGAAACAAAAAGACAAAGCAAGGAAGTAACAAAAAAAAAAAAACAAGAAACAAGGGAGAAAAGAAGGAATCAAATATGGAAAGTAAATAAATAATAAAGAAAATAAAAATATTGAATATATATAAAGAAAAATATTGAATAAAAAGAAAAAGTAAACAGAAAAAAAACTAAACAATGAATGAATAAAAAACGATAATGCGTGAAAGAAGATGAGAAGCGAAAGCCTGAAAGATGGCGAGAAGCAGAAGCCTTAATGATGGCGAGAAGCAAAAGCCTTAAAGCCTTAAAGATGGCGACAAGCAAAAGCATGAAAGATGGCGAGAAGCAGAAGCCTTAATGATGGCGAGAAGCAAAAGCCTTAAAGCCTTAAAGATGGCGACAAGCAAAAGCATGAAAGATGGCGAGAAACGAAATCCTGAAAGATGGCGAGAAGCAGAAGCCTTAATGATGGCGAGAAGCAAAAGCCTTAAAGCCTTAAAGATGGCGACAAGCAAAAGCATGAAAGATGGCGACAAGCGAAAGCCTGAAAGATGGCGACAAGCAGAAACCTTAATTATGGCGAGAAGCAAAAGCCTTAAAGCCTTAAAGATGGCGACAAGCAAAAGCATGAAAGATGGCGAGAAGCGAAAGCCTGAAAGATGGCGAGAAGCAGAAGCCTTAATGATGGCGAGAAGCAAAAACCTTAAAGCCTTAAAGATGGCGACAAGCAAAAGCATGAAAGATGGCGACAAGCGAAAGCCTGAAAGATGGCGAGAAGCAGAAGCCTTAATGATGGCGAGAAGCAAAAGCCTTAAAGCCTTAAAGATGGCGACAAGCAAAAGCATGAAAGATGGCGAGAAGCGAAATCCTGAAAGATGGCGAGAAGCAGAAGCCTTAATGATGGCGAGAAACAAAAGCCTTAAAGCCTTAAAGATGGCGACAAGCAAAAGCATGAAAGATGGCGACAAGCGAAAGCCTGAAAGATGGCGAGAAGCAGAAGCCTTAATGATGGCGAGAAGCAAAAGCCTTAAAGCCTTAAAGATGGCGACAAGCAAAAGCATGAAAGATGGCGAGAAGCAAAAGCCTTAAAGATGGCGAGATGCAGAAGCCTTAATGATGGCGAGAAGCAAAAGCCTTAAAGCCTTAAAGATGGCGACAAGCAAAAGCCTTAAAGATGGCGACAAGCAAAAGCCTTAAAGATGGCGAGAAGCAGAAGCCTTAATGATGGCGAGAAGCAAAAGCCTTAAAGCCTTAAAGATGGCGACAAGCAAAAGCATGAAAGATGGCGAGAAGCAAAAGCCTTAAAGATGGCGAGAAGCAAAAGCCTTAAAGCCTTAAAGATGGCGACAAGCAAAAGCATGAAAGATGGCGAGAAGCGAAAGCCTGAAAGATGGCGAGAAGAGAAACCATGAAATAAAGCGAGAAAATAAGATATGAAATAATGATTGGAAAAACAAAGGTAGAGAGATATGGAGATAATGATAAAATTATTTCAGAGGATAAAATAGGTTTTGCATACTAATAGATGACGAGAGGACTAAAGAAATTAAAAAATAAATAAATGCACAACGTGAAAAGACTAAAAGATAGTCAGAAATGAAAAACATGATGCCAAGTAATTTGAAATATTGTTCCTGGTCGAAATAGGCTTATCACAGAAAATCTGTTTTATAACACGATTGGCTTCTCAGAATGATAACATTTAGAACTGTTTGGAAAAGAAAAAGAATAGAAGGAGATAAAGGTCTCAAGGAAAAAAATACAGGTAATAAAGAGGAATATTATATGTAAATTTGGTTTGAGTGGTGTAATAGAAGAAGGAATTATAGTCAATGTTACAGATAAGCGGGGAAGGAGGCGGTTGAAATAAAGACTAATTTTAAAATAAAAAGACGCATACAAAGAGAGGAATCGGGTAAGATATAAGAAAGATCTTGGGAATGAATGAAAAAATAAGCATTGGCAGAAGAAAAACATAACAAAGGATAAGAGAAGGACATAAAGAATGAAAAGAAAGAAACAAGGAATTTGGAAATATACACCGAATATGGGTAAAAAAAGGAAGAGCGAAGAAAAACCTGAAAAATGAGAAGATAGAAAAAATAAAGAAAAGATAGTTATCCTTTCTTCTCTTTATTTTTCTAAGGAAAAAAAAGAGAAAAATAAGCGAGAAAGATAAATAGTTTGAGGTTAACCAGTAATATAGAAAAAAATCTTTTAATGGAAAACAAAATAAATTAAGATAACAAAAGAACGCAAGTAATGTGGGAATAAATTTTGATAACATTATAATAAATTGAAATCTAATTCGTAGCATAACGATGTCATAGTTGTGTGGGAATATAGTGACTCATAATCCCAACAGTGTTGAATTGTGCAATTTAACTGCACCCATTTTAAGCCGGTGAACGCCTGCGTGGTGTTCACGGGAGGTTATCGTTACCGTAGACAGCGTGGATTTCCTTCTGTTTTGTCTCGCCTATTAGACCTTAAGTTAAGAACGGCGTAAAGCAATCTTTTAGTGCTGAAACGGGCGGCTGCGCTATTGAGAAAAATAAATAAATAAATACAGAAACACCTATGGAATTATAGAGAAATTAATTCTTTTTTTTTCCGGACAGTTTTGTTATGATTTACAAAGAGTATTTATTTTTAAATATTGACTTTAATTTTTAGTTTAGACTTAGATAGATCTAAGGAGGAGGAGAAAGAAAAGAAAGGTTACAGTATTTAACAGTATAAATGACTCATATTATCAGACATGCAAGGTGCGATGAGTAAATTGTCGCGATTTTATATTTTTAATTTCGTACATGTGCCTCGTTTTTTTTTTTTTTCAACTGCAGAGTATAGTATGGTTAGTTGGGCACCGTCTCTGTGTAAATGTGCATCATTACAGAACTCACTCCACCAGAAATTTGGAAAGGGCTTGTGTACTGCTCGGCATTCGCTTTGAGAGATTAGTTGCCAATCTAAAGACAGTGCAGAGGATTCGGGAAGAGTTGAATGAATCTAATTGGAATTACGTAGGTGTTTGGAGTTATTACAAATGATGGCGATTTTATGACTCCACTCAAATTCCGACAAGGCCCCAGTCTCAACGTCATTATCACGTGCATCGACAAGGTAGTACTGCCAAGAAGGTGGACACTTTTTCTCGAAACAGGACTCTGCCATACAAGCAACATTCCAAGTGTAAGAGTCATTTTCGTTTCCATTTCCTTAAAACTTACCATTTCGCACATATCCCGATAATTGAATTCTTCTGTAGAACAACTATTGTAGGCTATTTATATGTAAGTGAATTCACTGTCATAAAGAACTGAGATCAAATTGTCGTTGAAAACTCATTTCCTTGTTTCTAACAAGCTTTTCTTTTTTTCTTAAATATAATCCAGGATATGACGATCAGCTAAATCCGGCAGTAAAGTGTCTGATCGAGATATCAGACATTTTAAGAACGTGAAACTACTTCATAAATGCTGTTGTACCCAGGCCCACCTTAACCCGATGAGGTGGCACCTGATACGGTTCCAGATATTTTCAAATAGTGAACCCCTAACAAAAACTTTAAAGAATGAATAACTATAAAAATATAAAAATACAAAAATATCAGCAATGCATTTTTATATAGATTACCAAAAATGCGCACGCACTAAAATTGTAGTGAATTCACCGAAATCCTTTTTATATTCTACCAAACAACCAGCAATTAAAGAGTTTGCAAGGCCTTAATGTGCATAATACGAGATGACCATGTTGTCAAAAATGACGGCAAAATGTTTATATCAATATGCTGTCAAAAATGACGGCAACATATATATGTTTGTACCCACTAGTGAGTATCATACATTATGACAATAAAAAATAAAACACAATAATGCAAACTCACAAGCTTTACAGAAGTAACACACACGCACACACACACATACACACACACACACACACACACACATATATATATATATATATATATATATATATATATATAGAGAGAGAGAGAGAGAGAGAGATCTTCTTCGCTATTCGACGAAATAATTATTGAAAAAATAAAAAGGCACTGTTAAAGAGCAAACACGCAACGAAAGCTTTCATAACTGGCACTAAAGGGAATGAACTGAATCGACGCGGTCTCGCTATTGTCTTTCTCTCGATTTATATATATATATATATATATATATATATATATATATGTGTGTGTGTGTGTGTGTGTGTGCGCTCGCGCGTGTGTAACGCCCTTTATTATGATAGAGAGAATCCTACAATTTCTTATATCAGACTGTATTTAAAATATAACTTTAACGAAACAACAATTTATCCACTTCTGTAGTAATTATGTCACATAAATGCTAAGTAACATCTACCATGTATTCAACTGTGAAAGCAGAATAACATATATGTTATTTTTGTTATTCGAAGCTACCAAAAAAAATTAAATTGCTCCATTAAATGTCCAATAAGTAGTTGATAAAGCGTTACGCAGACACATAGATCATTATTTCTTAATATTTTGCTCAGGTTTTGCTTGTCATCTTTCGCTATGACAAAAAGTCTTCAGATTCCGGTGTCATGATTTCCGTTATCTTTTGAAACATTTCCCAGATATTTACATTTTCGTATTGCTTACCAATTAGTATTTCGCATTCTGTGCTATTTTTTTTTGTTGACAACCATTTATTCTGTAGTCTTACTATTGATAAATAGTCTTTTTTCTCGCCTTTCTTTATTGTCCTGTCAAGGAGTTTCGTCAGTTGTATTTTCATTTCGAATGCAAAGATAGAGTGAAACTGATACGTTCTTGGTTATGTGTCCCGTGTTTTTGTATTTGTTTCTTCTTGAAAGTATTAAATTGTCAGACGTAACATCGCAAGATCATCGCTACCTTATCGTCATTTCCGTGGCAAATGTTCAGGAGACATCCATTCTTTAGTTCCACTAGTTTAGACATTTAACATCAAGAACTGCGAGTCAACGTCTACTGTATTCAACTCTGAAGAAATAAATTTCACTTAGCTTTTGACATAAGAACTTTAATCTGTGGAGTAGACTACAGTGTGGACACTATGCTATTAATTTATTTAATGAACAAAGAATATTTTTCCAATGTCCATATCCTGATAAACTTCAGTTTCTACGTCCTGCTGTTCGATTCATATTGTAAACTTCATTCAACAATATATAATATCTCTTTAGTTTTATATTAGATGAACATCAGTAAAACAAAAACAATAATAATTGAAAGTGGTACACCATTATCATGGTCACGATTATCAACCTGGTTTGAATTTCGTTTAATAGGGACCTTTAAAAATGACAGTCTATTTAATAAAATCTGCTTCTTTACATGACACCTATTATGCATTTTGTTTTATATTTGTCTCTATACGTAGCCCAGTCGATAAAAACGTTGGTTGGATCCAGGTACTTAACCTAAAAAATTTTGAGTTCAAAATCTGACGACAATAGTGGCGAATAAAAACATAAATAGCTGAGTTAACTGGAGAAAACTAAGACATTCGGAGGTGGCATGACTCATGGAAGGAGAACAATATACACCAGTGATCAAAATAAAGGGTTGGGTTCAAAATTATAGTCACCTGAAGAAAGTCAGTGCGTACAACAGCTGAAACGTCATGAATGTGACATTTAGATGAAGAAAACATTCTGAACAATATAGATTGTTTTATATATACAGAGTTGAACTTAACTTCTGTGCCACGTAGAGAATTACTAACTGATCTGGAGTTGCGGCCAAATTGAAAATATTTAAATAAAGTACGTTTTTCTACCGATATTTTGGCTTTGTCCGTTTTTCAAGAATTTGATGGCATATTCGGTTAAGAAAACATTATATGCAACAATCCACCGAAATAACATTCAACCTCCCGAAGACACATAATGCATTTTTTCTTATACGTTTCTAATTGAACAAAAGAAACACGTGTGAGTCTTAGTGTCTTAACACCTGCTTGTAATGGAATCGTTTTCTGTAGTCAGCTTAATCCCAATTCAGGTCACCGATTAGTAAATGAACTTAAAAAATGATAAGAATGTCTACATACAAAATTTAGTGTTTTATATATATATATATATATATATATATATATATATATATATATATATATATAGTAATCGGCAGATAGTCCTCTTTCACTGTATCACAGCTCATCAGTACAGTTAAATATCAGATTGCTTTTAGCCAGGATTGAAACCTGATGGAATTGCCATCATAACCTCTAATTTATAGGCGATTGGTGATGGAAGGCAGCATTTAGCGTGTTATATACACAATATAAACACACGCCAGTAGCCGAGAGTGTTCAAATTTATTCCTGAATGAACGATACGTAAATGCGTGATTAGCTACCATTTTTAATGTCTACCATTTCTTCTTCATAGTGCTCAATCGGCGTGCGAGAGCGTATATATATATATATATATATGTGTGTGTGTGTGTGTGTGTGTGTGTGTGTGTGTGTGTGTGTGTGGTATTCTTCTTAGATCAGACGACAAAAACAGTGCATCTTTGCATCTGTTTGTGTCTGTTGACTATTAAAGCAGTCTTTATCTTAGATTTTTTGTCGAGAATTACAATATTAATGCACTGCCAATGCTTTTTCTTTTTATTAGACATTTATGATGTCGAAATTGTGTATTTGTCTATGTTTCTAATAGGATGTAATATTTACATTGTTCGAAACTGTGTTCCTCATCTTTAATGCTATGTTTATTACATTTCGGCCGTTGGACGCTCCGGCCTTATACAGGTGCGAGTAATTTCGAACCAAACCCTTTATTTCTCATTCTATGTGTGATGCCACTTTCGGTAGACATGGAGTTATTTCCCTTTAACGCAAGTCTCTAAGTTATTTCTTTATCACTGCTGTAGCCTGGTATTGAACTCAGAACTCTTTCGGTGAAGTCAATGGAACTAGCCAATGCCTATATCTTCTGGGACTTGCGTCTTTGTCTGGTGAACAAATAACTTAGAGAGTTGAGTTAAAGTCAGACAACTACATGGCTACAAAAATGAGGACAACATTCCAAACAATGTAAATAGTCGAAATTGTGTTATAAGAAACATTTTTTTTATGTATATTGCTTGTTCTCATTGAATAGTCTTCTTTTTTATACAAGGTGTCCATAATGTCCGTGTGCACATTAAAAAAATTATAAATTTATTTGTATTTGTAATTAAAATAATCTGCAAAAATATCATAAAGTTTAATGTAACTAGTTTTAAATATAGTTATTGAATAATTATTTACCACAAATTTTGCAACAATTATTAGATAATTAAAAATATTATTATTAAAATTGTATGACCTTTTGTATTACTAATGATGGAGGACATGTGAAAACAATAAAATTTCAATAAAACCTTGAAAAGTACAGATTTACTTCTTTCTAATCTTTTAACAAAAATTTTTCTATCGCAAATACAAATAAGGTAATAATTTTTTAAAGTGCACACGAAATTTATGGGCACCCTGTATTTCAGAATACTTACAAAAAAGTAATTTTCATATCTATTAGGCTTATAAATAAGAAAGAACATATGATTATTAGCAAAAATATATTTTATTTTAAAAAATGTATTATTTGAAAAACATATCTGTTCGCACACTTTTTACACTCACATTGATGCCTAGAGACATTAACATATTTCAATAAAGACGTGATGTCAAAACGATATATATAATCAATGTTGCAAAAGCTCACATCAGGTAGTTTTCCTGGTGGAGATGATGCAGAGGTTTATCTTTATTCAGGAGTCCCTCCTATACAGAGAAATGGCCTACTCATAAAAATATGCAAGGATTCCGAGGTGGATATTCACTTTGTGTTATGCAACTGGTAAAAGAATTTGGTAGCACAGAATCGATCACACAAGCTCTGTGAACGATGTATTATGCGAAAAGGCGTGAAAGAGATTAGGCAGATCTTGACCTCATAAAATACATAAGAACCTGTTTCTGACGTTGGAAACTTAGCCAAATCTTCTTTCGCAAAGCTAAGCAATATATATCACAACCAAGACGACATTAATGTCGTTAGGTCATCCAATGTACAGCAGTTGAAGCAACAGTAGGTATGTCAAAGGCAAAATAACATGATGGAACCTACTACTTTTTGTGCTGGCTTTGAATTCAGTTTTGACCTACACCAGGCCTGATTGTTTTAGAAATATTAAATTGCATCGAATGCCAAATTATTTATATCGTTTTGGGATTAAGATTTATTATTTTCTTGAACTGGCTACTACCCAAGGCCAAATACCTCAGATAGGTGGAAAAAGGAAGATGAATTTTAGAGAATTAATTTGGAAGTGAAGGAAATCTACACGTTAAAATTTAGGCATTTTTCACTAATTCAAATTTTTCACCGATAAACGCACACACACACACACACACACACACACACACGTATGTATTATATATATATATATATATATATATATATATATATATATATATATTTGAACATATTCTTTACAGGGCAAAATTTAATAATAGCTAGGAATAATAGGAATTTTGATGGCATATTAAAAACTGAAAAAAAACAACCGGTTTCGCCCATAGCTTATCAAGTTTTATTTCTGGGATTTTCTTAACGTGAACTAAAAGATGAAATGAGAATTGAGGGGGAGAAAAAAATTAAGGAAAACTAGAGCCCAATCACACTCAGACCCAAAAATTATTTTTGTTTACAGAGAGAAGGTCCTTATATATATATGAAGAGAGAGAGAGAAAGAAAGAAAAATGAAATACAAGTAAAACCTTTGTCTCTTTAGCATCTCAACCCCAAAATTTTGTAGACGCCGTCCGCCTCTAAACACTCCGTCCACTCGTCAGGGTTATCAACAATAAATGGTAATGCTGTAAACTATAAAAATACAATCGGCTATCAACGTATATAATATAAGGAATAATAAACTTTACGACCTCTCTTTAAAATGTTTTGCTACTGTCAGTTTTTTTGTGTGTAATACAATCGTCCGGTTACAAAATTTTACTTTTGTTCCTCGTTACCATCTGATGATTGTGGTTTAGAAACAAATTGACACTTGTAGAAAACACTTAAATATTATATTGTCTTTTTTAATATTAAATATTACCAGAAGGTTATTAAGAATATGAAAATTATAACGCCGTGCTTATGTTTTCATAACGGAAGTATTGCTTTTTCTTACATTTTAGAGATTCCCAAATAATTTATTTCGATGGTATTGCCGAAAATATTTGTTATGGGAAATACAAATACATTTTCGTGTCCATGTTAACAAAATTTTACTAAAATCTCTCATAATGTGAAGTCTAAAAATTAATGAAGTATTATATATATATATATATATATATATATATATATATATATATATATATATATATTATACACTTCTGTACAATATATATATATATATATATATACATATATATATATGTGTGAGTGTGTGTGTTGTGTGTGTCACACGTGTGTGTATGTGTAAGTGAAATATTGATAATCTACATAGAATGTTTAACCAGTGTCTGTGTGTGCCTATTCATATAAAAACAAATATATGTATAAGAGTGTACAAAGGAATTATGACAATATCTGTGGAAGTTTTCGCGTCAAAATTGTTATCTAGAATTGGCGCGACTGACGAGTAAGCAAAGCAGAATCAAACAGAACGTTTATTGTTGTAAACAAAGAACCATTCAAGATCTCTTCAAATTCTTCGAAGAGGGCTTTTTTTAACTCAGTGGTGTGTATAACTATACTTTCTTGATAAGCTTTTAAAAGAAGTACATAGCTAACTTCTGAGAGCGTTACTTATTTTCGGTATAAAGTTCAGTTATTCATTAAGACGTGGGATATTAATCTTCTTATGTTCTTGATAAAAAGTAAAGAATTTACGATCTTAATTATTGAAATGTAAAAGAATTCTAATCCGATCTCATGACAGATGTGCCGTCGGCGTAGGCACGGTAAGCTGAGT
Source organism: Ascarosepion bandense (assembly GCA_037127315.1). Taxonomy (NCBI): domain Eukaryota; kingdom Metazoa; phylum Mollusca; class Cephalopoda; order Sepiida; family Sepiidae; genus Ascarosepion; species Ascarosepion bandense. The sequence continues at coordinate 1,941,018 of JBBBDQ010001440.1, forward strand.
CTAGTTTACAAAAAATTATCGACGTTAATTACGGGTATTTAATCTAAAAACATGGAGCTGTCATATCCTGTATATACTCATACTTTTTAAAAAAAATAACAACCTAATAAAAAAAAGCTTAACTAGTAACGTTTGAAAACTGATTCAGTCAACTCCAGCTACATTTACTCATAGCAACGATGCATACAATTGACTGTAATTTTCGAAACAACACTTTTCATCGAAGCACAAAAGTGTCCTTTTCAGGACAACGTTCTTCTTACCCTGTAAAGATATTTTTTGCCCAATGCACTGTAATATTATTTTTGTTGATGTATCTATTTTTTAAAGAAAATAAACATGGCACTGTTCAAGTCTTCAATTTGCTTGTTGTTGTCTCCGGTCATTCAATATCGGTTTGTGGGTCTATATATCACGGGCAATGGAGGCAGCAATCTTATGCTATGGAAGATTAGTGAAAATTGTATCGAGCGTTTGTTTAAGCGTGTAGTGATATTTACTTTAAATCACCGGATAGAAATTGTAAGACAAAACTTCACTTCTTTTATGTAACATCACTTCACTTCGTCGTAATGACCCTCCACATCTTTTTGTCATTCATAGATCGAAGTAACATGTTTGTTTTATCCAATAATGCATATTACCATATCCTAAAATTAGCATTCATTCAAGAACATCTCCAAATTTTGTAGACTGAGCAGTTTGATATCTTTGGAGTGGACAATATGCTGAAAACAATTTGTAATATTTCACTTTTTTATCACTTTACCTTAAGCAAGGCGATAACGCCTCTAAGACGCTAGAAATACACAGGCATCTGCATCTGTGGCGAAGTCATTATTTTACTATGTCCTTCGTTTGTACAGCTTTGGTTCTCGCTTTGTTATAACTTTAACAGGACAGATTGGGTTCTATAGCCTTGGTCGGCAACCAGTCTACCGCAGAAAGCAATGGCAACCTACTGCGGGATAATCTTCTGTCCAGTCAGTCATGTCTCTTTCGAGACATTATCGCCCAAGCGTGTATCACGTATGGCACTTTAACTGACTTAAGAGTAAGAACAAATGAAGTATCGATCCACAGTTCGTAGAATTTCATTTTTAAAAGTGCTCAATACAAAGTAGAGCAATATTATTATTGTAATATTCTTATTATAAGTATTTAAACTAAAAAAAATACATCGCTACACAAAAGCTATCGGTTTTCAATACTGTTAAGTTGACTTCGTCGCGCAATGGTTGGTTACTGACGTTAGGAATGTTTTTTTTTATGGAAATTTAAAGACAATTCCTTACCATTTTTCAGATAGCTGCGAGTGGCATGAGGACATAATTAATACTGTACTTGTGGGTAGGACTCGATTAACCAATAGAAAGGTAAGTTTAAGTTGGATAGGAGAATGAGATTGGGTGGAGATGGTGAGTCATGATAAGCGAGTAAATATGACATATACTATGATAAGCTATAAATATGATAAGCTAGTAAATATGATAAGCTAGTAAATATGACATATATGTTTCAGATTGCGGTGATCTTTTTGTAGAAGTGTTATTTTCCCGATCATCAAATTATTATATTTATTTATTTGTAAATACCTTTGGTAACGGTAGAAATCCATCTTCCACCTTGATCAGTGGGTTAAATAGTAAGAGTCGGAAAAAATTGTTATTCGCAAAAAAAGTTCATACGAAATTCGATAGTAATAAGAAAGAAAAAAAACTTTACAATACAAAATATGTTCCGTTTCTAAAGAGATCACAAAGTATTGATAAGCCGTTAGAAAAAATGAATTATATTTCTCTTTCCATATGTGGTTATATATATATATATATATATATATATATATATATATGTGTGTGTGTGTGTGTGTGTGTGTGTGTGTGTGTGTGTGTGTGTAGGCGTGTGTGTGTGCTATTTGTAATGATGTTTAAGGCAAAACTTGCTGTTTTTTGTTTCTTCTTTTGCTAGATATCAATTTAAGAATAGAGCGTTAATAGAATTAATGTAGAAGTTTGTCACTTAGATAAGCCGTGTTATTTGAGTCATGCCGACTTTGTAGTTTCTCTAAGGCATTATTGTAATATCTTCACTCTTCAGGGTTATTTGCATTTTCACTGCTGTTTCCAAATTTTTTTGTATTTATCTGAAGTTTGTTCTAATTGGATATCTTTGTGCGTGAGTGATGTTTTGCTTGATAAATGTATTATTTGTTTATTTTTTGTTGTTTCGTGTAGAATTTGTAGGTGGATAATTGCTATTTACTGTGTTGATCCCTTTTTTAAAGAGCTTACGTACACTACCGCCCATAATTATTAGGCTGCCCCAGTTTAGAAAAATTATGTATTTCATACTATTTTTAGTATTTATTACCGAGTGAATTATTCTAAATGAATGGTTACCTTGCAAAATTTTGCAAGGCAGCAAGGAAGCCTTTGCTTCGGCCAGCCAATAATAATAAGAAGAGACTAGCATGGGGAAGAGAACACAAAAACTGGACACCAGAACAGTTCGTTTGATGCACATGTTATTGTTTAGTATTAACAAAAGAACTATTCTATTTTCATTTAGAATTATCCACTTGACAATAAATATTAAAATTAGTATGGAATATATAATTTTTTAAAAAACTGTGGTGGCCTAATAATTACGGGCGGTAGTACATGTGCCTACTTATATAATAATACAAAGATAACATTGTGTTGATAAGAAAAAAGGAAAGGGATTGTTAGCGATTATTTCAAGAGAGAGAGAGAGAGCTAGAGAGTGAGAGGAAAGAATGCAATAAACAGAATGTGTGATCATTAGTAAATGAACAACACAAAAACGAAGTTTTTGGAAAGTTTCAAATCAAGCAAATACTGAATTTTAACTATATGCGAAGTGTTTTAACACTCGGCGGAAAATGGAAGATAGAAAGCCGTAATTGAATTAGAATTGCGAAGGATACTTCCCAAAGCTCACCAAATATTAAGAAAAAATGCTAAAGTATTTACAGTATTAAAAGTATTCGTTGTGTACAGGTAAGGCTCGTGTAACAACAATAATATAATATTATTAATATCAATGCTTGACATTTTCCTCACAGGTAAACAGTAGAGACGAGGCAAAAGGGACGTGGTTCACGCCAGACTATTGGCACTCCAAATAGAAGGTTATTAAAATTTCTTTTACCATTTTGAAAGAACATGAAAGCATCTATACAATTTATAATTAAGGATCAAACTTCTATATGTTCTACCGTTAGCAAGGGCATTTACAAGTAAATAAATACAAAAATAATTTGATAATGGGGGAAAATAACACTTCTACAAAAAGATCGACAAAAACTGAAACATACATGACACATTTACTAGCTTATCGTGACTTTTTAAATTTACTCACCATTTCCACCCTCTAACCTCATTCTCCCATTCAAAGTAAGAGGGACAAAATAAACAGTTTTTCTTGGTTCGTTTTGGGTATTGATGTTGAAAATAACATTTCCTTTCAGAAGAAAGCTGAGAATACCAAAATTTGATTATGTGACCAACGAGGAAGTTTTAAGTAAATTAAAAACAAGATGTGTACTTATATTTAGAATCAGATAGAAACAATGAAAATATTCTGAAATATAAGCAAAATATATTGACATACATAAGTCCATATGGAAGGCAAGAGGGGCAGAAGAAAACAGTGCATTTAGTTAATGGTTTCCAGAAGACGGCGTGTCAAGGCTTATAAAAAAGACACACTAATAGATTCAAAGAAAAGAATATTATAGAGAACACTGAATGCGCTCACATAAAAGGAGATAATAGATAAATGAAAGTATGTAAAGATGGATTTTTAAAACCCTGTAGGAATTTACACAGAAAATTTACACTGGCCAGCAAAATGCAGTTTTCTGTTGATTACAAAGATGAGAATGAGGTTTTTCTAGGAATGTTTTGGGTGTTGATGACGATAATAACAGCCCTTTTTACGAAAGCACCCCAGGGGATTTTGTAAGTTGTTAAATACAATTTATTTCAGTATTTCATTTGGTTCGTTTTACCGCATATCAACCTCAATGGGTTATTTAATGCCGAAAGGATTTTTGCAATAGATTCGTATGAATACAATATGTATTCTTTTGAGAAATCAATTTGTAGATCAGGGTTCATTGACGTATCTTTGTAAAGAGGGTTGGCGAGAGTCAGATGTATGTCTGGTGCAAAATGTTTTTCTTTAAAAATATGTTGCTGTTAATATTTTTCTCTTCAAAATGTATTGCTGGTAATATATTTTCTTCATAATATATTTTTGGTAACTATTGCTGACATTTTCACTATAAAAATCTATTTTTATTTGTTCACTGTGTTTTGAGCCCAGTCTGCGGGTTAACTATTTGCCCATAATGCGGAAAGTAACAGGTGCTATCACGCCGAGACAGGGTAGACCTGAAAACAATAGCAATAAGGAGGCGAATCCATGCTCCTTAAAATTTACAAATTTGAGGCCTTGCAGTTTATCGTTAAATCCAGGATACCACATTGCACTCAGGTTTTCAAGTTTTCGCAAATTTTAACTTCTTTTTCTTATTTTCAGATTAAACAAAAAATTAACTGCAAATGTTAAAAGGGAAATGGAACAATATTCCAATTAAATTCTGCTACATATGTGGCTCTCTAACGTTGAATAAAAGAAATAAAATCTATACAGTTTATATTTTGGAATCAAACTTGGCGACCAAGATAAATCATAGACACTATCAGCTTCACAACTTGCTTCAACGTACTCTCAAAATGTTCAAAAAGAAAATTTAATAACCTATTTGGAGTGACAGTGTTCTGACGTGAACCCCAAGATCACGCCCCTGACTTAATTTTGCTTAGTAGACATACAAAGTAAGTATGTATGTTTTGTTTCTATTCTATTATACCTAGATACTGAACTATTTTATAATTTCAAACATATTAGGATTCGGGTATGCTTATATGTAATGCATATTCATCTTTTTTGAGGCATAGCAAAAAGAATGCTTCATCCATAGTAAATCCAAAACTTAAATCTGCTATTGATTCTGTAGCCAACTCAAAAACAGCTCTAGTGATGGACAATGTCCTGTCAGGTTCAAAGGAATCAGAGATAAAATTTACTGGACAGGAAGACGATATTTATGCTCCAGAACTTGAATCTCGCGTGCTAAAATGACTGTCTCAGCACGATTTTAATGATTTTATTAGATACTTAGACTTGACAAAAACCGCAAAGGGAGATTCTAGCTTCGAGGCTTCAAGAGAGGAATTTAATAAAGCAAAATTTTCGAATTACATATTTTCGCACTCTCGCAGACACTTTACGAAAAACATTTTCCTTTGACAACAATTTATATTAGGCTAACCTTATACGTAGACTTTTTGAATTTACAGTCTGAGCCTCTTCAGCGAAGGTTTTTCATTGACGCCTCTATTTATAGCATCAAAATCGTGCTTTTGCATATTGGAAATATGATGCTATCAATTGTTTTAGCTCATTCTGTTGTTTTTAAAGAAACCCATAAAATTTTAATTTTATTTTAAGCAAAAAATAAAAACAATGAGCAGCGATTAGTCAGTGAATGTCTTTTAGTTTTAGTTTTCATTATAAATGGATTGCAAGCTGGTTATACAAAATTTATGTTTTTGCTTTGTGTGTGTGTGTTAGTGGGACAGCTAACACGAGGTTAACACGAGGTTGTCGGGGTTAACACGACACACGCACAGAATAGCCATTAAGAACTGTTTCAAATAACATTATACATGAATTTTTAGTAGCCAAGGCAGATAAGTTTGCCTCCACTTCATATAAGATTTGGCTTAATGAAAGAATTTGTGAAAACTTTGTAACATGAATAGCAGTCGTTTTTATATTTAAAATCGAAATTCTGAAATCTTAGTGATTATAAAATTAAAGGAATCTTTGTCGACAGCTTATGAGTGATAATGAATTTGAACCAACATTAAACAATATAGGAATAGAACCTGTGTAGTAGTCTCCTTGGAAAGCACAAAGCTCGATATTACTAAATATTATTTATAAAACGATTGGAACATATAAAAAAAATAGGATGCAGTGTTACTAAAGGAACATTCTTTTTGCATTTACATCTGCCCCACTTTCGAGAAAACTAACCAGCGATGAACATGGCAAAAGATTCCAGCAAGATATTGTCAAAATAGAAAATCGTTATAAAGGCAAGCGGAATCCAGCAATGCTAGCTGATATTTTGGACATAGAAACAGGCCAGATGCTAAACTTAGAAAAAGCATAAATACTTGAATAAGTAATCTTGTTTTTATTAAAACTTTTATTTTATTAAATAAGCCTTTGTTTTCTTATATATTTGAAATGTTTGTATAAATATGGTTAATGCATATGCGTACATTCATAAATATGAATTTTTCGAAATTTTGAAAAAGTGGTTTATAAAATACAAAAATCTGTAGTCATTTCGGGAAAATGGAGTTCATATTCCTAATCTACTCAAAAGCCACCCTAGAAAACTGCGTTGTTGTTTCTGTAGAAAAATCTTTGAAGTACAGTGTTATTAGTCAGTTTAAAAATAAAAACAGTGATAAATTAGATGAGAAGTAAATATATTGATTTAATAATAACTGACTACGCAGAATGAAAAAGAAATTATACGGTTAATGGTTATACTGAGTTTTTTTTTTCTTTTTAATCATATCACCCCAAGCAAGGCGATAACGCCACTGATGCGCAGGGGGCTACGTAAGGGTAAAAAGAATGGAAAAGAGAAAGCCGCAACAGATATACCTCCCACAAAATGCTAAGACATTAAAAGAAGACACCATAGCATATACTTTACCATTAGGTCGAAAGTATTCTATTTACTTTGCTCCTCTACTAGAGCGAGATGTGACACAAGGTCAGTTTTTACAGTGGGGAACCCGAGCGCAAAAACTCAGGACACTGATTAAAGATCGCCCAACCTCCGAATACGCGGTAATTGGATACAAGGCTTGTCGGGATTTACCCTAGTTCCCCACTGGAGCAAGTTGTGATACAAGGTCGGCTTTTAAAATGGGGAACCCGAGCGCTGATTACCCAGCCTCCACATACGTGGTACTCATATGTGGTACTCATACTACTGCTACAAGTGGTGGGTAAATATATAGGGAGTATTTCTAACGCACCCTGTAATTTCGATATGAGGCTATCAAACATTTCTTTTCCGAATAAACTTTGTAAGGTTCGTTGTTGACTTTCACAGTAACCTGCAATTAGGGTAGGGTCTTAATGAGGTGGTCGGATAATTTCTTTTTTCAATAAAAAAATAATCGGTCAGAGGGTTGGAACAATCATTTTCAGTGTTAAAAAGCGTAAAATTAATATACAATGTGGTCTTAATAAACTGTGTAGTCAGAAAATTCCCTTTCAAAAGATAAAGGCCGATGCCTTCTCTATTACAGTGGACGCTCTTTATATTAACCGGTATTTATCGGTTTTCTGGATAAAACCCGTTTGGCTGATTTACTTTTTTACGCGTCTGTCAGATTAAACAGGTAATTGCCGTCTGCTTACGTGTAGTCTCATCTGGCACACGCCCTGCTGATGAAGGAAAAAGAAAAAAAAACAGAATTGCGACTGTCATGTGGCAGTCTTCCAAGAGGCGCCAGTTGAAATTGCTTAAATGATTTCAGCTACGAAGCAGAACTATATATTTTATTTAAAAATTTTAGCTTAATATAGTATAAAACTAAATGTATAATATTTGAAAGGTGGTGTTGCGGTAATCTTTTAAGTTCAAGTGGCTATGCATGTTGCAAATTGGTGGTCACCATCATCTAGAATTTAGAGTGCATTCATCTCAAAAAATATATAAGCACGCATAAATATATATGCTTGGTGAATGTCAATTCGTTATATTTCCAAACTTGGTAATTTTGTTTTTAATTCAGAATTTTATTATTTGCATCATATATACCTGAGCTAACGCTCTGCTATGACCCACTCAGAGATTCTTAAGGTCATATTCACTTTTACCTCTTACACAGCGGGGGAGCACCTCGACGTCGTGTAATGGTTAGCAAATTTGTTTTGCTATAAACACTGCAATTGATTAGTGAGTCCGATTCTCACTGAGTGACCAAAAATTTCAACCTTGTGCCACATCTGTGCTTAGAAATTCGCCTCTTTTACACAAGTGGTAACTATATTGGAAACTTGCCTATTTAATTATGTGATATTTGAGTCTTCATGCCTACACACATATGTTTAGTCGGTGTGTTCCTTAGATTACGTATGTTGACATAATAAAAAAAAACGAATGAAATTATTTTAAAAGAGCAAATTGATTCCGTAAGATGACATGAAGCGTATTCTGACGTACGATATTTTGTAAGGAATTAAGCCACAGTGTTTAGAAAGTCCGACTACGCGTTTTATGATTTTTAAATAAAAACATCCGAATACCTGAAAAGTGTTTTGACATAGAATAGAAAGTGTGACATGGCAATCCAAAGAGACATTGGCATAGCCAAAGACGCATTTCAAAAGCTAATCAGAGCTCTGAAAGAGAGGAAAATCTCATTAGAAACAAAGAAAAGAATGCTGGATTGCTATGTGATATCTGTCTATCTGTATGGAACTGGATACTGAACGATCTCAGCAAAGATGAAGGAGAGTCTTTAAGTAGCAGAAATGTAGTCTTACAGAAGGATGATGAGGATACCATAGACGGAACACGTGTGCAACGATGAAGTGTTCGAAGATGCAAACGACAAGAATAGTGATACTAAATATCAGGAAGAAACAAATGAGGTTCCTGGAACACGTAATGAGGAAGGAGGGTCTGCCGAACTTGATACTCACAGGACGGATAAATGGAAGGAGAGACAGGGGAAAGCAGCGCGAGACGTACTTGTTATGTTTGAGCAAATGGTTGACAGAGCGGGGCTTAGAAGAGATACCAAAAGAAAAATTATTGAGAGCTATAAGAAACAAATCCAAGTGGAAGTCCATGATCGCCTACGTCCTGAATGTACACGACACATAAATATGAAGAAGTTAATATTTAAGTTGTTTTATCTGACAAAAAATGTAGGTTTTTAAGCATCTCATGATTGTAAACATAAATAATTAAAAAATAGACTTGCTGAAAAACTTGTTCAAACATATGTAATCCAAGAAAAACACCGACAAAATATAAAACAATCAGTCAGTTAAATGCCATCCGTGAGACACGCTTAGCGATTATAACACAAAATAGGCATGACTGACTTGGCAGAAGATATTCCCGCAGTAGGTTGCCATTACTATCTGCGCTAAACTGTTTGCCAACCAAGGCTACAGAAACCAATCTGTCCTTTTATTTAACCCATAACTGGAGAGAAGAATATTTGTGCGTAAAGTCAACGAATTCAGCTAGAATCCGAACTCGGCTCTCTGATTTTTCGTTTTGAATTATAATAGGTTCTAGCAAGACAAGCTTGCTAACCATTACGCCACGTCACGTCAATGTGCCCTGACATATGTTAGAGAGTTTATTTTCTAAGCGTCTCTTAAATGTGGCACATGGCCGAATGTTTAGCGTATCTAATGAGGATCGAACACACTATTCAGTTGTCATAGATTCTAGCGAAACAACCATTACACAACGTCGAGGTGCCCTCACATGTGTAAGTGGCTTTGTAAAAATAAAACTCCAAAATCTACCAATTGAATAAATTCAACGAAGTGACAATCAACGGGCTGATATATTTATGCGCGCATGTATATTTTTGAAGACGAATGCATTCTAAATTAAGCCATTTCCGTATCACACTGACAAATTATGCATAGACATGCATAGATTTTCTTTCCCATTTCATCCCACGCAAGGTTATAATAAGTCTAAGATGCAAGCAGAGTAACTAAATGTGAAAGAGAATAAGAAGACATTAGTACAGAGAAAGGGTAATGAAAGAATAGTTTAGAGAAAGGCTGGAGATTTCTATTGGCGTTGCATTTAATTTTTAGGGCAATTGGGGGATGGGTGCAGAGAAGCAAAAAATTTGTAAAGAAATCCACATGTAAGAAGTACGATGAAAGAAACTATGAAAATGAAGCTGCTTTAATGATGAACGTTAACAGGTCATTTTTTTAGGACCTTTTATAAAACCCGATCTCAAATAAATTGTCATATCAGTTGTGTATTAATTCATACATAAACTACCGGCCGTCGATAAATTAATTCCAACATACTTGGGCTCGAAACAAGTACCAACATACTGCACTCGAAAAAAAAATCGAATGTCGTCAAATACCAGACAGTCAGCAAATTCTGCAAAACATTTCTTTTATTTGGCAGAGAGAATTTTAGCTTCCGGATATTTTTGACCCGTGGTTAATGACACGCAAACAATTTAAGTGGGTTAAAAACACCTGTGTCAATATAGAACGGATGGCAGATAATTAGGAACAACCTATAAGAAAAACAAAAAAAATCATCGTAAAGACGAAAAATTATTCAGTAAAATTTCGAGAACAGCATCGATGCAAACTCAGAATCAAATACATAATCAAATCAGTTTGAACGCGTTAATGCTGGTTTTCATTTTCAGGAATGGTACATTGTGGCGATAATGGCTCGTCTCCTTGATAACACTACAGATTTAATATTGAGAGGATTTCAATATTAGCACGATACATATGATTCACATGTGCGGGAAGCTTCTCGCTCAGGCACTCTTAAATTACGTTGGTCATTTGAAAGAGAGCAAACTCATTATGGATGTGGTGTAATGGTTAACAAGATTGTAATGGCTAGAATCATTACAAGTGAATAATGAGTTAGATTGTTACTGGATGTGTCATATTTTTGGCCTTCTACATCTAATCTACGCTAAGAAACTCAACTTACTAGAACAAAAGAGCTTCATTTGATCCAACCCCTACATTCACTTCTTGGTCTCCGAACCAATTACCGCGATGGAGGGGACGGCACAAAACCGGAGACTCTGAAGAAAGTAGTCAGTGTTATGAGATGTGTGCAGACCCCTCCACACACATTGTGTAATAAGATAGACTATGTGAACTGTGACCATAAAAGTGCACATACGCCACTGGAAGAAAACTGCTGTTCATCTTGTTTATATTCTGCTTGAAATTATCATGATAAAAGAACCAGAGCATATCATTCTCCGAGGGGTGCATGAACTTAGATTTGATCACCGGATTCTTGTTGGTTTTGTTGAACAAGTAATACCCTTTTATCACAGAGATCACCACACGTATGAGAGGGAACAGTCTCCTTGGTTTATTTGAAGACCTTCCTTGTCAACTTAACAGAATTGGGTGGATTTTGTCCTTACGACAGCTAGTTAAATTAGCATGTTCCCTTTCTTAAACATAAAGAGTTGGACATTTACAAAAACCCATTTTCACGTCACTGTGATTGAAGGTAAGTAAAATGAGCACATCACATATTTTCTTTTTCTTTGTAAAATTTGGTGTTATTTTAATTCTGTCGATATTTCTGAAAGAAAAATAAAGTTAAAATTGGTGTCTGTTGCGTAGCCTTAGCTTATGTCGTCTTCTATTTACACCAAGTAAAACCTGTTCTCCGTTATCTCGTTCAGTATAATTTTTAATATAATGGCCGGGATTATCGTTTGTGAGGATTTGGAAGATAATGAGACGGCACTTATTAACTGTCCATTTATCCAACAAACAACAGATCAAATGATTGTATGTTGCTGGCCATTTCAAAAGGCAATTTAAAAATCATTCATGTACTCAAGCAGCTAATGTTTAAACAATCTTTGGCTGCTGGGAAATGGCTTTATTTCAAAACTTGAATCGTTTTGTGGGTAAAGCATTATGTGAGAAGTTCTGTTTATCAGATTCTGATTGTTATGTAATGCCATTTCCATGATGTTTTTGAGAGTTAGTAATATTTTTAAACATCTATTTGACGTAACATTTATTATGTGAAAATGTTTTCAGTAAATACTCATCTTGACCTGTTTGGGATGAATACAAACTTAACTGAGTTTTTCTTGTAAGTGTTAGAAAAAACCCTTGTCCACATACCGATTAAGGAAAATCTCTTTCTACCTCTCCCCCTCTTTCTTTCTTTCTTTATATATATATATATATATATATATATATATATATATATATATATATATATTAATTTAGGCAGCAACTTTTCATGCAAGCATATTTATTTAAATGCGATCAACATGGAAGATTTTATTTTTTTATTGAGTTTTCTAGAATCCTATTCTGACATTTTTTTCATTTCGTAGGAATTAAGGAATATAAAGATTGTTCATAACTTTTATTATTGCTTTCGGTTACTTCTATAGCCTTTATGGGAGTTGATTTGTTTCTGGTGTAGTTATTTTTCCCATGTGTTAACACTTACATAGTCGTTCAGCTCTGTGTGATTTTGAGGTGGAGTGTTTGTTTCTAGAATTCACGTAAGCCACTCGGCTGAAATTTGCGTGACCTTCATTTTTATGTTTAGAAAAATTTCAAAACGCTAACGACACTACTAAACGATGCAAGATTAATGGCAGGGGAAAGATAAGACCTCTCGAAAAATGAGATGTGAACGACAATGTGATTTTAAAATAATTTTGTTTTCGACCAGAATTTTCTTTAAGAGTTCGTGTAAATTATTTTTAATTGTCTTTAATAGAACTTCGATCAAACAAGTTACATGTAAGACGTCTTTGCAAGGAGAGAGTAGTCTGTCCGATATATGTAATTGATTTGTGACAACAAACAGTATTGTACTGAGCATTGAATTTTACGCACTATATTGGCCATTCCTAGTTCAGATTAATGAGTTAATTTGGTTAGTAATGACAAATATTCTATTTTTCATCTTCCATTTTTTGTAATATGTTATAATTATGTTTTTCAGGATTTACAATATGGTGTTAACTTATTTTTTGTCTAATAAATACATCCTGCTGCAGAAAATGATCATTGGTTGCGGTAAAATATGTTGTTTTGATGTGTTGTATTTTTAATTACTGATGTCGTGTATTTTGTAAGAATAATTTTATTTGTTTATCAATTTTGTAATTGGGAATATTATTGCTGACGAATGTATGTTTTATGAGTTGCACTTCGCTTAGAAATATTTTTTGGAAAGAGAAATTTTGGTGTGTTTTATTTAAGAAGTTTGTTATCATTGCTATTTTATATTTTCTAGGCATTGGCTATCACAATTTAAAAAAAACAGTTCATAGCAGTGGGTTTTCTATACGGGTAAGTGATAAACTGATTGAATTTTAGTTCTGTATTAAAATTTAGGTATGGTATTTTGTTACTGAAAATGAGTTCACGTGTAAATTTTAACTTTATCTTTATTTTATTTTTTCAATATTTTTGTTTTATAATTTTGCCTTTACTTTTTATCAAAACGAAAATTTCGGCAATGTACTTTGTGTAAATTTCTGGTTTATCGATTGACTTAAACACTTTGTTTTCAATAGAGGTTATGTAAAAGTTAGCAAAAGTAGAGCCTGAAGTGCTGATATTAGTTTGGATACAGATGTTGCAATTATGATCATAAAATGAAACTTTCGTGGTAAAAGTAAAGCGTAGTTTCCGAATAGAGGTTGGGCATATTTTTGGAGGAGGTATTAACAGGAGTTTGAAGATGCAATTGCTAATTATGTTGATTCAGTTGGGACGCTGTTAAAAAAACATTTTCAACTTCTATGGAAGCTATAGTATTTTCTATGTTTTTTTTTTGTATATAAGATATGGAGGAAGTCACTAGTTGATGCGATGCTGTAATTGTTAGGTGTGTATGAAAAAGTTATGTTATTGAGAGCTTATATGTATGTATGTATTATATATACATTATACAGAGGAAAAACGTATGGAAAATTGGGAAAAAAACTTTCTTGTGACGCGTTTCGTCATACAGGAATTTTTATCCCAATATTGTTCATGATATTTTTTAAATACATATCGTTATCTAATATTCTATTCTAGCAGAGTAACAGAGATTTACAATGCTAATTTCAACTCAGTTTAGTTTGAGTTTGAGGTAATCACTCCCAGTAAATGATGTAAATTTTGATCTCAAGGGAAATTTATCAACATATGGTTTCAAGAAATATCTATGAAAAGGAAGGAACTTTGAAAAGAGAAAAGACTTAAGTTGTACGGATTTAAAACGGCTTTAGTTCTTGCGTTCTCAACTTAAGACCGACGTGTTCGGGTTCTATATCTACAAAAACTTAGTAATTATTAAATGCTCCATATTTAACTTAAAATATATCGATGTATTTTACTTATTTCCGATAATATATGTTAGAATAAATATTCTCATACACAACATTCATAAATGTATATATCTTTTCTTCTTGTCACATATATTATTTAAACTTTGTTTATTTAGTAATAAATATGTGTAGTGAAAAACGACTCAGAATAAGAAATCGGAGAGCCGAGTTCGAATTCCAGTTGAATTCATTGAATTCACTCACGCATAAATACCGTTGAGAAAGGTATTAATCCACCAGCTTTTTCATCCAGCTATGCTGGACAATATCATCGAAAATGAGGACAAAACTGGAAGCGGCCGAAATGTGGTTCTACAGAAGGATGCTACGGATATCGTGGACTGAGCATACAAGCAACGACGAGATGTTAGAAAGAATGGCAACAAAAAGGAAATTGATGCTGAGCATCAGGAAGAGACAACTGAAGTTCCTGGGACATGCAATGAGGAAGGAGAGACTAGAGAACCCGATACTGACTGGACAGATAGAAGGAGGGAGAGACAGAGGAAGGCAGCGGATAACATATTTGCAGGGCCTGATCAGGTGGATAACGGAACGGGGGTTGCCAGGAGCAACAGGAGCAAACATACTATGAGCCACAAGGGATAGGGAGACGTGGAGAGCCATGATCGCCTACGTCCTGAAGGGACAGGGCACATAGAAGAAGACGAAGAATTGGAAAAGTATCAGGACGGACTGGATGTCAACCAGGATACTATCGAAAGAAATGGCAACTTGTTGCGGGAAAACTCTCTGCTCAGCTAGTCATGTCACTTTCGAGGCATGATCGCCCAAACGTGACACTTAACTGACTGTATTTAGTGAGGAAGACTGCTTATATGGGATATAAAAATAAGAAGTTTTTACTGCATAAAATCAACACTTTATTTTGATTTAACTCTGTAGTTAGCATTGGATTATTTGATATAATGATCAGTTCAAGTTGAGAAAACGTAGTGTTGAATTCTATCCACATTATTTCTTTAATTAGATATTCCTATCGTTTTTAAGTTATGAGGACAAAACCACTCACTGTGTACAAATGAACAATAAGTCTCCTCGCACATAAGGTTTAATTACAATGGTGAAGTGGATAAGCCGTATACAGACAGCCAGTCGACGCAATGTACCCGAAATTACCCAAACGATATTCTTCAGGTTATGAATTCAGAGTTGTTTTTTCAGTATACCGGATGCATCCTAAGGCACTCGGCTGAAATTTGCGTGACCTTCATTTTTATGTTTAGAAAACTTTCAGAACGCTAACGACACTACTAAACGATGCAAGGTTAATGGCAGGGGAAAGACCTCTCGAAAAATGAGATGTGAACGACAATGTGATTTTAAAATAATTTTGTTTTCAACCAGAATTTTCTTTAAGAGTTCGTGTAAATTATTTTTAATTGTCTTTAATAGAACTTCGATCAAACAAGTTACATGTAAGGCGTCTTCGCAAGGAGAGGGTAGTATGTCCGATATATATAATTGATTTGTGAAAACAAACAGTATTGTACTGTGCATTGAATTTGACACATATTGGTCATCCCTTGTTCTGATTTAATGAGTTAAATAGCTGTCCTGCTATTAATCTATAGTTGGCGGAAGAAATGATAGATTCATATTTTCGCCAAGTATAAAAAATGCAAGTGAATCTACCGAGCTCAACGGAAATTTAACCTAAGCATGCTGGCGTCATAGATATCAGTTCGCATTGAGAAATCAAAAATATAGCTTGTTTTTTATGTATGATGGACCCTCTCTTTTAACAACAAGTTTTAAAAACGAGAGAGTCCACTATGCATAACATAGGGAGTTACTTTTTAATCATTCTGTGTGTGTGTGTGTGTGTGTGTGTGTGTGTGTGTGTGAAAACAATAAACAAAAACCAAAAAAACTCGAAGCCATATACATAAAAACGTTGAAACCTAACCCGAACAAAATAAACTACGACATCTCCGCAAACATTCTCAAATGCCTATAGTAGATAACAGAAGCGATTGGTTATCCTATGGCTTTCCATACTTAATACTTCTCGCCTCCTCTCTCGCGTGGTCATGAGAGACGCCACAAGTTGTAGTGCGATTTTCGCTTCCAGCACGCACGTATTCGCCAATCTTCCATACAAACAAAATAGACGACTACAACTATCTTTCGTCGACGAACTGCTTATTACAACCAACACAATTGTCATTTTTGATAATGGTTGATGTACGCCGAAATCTCAGAAAGGATTAAATAAAAAAACATGTATCAATATTGTGATTTTCTTTCCTCTTTCAACGATAATGCTATTAAGCTTATTAGACCAGACAATATAAAAATTACATAAAATAAATCGACAAAACTTGTTTATATTATTTTAGGAAACATGCATCAATATATAACTTTCGTTAAACAGGATAGATGAGATATTTTATTTTATACGATCTGATATCTTTCTTTTCAGAACATAACCAGGGCACCTTGTCTGTTTTTTTAACGAAACTTTCATAAAAGTGTGATTGCTGCCTAAATACAATTTTGAAATTGCATGCGCCGGCAACGAACGATAAAAATAATACTAAAACGTTCAACAAAAACCTTTTTCCAAAATAAAATTCATCCTTGGTAATGATTAAAAGTATAACCGAAAAAGCATAGAAAATAAAACATTCGGAAAATTTTGATACAATTTATGTTTTGAAAAATAAAAAAGAATAAAGAATATGAAAACATATAAAATTTTAAACATATCACCTTGTTTGCTATTTTTAACGACACTTGCATAAAAGAGGGATTGTTGCCTAAATACACCCCCAACACACACACACGCTATATATATATGAATTTCGTATTGGTGCAAATTGTGGAGCGTTAAACCATTTCAAATTCCACTTTTCCATCCTGGGACAATGCATTTGTTAGACTGGTGGAATACAATTCTCTAAACTATTTCCTCTTTATAACTTTATACATGACTAATACAATCTCAGAATATATATATATATATATATATATATATATATATATATATATAGTGCATGTGTATGTATGATTCTATACATTTTTTCCATATAATAAACTAGGTAGGTGAATTGGAACTTTTATAATAGTAAAACACAAAATTGGGCATATTTTTTTATTTATACGTGCGTACACAAGTCTCCAAGGAAGGTATGCAGACAAGGAATGAGAATCAAGAAAGAAGAAGGAGAAAGTGAATCAGAAGAAAGAAAAAGACAATGTAAATCAACTCGTCTGGGTTTCGGATTATATTTATAATTTGAGCGGGTAGTGAACCCGGTCAAAGATAATAAGATATTCAAGCGGTGGATAGCTACTCGCTTTAATCAGATAAAGGCAAAGGTAAATCCACTCACTTTCCAAAGGTTATATCAAACATAAATAATATATGAATCAAACGATACGATATTCAAGTTATAAGTGAATATGCATACTTTGGTAGCGATTACCCAAAATAATCAACGTTTGTTTTTATGAATTTTATTTTTATTTAAGTTCCTGTACTATTTATTTACTTTTATCTGTCTCTTGATATATATTTTTCTATCAATCTCTTTATAGACACATGCAGTTATTTATGATAACTTCCATACAACAGAAATGAGTGTAAAAAAATTTTATAATTATTAAAATGTGGATATTCTTGAGAAAGATGCTTGACAAAATGTTTACTCACCAGCAAAATTTTTCGCTAAAGTGCTGTAACAAAATGTGACAAGACACATGTCACAAACATAAACAACAGTTCAACAGATGATAGAGATTACTCTAACCTTGTGTGCCAAGTCGCCTGCCTGGGGGCGCTGTTTATAGACTAAGACAAGGAGCCGACAATTTATATATTTTTGTTTTTTGCCTTCCAATGTAGAAACATAGATAATTTTTTTTTTATATTTCAAACATTATTTTAGAGGATACCAATATTTCAGTAGACGATCTGTTTTAATTTAAAACATTTATTTCGTCTACAAATATGAACACTGGGGGGAAAAGCTTATTAAAGAAATATGGCCTTAGGCAGGATTCGAATCTGTGTTCCTCTTTGTAGGAGCAACCGTCGTATATCAGGTGTGCTTTAACCTCTCGGTTACGAAAAAATTCTTATTCGTGCAAGGTTTTGTCTTTAAAACTGTTGTGTCGTGGCTCGTACCATGTTACATCCGGTCGCCCGGATGTACAAAAGACAATGTGCATTTAGCACGAAGGGTTGTCATTATCACGAACTTCGTGAAGTAACACCGAGAGACTGTAAATATTGTATATACCTCTTGGTGGTAACACTCTGGTAATAAAGTAGTTTCTCTACATTTCACTGTGTATTTCTTCATTCCACAATACAGTAAAATCCATAACGTAGCTTGAAAATAATAAGCGTGCGGATGTTATTAATCCACTTAAATTACTTTCATTTGAAAATTTTAAATTTGTATTAAGAATTTCCTTACCCCAAATTTAAAACGTGATAAGTGTTTTCGCTACAAACTGGTAGACAACACCAGTCTTGTCTATTTCAGTATTGAGCAAGGTACTGCGACAGATTCGCGAGTTTAACCAAGGAGTAAAACAGAACAAACCCAACAAAATTATGAAATCTATTAGAAAACTCTATTTGTACTTCTACAATATTTCTTATGTATTTCTTATATATTTATATATAAGAAATACATAATATATATATATATATATATATATATATATATATATATATATATATATAATATATAAGAAATACATAAGAACAGTACAAAGAGGTACTGGTTAAACTAGTAAACGGTTATTTAATAAGAATATATATATAAAAAATACATATTATATATAATATATAAAATACATAAGAACGGTAAAAAAGGGTACTGAATTAAACCGAAGCAAACGTTTAATTAAATAGAATATATATAAGAATTACATAATATATATATAATATATAAAAATACATAAGAACAGTAAGGAGGTACTGGTTAAACCACGGTAAACGTTTTAATTAAATAAGAATATATATATAAAATTACATAATATATATATATTATATATGAAATACATAGGCAGTAAAAAGAGGTACTGGTTAAACCGATAAAACGTTTAATTAAATAAGAATATATATATAGAATTACATAATATATATATAATATATAAGAAATACATAAAATTTATTAAAAGGAGTACTAGTTAAACCAGTAAACGGGGTGCCCAATTAATAAGAATATATATATAAGAATTACATAATATATATATAATATATAAAATACATAAGAACAGTAAAAGAATTTTCGTTCAATAAGTAAACGTTTAATTAAATAAGAATATATATATAAGAATTACATAATATATATAAAATATATAAGAAATACATAAGAACCGTAAAAGGAGTGCTGGTTAAACCAGTAAGCGTTTTATTTAAATAAGAATATATATATAAGAATTATAATATATATATAATATATAAGAAATACATAAGAACAGCAAAAAGGTACTGGTTAATAAGTAAACGTTTAATTAAATAAGAATATATATTCAGAATTACATAATATATATAATATATAAGAAATACATAAGACAGTAAAAGAAATTTCGTTAAACCGGTAAACGTTTAATTAAATAAGAATATATATATAAATTACATAATATATATATAATATATAAGAAATACATAAGACCCGTAAAAAGGTACTAGGTGGAAAACCAGTAAACGTTTATTTAAATAAGAATATATATAAGAATTACATAATATATATATAATATATAAGAAATACATAAGAACAGCAAAAATTTTCTAGTTAAAATGATAAACGTTTAATTAAATAAGAATATATATATAAGAATTACATAATATATATATAATATATAAAATACATAAGAAGGAACATTAAAGGAGTGCTAGTTAAACCAGTAAACGTTTAATTAAATAAAAAAGTCTATATATATAAAATTATAATATATATATAATATATAAGAAATACATAAAGACAGTAAAAAGAATTTTGTTCCGGCAAATAAACGTTTAATTAAATAAAGATATATATAAGAATTATAATATAACTATATAAGTAACAACAAAAATACATAAGAACAATTAAAAGGTACTGGTTAAATAAGTAAGCGTTTAATTAATAAGAATATATATATAAATTACATAATATATATATAATATATAAAAATACATAAGAACAGTAAAGGGAATACTGGGGTTAAACCAGTAAACGTTTAATTAAATAAGAATATATATATAAGAATTACATAATATATATATAATATATAAGAAATACATAAGAACAGTAAAAGAGGTACCTGATTAAACCAGTAAACGTTTAATTAAATAAGAATATATATATAAGAATTATAATATATATATAATATATAAGAAATACATAAGAACAGTAAGAAATTCTGGTTAAACTAAGTAAACGTTTAATTAATAAGAATATATATATAAAATTATAATATATATATAATATATAAGAAATACATAAGAACTATTAAAGAGGTACTAAGTTAAAACCAGTAAACGTTTAATTAAATAAGAAATATATATATAAAAATTACATAATATATATATAATATATAAAATACATAAGAACGAGTAAAAGTGCACAATGGTTAAACCAGTAAACGTTTAATTAAATAGAATATATATAAAATTCTTATAATATATATAATATAAAAATAAGAACAGTAAAAAGGAGTGGTTAAACCAGTAAACGTTTAATTAAATAAGAATATATATATAAGAATTATAATATATATATAATATATAAGAAATACATAAGAACAGTAAAAGAGGTACTGGTTAAACCCAGTAAACGTTTAATTAAATAAAGAATATATATATAAGAATTATAATATATATATAATATATAGAAATACATAAGAACAGTAAAGATTACTGGTTAAACCAGTAAACGTTAATTAAATAAGAATATATATATATAAATTATTATATATATATATATAGAAATACATACAAGAATAGAAATAAAAAGGAGTACTGGTTAAACCAGTAAACGTTTAATTAAATAAGAATATATATATAAAATTCACATAATATATATATAATATACTAAGAAATACATAAGAACAATTAAAAGAATTACTGGTAAAACCAGTAAACGTTTAATTAAATAAGGAATATATATATAAAATTACATAATATATATATAATATATAAGAAATACATAAGAACAGTAAAAAGTACTGGTTAAACCAGTAAACGTTTAATTAAATAAGAATATATATATAAAAATTCATATATATATAATATATAAATACATAAGAACTGATAAAAATTTTGGTTAAACCAGTAAACGTTTAATTAAATAAGAATATATATATAAAAATTACATAATATATATATAATATATAAGAAATACATAAGAACAGTAAAGAAGGTACTAGTTAAACCAGTAAACGTTTAATTAAATAAGAATATATATATAAAAATTACATAATATATATATAATATATAAGAAATACATAAGAACAGTAAAGGAGTACTGGTTAAACAAGTAAACGATTTAATTAAATAAGAATATATATATAAATTATAATATATATATAATATATAAAAGAATACATAAGAATGATAAGAAGTGCTGGTTAAACCAGTAAACGTTTAATTAAATAAGAATATATATATAAAATTACATAATATATATATAATATATAAAATATAAGAATAAGTAAAAAAGGTACTGGTTAAACCAGTAAACGTTTAATTAAATAAGAATATATATAAATTATAATATATATATAATATATAAAATACATAAGAACAGTAAAAAAGGTACTGATTAAACAGTAAACGTTTAATTAAATAAGAATATATATATATAAATTATATATATATATAATATATAAAATACATAAGAACAATAAAAGAAGGTACTGGTTAATAAATGCAATAAATTTATTTAAATAAGAATATATATATAAGAATTATAATATATATATATAATATATAAAAGAAATAAGAACAGTAAAAGAATTTTAGTTAAACCAGTAAACGTTTAATTAAATAAGAATATATATATAAGAATTACATAATATATATAATATAAGAAATATATAAGAACAGTAAAAAAAGGAATTTTCGTTAAACCAGTAAACGTTTACAAATTAAATAAGAATATATATATAAGAATTACATAATATATATATAACATATAAGAAATACATAAGAACAGTAAAAAGTGCCCCGTTAAACCGATAAACGATTAATTAAATAAGAATATATATATAAAATTACATAATATATATATATAATATATAAATACATAAGAACATTAAAGGAGTACTAGGATTAATAGTATTAAACGTTTAATTAAATAAGAATATATATATAAAAATTACATAATATATATATAACATATAAATATAAGAACAGCCGGGGTGGGTCCGGCCAGTAAACCCCGTTTGAGGGGGGGGGGGGGGGGGGGGGGGGGGGGGGGGGGGGGGGGGGGGGGGGGGGGGGGGGGGGGGGGGGGGGGGGGGGGGGGGGGGGGGGGGGGGGGGGTACTGGTTAAACCAGTAAACGTTTAATTAAATAAGAATATATATATAAAAGGTACATAATATATATATAATATATAAGAAATACATAAGAATGATAAAAAGAGGTACTGGTTAAACCAGTAAACGTTTTAATTAAATAAGAATATATATATAAGAATTACATAATATATATAATATATAAAATACATAAGACATTAAAAATTCTTTAGTTAAACCGATACGTTTAATTAAATAAGATATATATATATTACATAATATATATATAATATATAAAAAATACATAAGAACAGTAAAGGGTACAAGTTAAACCGATAAACGTTGGCTAAATAAGAATATATATATAAGAATTATAATATATATATAATATATAAGAAATACATAAGAACAGTAAAAAGAGGTACTGGTTAAGCCAGTAAACGTTTAATTAAATAAGAATATATATATAAGAATTACATAATATATATATAATATATAAAGAAATACATAAGAACAGTAAAAAGAGGTACTGGGGTTAAACCAGTAAACAGTTATTTAAAAAGTGCTTAATTCTCCATCCCATTAATTGAATATGCATAGCCAAAAATACATTAAAGAACGAAATTTTCAACACTTACTTGCTCTACATGTTTAAATCGTATATGTCTCATCTGGCTGTAGGGCCATTACTTTGAAAACTGGGTACCAAGTAGGTGGTAAAGATTTTGTTCTCATATATATATGTTTATATATATATATATATATATATATATATATATATATATATATAGAAGACGAAAGACAAAATTGAAATCTTTCTTTACCGACGTGTTTCGTCATTTGAATGTCTTTATCAATGTAATGGTTTATTGTGTAACAAGTATTCAGAAACAGAAGCGATATGTTAGCTTTTCAATTTTGTTTAAATTTAAAAATGCTTATTAATATTCTAAAAGCTAAGCTATAGATAATAAGTGTTGTAATTTGCTGGAGTTGGGTAAAGCTCGTTGTTGCTGTTGAGTTATTACTTTAGTTTTCTTCATGAAATTAATTTTTTATTCATTTAAAATAAAAATATACGACTTCGAAAATTTCTCTTTTATTTTAAAGAAATGGTCATCTATGTTTATATTGAGAAAGTGGTGTATATTAGGAAAGAGGATATTTAAAAAACATCCCTGACACATATCTTATTTTTTCTTAATCGTATCGCCCTAAGCAAGGCATTTTATTGCCACTGTTTTGCAGGAGGTTACATAGGAGAAAAGTTATGAGAAAGAGTGAGAAGTTATAGGGGGTGTCAGGAAGTGGGTAAGAGAAGGATGAGAATACTGATGAGAGTGGAGTGGACGGAGAAAAAAACATGAGAAGAGGAAGCAGGTTAGTGAGATAGAATATGACTATTGACTTTACATTTAAATTCTTGGAGATTATAGCTGTCGGGAAAGCAAGTAAATGAAAGGGAATTCTACGGGCGGGAAGTGCGAGAAAAGAAGCTGATGGAGTAGAATTTGTGTTTACAATTTATTGATTTCACAGTAAAAGGGTGGGACCTAGTTGCTAATCTTATGGCTTGGAAACTTGTTATTATGGAAATTAAGATTTTTTTCGACATTAAAGACACAGCGCAATTTTCGTTTGTAAAACAAATTAACGGAATACTTGATCGAGCGAGAGAGGATCATATCAAATTTTTAAAGATCAGAGCAAATTATTAATACTTACTACCTTTGGTAAAGCGATCAACTTTCGTGATGTGAAGCAGAATCTTGGGTATTACAAACCATGTACGAAATGTCTGTAAAAAATAGATATATCAGTAAAGAAACAAACCACCATCATGAATCCTAGATAATTCATATAAATCAGTCCTAGTTAGATTATCTACAAACTCCAGCAATATTCTTAAAACACTTAAATAATCATAGCTTGTTAAATAAGAGAAATGAATGGATATAAAATATCTATTTAAAAATTTGATGCAAATGAATTTAGTGATTAATGATTGGTAATAATTATTTAAGTCCCATAACGTAAATTATGAATTTTTAAGTACAAGTAATTTTCTTTTACTTTTATTGAATGGCTCATATTTAGTACTAATATAGATTAAAGTACATTTTAATCAAAATAATTAAAATGTAAGGAGGGCTGTAAATACACAACTCCACAAGAGTGATAAAACTAAAAAATAACACTCACAAACCCTGCAATAGAGCAAATGAAACGCTCTTTCTGCTTGCACAGGCTCGGCTGATGAATCTTAAGATTCATCAGACGAGTCTGTGCAGGCAGAAATAAATATATATAAATATCAGTAAAATCTCTCTCTCTCTCTCTCTATATATATATATATATATATATATATATATATATATAAGTTAAATATATACAAATATAAGTAAAATCTCGAATTTTACATACTATTAAAACATATGAAAATATATTTATAACATCTAAACATTGGTCATAGATTCTCGTCATTATTTCTTCATCTTCTTTTTTTCATCATCATGAATATTTTTCACAGGGTGGAATTACTAACGCACAAGAAGCCTGCCTTAAATACACTCATCCTTCTCGTACACTGGTTACCAACCCAGGCCTAAACTTGTGTGCCTTATTATTTACCAAATCTTTCAATAAGTGATGGACACGTACATTTTATCCCTATATGAATCGTAAGCTACACCTATTTTTCCTTGCTTAAGTAAAATAGGGTACAATTTTGACCCATTAAGATATACTACAATCGATACAAACAAATAAACTTAAATAGATTAACACCCTCAACACATGTATGCAAGAGAGAAAGGTACAGCTTTGTTCGTTTAAATGTAGTTTTTAAATATAAAGTTTTCGGAATTCTACATGTAAATATATAACTGCTAATATCAGCAGATATTTTTTTATTTATGTGGATTTTTTTCGTGTAATGAATTGTATGCTTATACAGATTCTCTCGACAATACAATGTCATCTTCTAAATTGCATGAAAACAAAGAAAGAGTTATGCCCATTACAAACTTACAATGAATCTAACGATAAATTTCCTTTTCTTTTCAGTTCTTCAGTATCATCTACCTATAGTCGCTTCTTCTTCTTAGCCTCTCCCATGGATCTTTCCTCTGAGGCCAAATAGTATACAGTCCTGAATTGCCTTTTTTAAATTATTACCATCTTCGTCATATCAATTATTTCTATATACCTTATCGTTTTGTTCTTCAATTTTTATAAACAGTCAGTTGGAGGGAGGAGTCATTTTATCTCCACTCTCTAGTTTTGTTTTATTTATGGTCATCTCTATCTGAACAGATACTAAATATTTATTTATTTTTTTTTGAGTGGGGTAATAACGATTCAGATTGTTATTTTTGGCAGGAGTGACCGATAACAGAGAAATGGGTCGAAATGGTTGGCAAAGTTTATCATTAAATGAATCAGATCGACCGAGTTACTTTCGTCGGAGATGAAGTTAAAAGCAACGGTGGGGAGTAAGGTGGGGAAAATGGTTCAGTCAGCACCACTACTTGTTTATTATTGGACATCAATAATTTATCTATAAAACTAATTCTAGGCCAATCTGCAGATCATCATCATAATTATATTACTGATCATCATCCCTATGTTCGTCATCATGACACTTATACGTTCATCTTCGCGCTTTCTCTCATTTCGTCTTCGCAGAGAAGAATCTGTAACGTGATCTGTCCCGACCTGGCAGCTCGACTCCAGCCACTTTTTCACCGGCGGGATGTGGCTTCCCTCTGTCTGTTCTATTAATATTTCCATGGCTTCTGCTCCGATGACCTTAGCTCACTGATGTCCCCTCCGTAAAAATTATTCGAGCAACCAGACTTGCAACAAAGTTCCACCCTTTTACAGTTAAATCAACCAAATGCACTTCTACACCATCAGCTTCCTTTCTCGCACTCCCCGCCTGTGGAAATCCCTTCCGTATACTTGGTTCCCTGACTGCTACAATATCCAAGAATTTAAATGCAATGTCAATTCTCATTTCTTGTCCACTTGATTCCAGTCCTTCCTTCGTCTTTTCCCCATCACCTAGTGTATTTGTTCTTTACTTTTCTCAATCTACCCTCGCAACTGTGTCCACACTGGTAATCCCATCCTTCTCTCGACCTTTCTCCAACACTCCCTGTAACAGTTTCGTATTTCTCTTCGCTCTCCTCTTCCTTAAATTTCAATCTTCTTTTATGTATCCCCCTGCGTACCAGTGGCGCTACTGCCTTGCTTGTGTTGAAATGATTAAAAATATATCTAGTGTCTTTTTAAGGTATTTATCGATGTTGTTTGTTTTCGGGGTTCCGATCAAGATGAAAGCTTTAATTTGGATGCTTGTCACTTAGCTTAGCACTTTTATTTCAGCCATGACGACTACGAAGTTTTGTGAGGATATAATTGTAATTTATTCATTTTCCAGGGTCATTTGCTTTTTTCTGTTGACACTGAAGAATGAAGACGTTACAATAATGCCAACCTTTGAAATCTCAAAGTCGTCATGACTGAAATACGACTGCTTAGCTAAGTGACAAACTTTTCCACATTAATTCTATTAAAGCTGCATTCTTATCTTGATATCAAGCACATAATGACCGCAACATTTGCTTGGTTCATCTTTTCACCAGTAAACTACTGAAAGAACAATAATTTTGGCGCTAAACATCATTACAATTTGGCAATCACTCACTATACGCACACACACACACGCACACACACATACACACACACTCACACGCACACACACACACACGTGTAAACTACTGAAAAACCAATAATTTTGGCGCTAAACATCATTACAATTTGGCAATCACTCACTATACGCACACACACACACGCACACACACATACACACACACTCACACGCACACGTGTAAACTACTGAAAAACCAATAATTTTGGCGCTAAACATCATTACAATTTAGCAATCACTCACTATACGCACACACACACACACACACACACACACACACAGAGTGTGCGCCAACCTTCCTTGAAGATCCGTTCAGGTGAAACCTTGGTAGGTTTTTGGCTCACTAGGTTAATTTACTTATTCTGCTCTGCTTACGTATTGAGCGCTTTTTTGTTATTAATTACTCGTCTCGGGTTTTTTCTTTGGGCTACGTAATGGCTCGGTCCAAATCGCTTTGGCTGATTTTCATGTAATTAGCTCTTTCTTCTTTTTTTAAAACCATTTTTTCCTTCCGCGTATATACACGTAGGGTTTTTCGAAACGAGTATAGTGATAAGTTTGCATTTATACATACATACATACATATATATATCGGATTTCAATCCTGGCTAGAAGCAATCGGATGTCTAATCGTACCGATGAGCCGTGATACAGCGAAACAGATTTGTCTGACAATTTATGCTCTCGCCCGCCGATTAAGCGCTATGGATGAATGCTAGATTTTGAAACAATAGTAGCTACTCACACATTTACGCATAGTTCATTTAGTAATGAATTTCAACACTCTCGCCTACCGGCGTGTGTTTACATTGTATATAACTCGCTAAAGTCCGCCTTCCTCTACCAAGCGTCTAATAGCACAGAGGTGGATGTCAGTTCGGTCGAGTTTCAATTCTGGCTTAAAGCAATCGGATGTCTAGCTGTACTGATGAGCGGTGATACAGCGAAAAAGATCTGTCTGCGGATTCAGATAAATTTATTCGTTTAACAGAACAATATTTTAAAAGGATCGTCATCAGTGAAAAACATTGTGTCCTGTGTAATATTAATAATATTATTTGAGAGAGTAACTTGTAAAGAACGAAAGGAAATTCTGTATCCAGAACAAAACCAGTATTAAATGCTGGAGGACGATGCTGTAATAATATTTGTTGGAAAGATTTTATCGTCTATCTTGATATGTTAAATTTTAATGAAATTTTATATTATGATATACCTCCTATGTCCCGTGTCCTTTCAGAACGTAGGCAACCATGGCTCTCTACAATTTCCTCTACCTTTTAGCTCCTAATATATTTTGTCTTTTTGTTATTCACCCCTAAAACTTGATCCGTCATCTATTTCATCAAACTGTCTAGGTGAGTTAAAAAAAATAATGCAGCTGGAGACCGCATTCGGGGAAAAAATCTAATTAAACCTCTTGGAAAAAAGCCGTCGCATCCAACCCAAGGCTTATGCTGTCACAAGGACAACTAAAATGGACGGATATTATATAGCATTTTAGTATACCGTCATTAATTGAAGGCAATACACCAGATTTGGTGAAAAAGTTAATTTCAAGAATCATTGCTAACGGCACGTTATACGTGTTTGGAAGCGTCAGAGCACACAATGTAAAATGAAACTAGAAAAAACAATTTGATTTGAATGTGAATTCAAAAAATAACATCACACCCACCCTTTCTTCTAAAGTTAAATTTCATGGACATCGAACAGTTGTATCATTAGGGTATTTCATGCTATTCTACCCCGATCTTGCGGAAATCTAAGGTCGACTCCCTAAAGATGTTACATAAAAGAAATAGAAGTGTCATTTCATCAATCAATCTGTCGCTGTCTTGTTTAATAAAAACAACAAAAACTAAATATTTTTCTTGGAAGAATGTAAAGAAACAAATAAAAAAAAAATGACAACATAAAACTTAAAATTGGATAACTTACTTTCAATAGAGAAATTCGTGATTCTGCAAAGTACTCTCCTCGGGGTTCTTGACAAAATACAATGGAGAGTCTGTAATGTGATCGATACCGACTGGCAGACCAGCTGCAGTCTCTCTCTCTCTCAACGGGGTGACGTGGCTTCCCTGTGTCTCTTCTATAAATATTTTCACGGCTTCTGCTCCGATGAACTTAGATCACTGGTGCCCCCGAGGTACGAATTTGCACAAGATACTAGATTAGCAACTAGGTCCCACCCTTTTACAATGAAACCGATAAAATGTAACCGCAATTTCTACTCCAACAGCTTTTCTCGCATTTCCCGACTGTGGAATTCCTTTCCAAATGATTGCTTCCCCGACGGCTACAGTCTCCAGTAGTTTCAATGTAAGGTCAATAGACACCTCTTAACACACTAACTCGCATCCATTCTTTCAAACACTCTTCCTATCTACCCAGCCCTCAGCCTCGGTATTCTTACCCGTCTATCACCCTTCTTCTGACATTTCCTATATCTAACCACTCTTTTTCTTTACCTTCCCCGATATAACCTCTTGCTCAAGAGTGGCAGTGGAATGCCTTGCTTGGGGTGAAATGATTAAAAAAAAAAAGACACCTTATTTATATTGAAAAGCGGCAATAGAAATATTGGTTGGTTGGTTGGATTATTTAACCAGTATATCAATCTTCATTAGGTCATTTAATGCTGAAAATCGTTTTTGATTTGTTTTATTTAGTTTATTTGTTTTATAGTTTTTTGTTTTGCAACATTCATTGGGATTTGTTTGTAAGGGCAGGGTCCAAAAGTCCTACCCTTGTTATTTAACCCATAACTGGAGGGAAGGAACGGATTACTACTCTTTCCCAAGGTTAACAGTGCTTAAGTGAATGCAGGCTATTCAATTGGTATTCGAACTCGGCTCACCGATTTCTCTTTCCGAGTCGATATCCACCGCACCACAACGCACATCCGTCCGTAAACGCTTACAGCACCTGGTATTCCCAAGAGGTCACCCATCTAAGTACTGACCAGGCTCAACGTTGCTTAACCGGTGATCGAGCGAGAACCGGTGTATTCAACGTGATAGGCCGTAAGCCTTAACAGAAATGTGGTTCCACAGAAGAATGATGAGAATACTATGAACTGGACATGTGAATAACATAGACTTTTTAAGAAAAATGCAAACATAAAGGAAATAAAAAGGTCATCTACTTCTACGTACCCTGTCCTTTCAGGACGTAGGCGATTATGGCTTTCCACGTCTCTCTATCCCTGGTGGCTCTTAGCACGCCTTCTCCTGTTACACCATGCAAACCTCGTTCCGTCATCCACCTGATCAGGTTCTTCAAATATGCTATCCGCTGCTTTTCCCTGTCTTTTTCCCTCTATCTGGCCTTTTAGTATCAGGTTCTTCAAGCCCTCCTTCTTCATTGCATGCCCTAGGAACTTTAGCTGTCTATTCAGAAACCCAAAATTATTTAAAAAAAACATTAGGGTGCCATGGATCCTGTCTCAGCAACGTGAGAATAAACAGCTTAAATGTTTGATGACCCAGCTTCTTTCGGTTTTGAAATGTAATTTGATACACTTATGCAAGCCTCAAGTCCATTACCATTGGCAAGACGATATGTAAAAATCAAGTCTGACTACTCATGTTCTGAATATCTTGCCATTTGAAACGGAACACTACTCAGTTAACTCACTCGAACATACGTTAAAGACAGAATAGCTACAAATCTACACGAATGGTAAATGTAACATAGTCTACATGATAAGACAGTACTATCTACTGCAAAGGTTCCTGAAACTTAGCTAAAAAAGTGAAGAATTTGCATATATATGATAGAAATTTTCAGTGCTGGTTCTTTACGTAATTATAAAACTTTTACGTAAACACACACACACGTATATATATATATATATATATATATATATATATATATATATATAATAACTACATAGACTCTGTAAGTATGCAGGCCGTAAATTTATACTAAAATAAACCTCCGAAAAAACCATTAACAAACAGAACCTAAATCCGTTACAATCCGGTGTACTAAGACGTCGGATAAATGGGGAGAAAAAAAGAAACCCGCGGACCAAGAACAAAACATTCAATACTCCGCAGTAAAGAAAAAACCCCAAACAGAACCAAACACAAGAAAAAGTGCTCAATACAAAGTACGAAAGAAAAGATACAATAGTAGAGCAAAAACACACACACACACACACACACACACACACACACACACACATATATATATATATATATATATATATATACGTGTGTCTTTATATGTATACATCATATTTTACTCACCCCAAAATGTACCTCTATAATTAATGTTTACATAATTTAAACAACGTAATTAATTTATGATGAACATTTTATGACTTTGCAAATAGAGAATGTTATAATTTCATAAATTTGCTTATTGAATTTATACATCTGGACAATCTTCATGTGCGATATAGAAATACTGAAACAAGTCATGTTTTTGCAATGTTTCTTTCTCGATCCAGAATAGCCCATCCATATCAACTGAAAGTTTTTCTGAGTGACTTACCTTTAATTTACTCATTGATTTTGTACAGCTTGACAATGTTCACTTGTGATATATTCAACGAGTCGAGACATGTGACACGTTTGCCCGTGGCAACACTCGGGTCAAATCCTGGTCGAGACGGCACCAATTTTGACGTCTTATATGCTAGGAGCTGCTCGTCTAATGTGACGCTCGCTCCCGTTGACGGTCGTGACGATCCCAGCTGTGACACTGCCGGTTGGTTCGGTCGGTCGCTGTTGCTGGTCGTGACGATCTCGTCCGATGATGTCGTCACAAATGCTGGTTTACAAGACGTCTCTTGCAACAACGCACCACTGTCCTATGTTGTGAATTTATCCCAGATGTCGCGTCGGGCAATTTTAGTAGTTGCCTTTTAGAGCCAGTCTGGATATTGGTGCATACTTGTGGTCAAAAAAAAAAAGTACTCCACCCCCCCCCCCCAAAAAAAAAATTAATAAAATAAATGAACAAGGCCAAACACGCCTGGACAGTTACGAAGAATGTCTTTATATAAAAAACAAGCCTTTTTTTTTTCACAGGAGCAGATTATACAGTTGTCGGAATGGTTTAGAACAGAGAGAGAGAGAGAGAGAGAGAGAGAGAGAGAGAGAGTTCGCATAAAAATATTAGAGCTTTCGATCCGTAAATAAAATCTCTTTTCTAATTTCGAGGTTTTTTCACATTTTCTCTATAATCAGGACTGTCAATTCTCTATGCAACTTCTAAAATAAATTAATCAGAAATTTGCATAACAATTCCTTTTTTGCTTTTGAGTATTGAGAAAATGAAGATTTGACACTTATTGAGATTTTTACTTGTTTTGGTTTGAGGAACCTGCATCTAAAACTATTTGTGATACACCTTGCACACACACACACATATATATATATATATATATATATATATATATATACCTTACAGCTGAGATACTTCCAACGTTATGGTAAGACAGTAACTATATAAAGAAACTAATGTCTTACCATTATATGATGTATTTGTGGATGCTATTTCTTCCATACACTGTAAATTTACGTCTGCAATTTTTTGATATTTTTAAAGATGTAATGGATTTTTATTTATTAATCTTTCAAATTTTATCACTTTAAATGTTGATTTTGGCGGATAGCTATATTTTTTATATACACTGTATATATGTATGTATATGTGTATGTAAGACACTAGCTATATGAAGAAACCATTGCTACTAATATCTTACCATTATGACAGATGTATTTCTAGGTGGTCTTCCTTCCACACACTGTATATTTATATTGGCAATTGCTGATATTTTTTTTAAAGAAGTAATGGATTTTTATTTATTAAACTTACAAATTTTATCACTTTGAATGATGTTGTTTTTGGATATGTTTGAGTTTAGGCAGTTTTTTTTTTCAAACTCTTTATTTTTTTATTTTTGGAAAACCAGCCTGAATATTCAAGAAATTGTATTAAGGAAGAAATAAATAAATTGTTTAAAATAAATGGAGCGTCTACTCAAATTGATATATTCAATAAAAAATAATCTTTAAAGTGATAAATTTGCGGGTATGCAAATAAAATGCAAATATACATATAAAATTAATGAAAAAAAGAAAATGACAGAAACAGTTGAAATTTGTAGGGCACATGTGGTAAGAGGTTATTAAAAATTTAACATCCACACGATATATTGAAGGCAAAATGAACAGAGGAAAACAGCGAATAAATCTACTTCATGAGCTCGTGTAAATTGATTGCTAAACAGGAATTAAAAGACAAATGAAGAAGACAAACATTCCTGAGTACAACAAAATCAGGAAATTGTGAGCCGAAAGATTAGAACCAACTTACAAAAAAAGATTATCCATAGGTTCGAAAATTTTTGTCTTTACATTCAACTGGCATTGAAGCCAAAATACGATGTTTAGAACGGCTCGTGATTAAACATAATAGGCATTCATTATTTAACAGTATATGTTTAGAAATTATATACATATATATATATAATTTTTTTTTTTTTTTAATCATCTCACCCCAAGCAAGGCATTCCACTGCCTCTATTGCGCATGGGGCTACATAGGGGAAGGTAAAGAGAAGGAGTGGATAGACATAGGGAATGTCAGGAGAAAGGTGACAGATGAGTAAGGATAGCGAGGATGAGGGTCGGGCAGATGGGAAGAGTGCTTGATAGAATGGGAGCAGGTTAGTGTGTTAGGAGGTGTGTATTGACCTTACATTTAAACTCCTGGAGATTGTAGCTGTCGGGGAAGCAATCGTTTGGAAGAGAATTCCACAGTCGGGAAGTGCGAGGAAAGAAACTGTTGGAGTAGAAGTTACGGCTGCATTTTATCGGTTTCACTGTAAAAGGGTGGGATCTAGTTGCTAATCTAGTATCTCGTGCAAATTCGTATTTAGGGGGCACCAGCGATCTAAGTTCATCGGAGCAGAAGCCGTGAAAGTATTTATAGAAGAGACACGGGGAAGCCACGTCTCGCCGGTGGGAGAGAGACTGCAGGCGGTCTGCCAAGTCGGTATCTATCACATTACAGACCCTCCTCTGAACCTTATCGAGAAGCCCGAGGAGAACAGCAGGGGCACCCGACCAGATATGGCAGCAGTATTCAATGCACGGGCGGATGGTAGATTTGTAAATGTGCAGGATAGATTTAGACGGAAAAAACTTCCGGGCCCTACACAGAGAACCGACTTTCATAGCAGCGGATTTAGCAATGGATTCGATATAGTCATTCCATTTGAGGTCCGCTGAAAGTGTGAGACCAAGGAGGCGTAGTGTTTTACTCTCTGGGAGGCAAGCCTGGTCCATGCTAATGGGAGGTAGGTGAGATTGTCGATGATGGTTAATTGACAGTAGCTTCGTTTTAGAAGCATTAAAATTTACTAGCCATTTCTTACCCCAGTCCAATATGGATTGGAGGTCTTTTTCAATCTCGGCTGCGAGTTTAGCTTTGACGCCTACACCAGGTTTTTGTTGGAGTCCTTTGAAATTTAATCTCTGCTAAATTTCTTGAGCTAACGTAAATATAATTTTCTAAAAAAAAGAAAGATTTCTCTTTATTGATCTGACAGATTTTATAATGATTAAATCCTAGGATTAATAAATAAAATATACACATCTTTCGAAATGTATTTGGTCACTAGGGGGATGTAGATTAGAATCCTGCCAAAAGGAGTATTTTTACCTCAATAATATTTCTGCCAGTAATCAAAAATAAATCAAAGGTGACGCCATGTATAGTGGTTACTGAAATCGCAATGGTACTAAAAATGCGTATATTTTTTTTGATTATATATAATGAGCATATTACATATAATGTAAAACTTTCAGGTATCATGTCCTGTAGTGGATGAAATTTTATTTAAAGCCTGTTGTACATTTTGTATTATACTATGTTTTAAAATTGTAAATGTTTCCTTACATTAATTGCTGCAGAGTATTTTCAAATTTTCCAGTAATATTTGTCTTCTTTTAATTGTTAGATACGTTAGCCGATCTGTGCACAAATTGCGTGCACTCCTCCATATTATTATTAAAACCTATCAAAGTATTTACGTTTTGTTTAACGGCATTTCAATCTCTGTGAGTTATTTAATGCCCAAAAGGTGGGGTTTTAATGTATTTTTTAATGTTCGGTTATAGTGAGAGGGTTGATTTAGTAAGATTTTAATTAATTTTTTTTTGTTTTTATTCTTTTTTTTTTCAGAAAACTGAAAATGTCTTCTAGTTTTGTATTCAAAATGTTTTGCTGAGAATATTTTTTCCTTCAAAAATGTGTTATAGTAATAATATGAAGCAAAGATGAACTCGTCCGAATCACCCTAAATTTTCTTCATTCTTTCATTGATGAAACTACAATATAGGTAATTATTAAGTACTTATAAATGTATTTGATGCACATTTTATGTTGCAGTATTAACAAAAGAACCATTCATTTACAATTATATACTTTGCAATAAATACTAAAAAATAGTATGAAATACATCATTTTTTAAAACACTGGGGTGGCCTAATAATTTTGGCCGGTAATATATATATATATATATATATATATATATATAACAAAAATCAACACAACATCTAAAGTGGTTATAAATGATAATTCTAAATATAAATATAATTAAAAAATCTAATTATAAATATAACCACTTTAGATGATATGTGAATTTTTGCCATGTATGTATACCATATTATTCTGGATAATATCCATTGAGCTCTCTATACAGATCTATCATTTAATATTCTATATTAAATAGATTTTTTTAATTATCCTCTCCATTTACGGATTGGCATCATTATATAGGCACACTTAAACAAAAATATATGACATGGAGACTGCCAAAGAACGTCGAAAATGTTTGTTAGCCTAGTGTACCAAGCACACCACAATATCAGACATCTCTTTTTCTCATAGCTGTTTGGTTTTTATGTTTATTGCTTATCGTAACGATATTCCAAACATTTCTGTCTCCACCAATTAAGTCTATCTTGCAGGATAAAAAAGGAGAAAACCGATATAATGCAAAGACACACCCGTGCACCCTGGTCGTAATATGTTTTTGTAATTGTTGTTTTTATTTTTGAATGCGCGATAAGTATGCCTATCAAGCATAATTCTTAAAGATTTATCTGTTGCTTTCAATCAAAGAGTTTTCAGCCGATTCATTCTCAGGCCAGTAAATTAAAACTTTGTGATAAGAAGCAATAAAATCTTGCTAATATATCTGGCATCTGACAAAGCAAACATTGCGAACACTCTTTAAAGATAAGCAAAGGCATAGATTCTTTGCTAACAACTTGCGACAAAATATCAGGAAAAACATACACACGCACATACACATATATATAATGGATGACTAAAATGTAAGAAACGTTTATAAATTTAAAATGTTTCGCTTTTATTTTAATCTTAAAATTTTTATTTTTAATCTTAATTCTAAGTTCATAAACGTTTCTTTGTTATCTTTACACTACCATACTGTCAAATTCTAATCCACATGTTCCCAATTATATATATATATAGTTTATAAAGGAAAACTCAGCACGTCATTTCAGTTGGGTATAAACTATAGCTCATTTTAACTGAAATGACGTGTTGAGTTTTCTTTTATAAACTTCATATCACACTTGTTAACACCCTTCAAGATCTCTATATGGGTTTGCCAATTAATATTTTATATTAAGGTAATCTTGTTGAATCCATTGTATTCACTTACGCGCAAATACCCTTGGGAAAGGTATTAATCCGTCTCTTCCTTCCAGTTATGGGTTAAATAGCAGGACAGATTGGATTATATAGCCTTGGTCGGCAACCAGTCTACCGCAGAAAGCAATGGCAACCTACTGCGGGATAATCTTCTGCCCAGTCAGTCATGCCTCTTTCGAGACATGATCGCCCAAGCGTGTATCACGTATGGAACTTAACTGACTGACTGAATCTTGCTGGATTATCCTCACATTTTACGGACTGTCACCTATGCCTTTAGATATATATATATCGTTCATTCAGCAGTGAATTAGAACACTCTACTTGCGTATGTATACATGGTATATAACACGGTAAAGGCCTGCCTCCTTCTACCAAGTGCCCATAGCTTAGAGGTTGAATCGCCGATTGACGCCAATTCAGCCGTGTTTCACTCCTGGGTAAAAAGCAATCTGATGTTTAACCGTACTGATGAGCTGGGATACAGCGAAACAGATCTGTCTGTGGATTACTATATATATGTATCAATGACAACAAAGAGATGATGTGCTTCTGAATAAGTAAATATATATTAATGCTGTGGCAGCCATATAATGCAAATATTATTTAAATTCGGTTGACGTTTCCTGGGTTGTACGTAATATTCGATACTGTTAGTTTTTATCGATCAATCGTAGCTCACTTCAGTATTAGGAATATGTTCAAGACTTACATTAACGGTACATGAAATCTTACAGCACTAACAGTTGATTAAAAAACGAAACCAACGCGGACGTACCATTACATCAAATCACTTCCAAATTTAATACTGGTAGCTTTCAATTCATTAATACTCACGTTATAGACTCTGAACTCCATATAAAAAATATACACTTATTGCCCCTACATCATTGGTTACAGCAACTCATCTACTTCAGCGAATATAGATATTGAACTGTGGAACACCTGGCGCCGTGTCAACTGAACAGAAGAATCAAGATTCTATCTCTTTTAAACACACTATCAAGTTCGTGTGCAAAGACCGCATCGGGTTACAGAATCAGGCTACCAGCAGTGTTTTTAAGTGCAGAATATATTCTGTTGGAGTTCGTAAAGTCCATTAGTCAAATGAATCTCTTCACTGGCGTGACATAAACATGATCTTTACAGATCGCTTGCACTCCTGTGTTCTCGCAATGTATCTCTGGAGACATGGTTTTGTTGTCATAAGAAAACGTGACTCTGAGCATCCGGACGACACGAAATTGGTTCAAAGAACACTCGATCGATCTGCAATTGCCTAATTAAGTATAAATTAAACAGTTGTAGATCTACTTAAATATTCCGTAGTCACATTCAAACACAAATCAGTTATAAGTCAGCTCTTGAAGGTATCATCCAACCAACGAATTCACCCGTAGAGTTCAACCAACGTCGCGTAGACTTCATTATCCTGACAAAAGCCACTACTACATGCTATTTTATAGTGGTGCCTATTTTACATAAACTTAAACAGTAAGTATTGAGAAATACAACCAGTTTTTTTCTTCTTTTAAGATTTGAATTGTAGTTTTATAAATTATTACGCATTTGACTCGAAATTGTAGACGTAATTACTCTTTGATATGTTTCATTAAAATTGAATTTCTAATATCACGAAAAAACACATTAAATTTTTATCTTGGCTACATATGCATCACACTCTTTCAGGCTAACATGTGACCTTGAAATTCGTGCACCTATGATAATATATTTACTAAAGAATAACAAAGCCTCATTGGACATTGAAACTAAAATTTGAAAATAGCTTATGTTCTCTGCGAATTCATTAAAAGTTTTTCTATTTTCTGAAATAATTTTAGAATAAAAAATGCATCTCCCAAAAGTGGTGTTTATCCCGCAGTAATTATTATGGTGTCCTCTTACGAGGAATGAACTCTTCTTCTTTCTATATATAAATTACCTGCGTGACATCTAGAGATCATTTTTGAGCAGTCAAGTACAGCAGTTGACGAAAGCAGTTAACGACAGCTACTAGTCAGGCACCGTAATAATATCTTTGTTGTTATTTATTACAAGATTACGGCCATATCACGTTGAATATACCGGTTCTTGTTTGATCAACGAAGTTAAACAAGGTTGCGCCTGGTCAGTACTTAGATGGGTGACCGCTTGGTCATACCAAGAGCTGTAAGCATTTTGTGACGGATGTGCGTTGTGGTGCAGTGGATATCGGCTCGGAAAGAGAAATCGGTAAGTTGAATTCACTTAAGCACTGGTACCTTTGGGAAAGGTAGTAATCCGTCCCGTCGCTCCAGTTATGTGTTAAATAACAGGGTAGGACTTGGGGACCCAGCCCTTAAAAACATATCCCAATGAATCTTGATACTCGAAAAAGAAAAAAATGTATTACTAGACACAAAACTTATATAAAAACAACAATAAATTGTTGAAAGAAAATGGTATTACCAGCAATAAATAAATAAATAAAAATTAGTTGGCCGAGGTTGATATGCCATAAAAACTGAACAACCAAGCTTATTAATATATTTTACTGATTATTAACACTTCCGTTAAATATCATATTTCTTGTTCTACTAATGCACTGTTCTGAATCTGCTTTGATGTTTATAAGTTTCGTTACATCTCCACAACAAATTGGTGACAAAGATCCACAACAGTAATGTACATCGCCTAGTATTTAGAACGTTGACTTTCTGACCATGGAACCAAGATTCCGTTCTCATCCTGGTCGATTTGTCAGGAAGGTGACTTCTTGATGTCATCGGTTTGGTGATGGGTGACCCAAGTAATTGTGGTCGAGGGCTTATGTGTCCTGGTCTTGTTGAGACTGATGATTATGCTAGGCAATCCGCTCTCTCCCTGAAATTTTAACTAAGGTCCGCTAGGCATAGTATAAATCACACGTAGATGTTGAACAAACACAAATGTGCCTGAAAGGTTTCTGCAATGTAGACAGGCATCTTTGGATTACGAGTGGCCTATCAGATATAATGCACGATGGAAACAGAAATGTAACCATGAAGACCCTCACACATACAAATGTATCTCAGTCAGATCTAACGTGAAAATGGTAATGAACTTTACTCCAACTAGCATCTCATATCCGAATAACACTTATTAAACTATTGCTTTGTTTGAACAGTATTTTTTCCATCAGAAATCAACGCTCTATCAACACACGAAATTCAGACTTATTCATTGTTTTGTAAATTTGCAAAAGTAGCTTCAGTTAAATAACGTCGCCTAAATTACGCAAAAATGAAAACACTGACAGATTCATTCGCCAAAATTCAGTCAGTTAAGTGCCATACGTGATACACGCTTGGGCGATCATGTCTCTTTCGAGACATGACTGACTGGGCAGAAGATTATCCCGCAGTAGGTTGCCATTGCTTTCTGCTTTCTGGTTGCCGACCAAGGCTATAGAACCCAATCTGTCCTGTTATTTAACCCATAACTGGAAGGAAGCGACGCGTTAATACCTTTCCCAAGGGTATTTGCGCGTAAGTGAATACAATGGATTCAACTGGAATTCGAACTCGGCTCGCCGGCAAACATATTTTTTAAATAATAAAGAGTAAATGTATTCAATAAAATTGTCATTGGTTTCAGACACGGCCATCTGACTATCGACTAACAGGTTTCACTTTTAAAAAGCTTCTTCAGTTATTTATTAAAGACTTTATTTATTATTCATCTTTAATAAATCTCTGAGAAAGCTTGTTATAACCGAAACATTTTAGATTAATGACACATTTTGTTATGTGTTCTTTACTTATTCTATTCGTCCTGACAGATTCAAATCCCTATATTCAACTCATATATATATATATAGTGATCGGAATATATATATATATATATATATATATATATATATATATATATATCTTTATTTATCTGTAAATTCAGATAAAACTTATTAGGGAAATAGCTATTTTCAACATGTCATTTTAAGGCATGCAATCTTTGACCAATTATAAACAGAGAACAAGTAAAAAATCTAAGCCCAGATTTTAGCTTAGATAAAGGAAGGGGTTGGGATGTATTGTTTCTTTGTGGGGTTGGGGTAAGAGAAAGATTTAAGTAGTAATTTCTCCTTGGTAGTGGGAGGTATGTGGCTTCACTCTTGAGTGAATAGTGGTAGGTGGTAAAGTAGGTAACTGCTTGGCCAAATTTAAAAAATGTATTGGGACTAATTGGGAGAATAGGTTAATCATTTTAATTTATACTTATTTCTATGGCGACACATACTTATGATCTCCCTTCGTTTATTCAGAAGTATATTTTGGTCAGGAAATTTTAAAACTAATTTTTTCTGCTAAACTTAGATTACACCTATCTCTTATGCTATTAGGGGTCCTAGCCTTGCCTATGAGTTTCCATTTTATCTGGGGATCTAAGTTAATTTCTTTTAAGTACAAGTATTTCTAGAAATAGCTATTTGGTATCCTTAACTAATGTTGGTAAAGAAATGCGTGTGGTCATAATGCAGTTGTTTCCAAATATGTGTAGATGGCGTACCGCTGAAGAAGCCGCTAAAAACTTAAATAAAAATTTGAAGATTTCCGACTTATTTTTATTTTTAAATTGTAGAATGGCTCGAAAATGTAATGACTGTAAATAAAGACAAGGTATAGAGAGACAAAGCGATTCTTTAACTTCGAATATAGAGATATAAGATCAAATGTGCCTGGTTTAATAAGTACCTGGCTAATGTCGATAAAGGATGACGGAAAATGTGACTTGGAGACACGGAAGCGCTAGGTAATAGTAAAGGATTCTATCGCAGTCTAAAAAAATGGATTAAGCGGAAAGAGCGTATCGTTAGAAGCGAACAGCGCTGAAATTCTACAGCATGTCTATTTTTCTATATATCAGTGAATACTGAACAAATTTCGCACAGCTGAATGTGTTTCTTGAATCAAGATGTGTGATGTCTGCAGAGGTATTCGAAGAATAACAAGCACAGTCATGCACCTAAAGAGAAAATGTTAAAATAATAGAAAGAAAAAATATTTAGAAGCAGAAAATGTCCAATAATAAAATATCATGCAAAATGAATTTTTAGAGAAAATAACACTCACAGATGAAATTGAAGAAAAATGAGCGTGAGAGAAACATTGAAGAAACTATGTAATGAGTTCATGTAAATGGATATATGAGCGTTTGTCAGAGCTGGAATCTCCTCTTATCAACAATATATAGCAAAAAACTGTTGAAGAATAGCGCTTTTCAATTGACCTATATTCCATCCGTTATTTCCAATTTTGATCTCTCGAAATGCACTCTGCTTAATTCTCCTCATCTGTCCTTTAAAGCTGGCTAACTTGAATTCACAAATGGGTATCGAACGCAGTTGTAGAGACCAATAGGATGATTCTTCTCTAAAACTGTTAAAATAACTCTACAATTCCATATCAGTTACTGGTATTTAAAAAGTCCTTTTACCAAAAACATTTCGCAGTAATGTTTAATTGCTCTTTGCATACAGAGAAGGTATTTTGTATCAGTTGATATTGCTGAGGTTAATGTTATCGCGGCCCTGAATAATATCATTAAAAACGTTCATGGAGAAAAATATATTGACCATATATTCCAGCTTTAAACAATGGTTTTATCTAGTTGACGTTTTTCTGTGATCCCATGCTCATAAAACTGTCTTAATTTGTTCTTTAGTTCTTAAACCCGATTTCTCCAGAACACTTAGTGAATCATCGAACACAAAATTTAGCATCGGTATTTTGATTGTATGTCTTTACAGTATGAAGGCATAATTGGCGCATATTTTGTGGTTTTGTAACGCTGAAAATAGGATTGGGAATTTTCTTCAAAGTTAGTACACCTCGTTTCCTGTACGTAAGCTTTTATAGCGGAGGTAAATTCATTCACTCGCTTGGTAAGAAAAAAACTTTCATCATATCTGAACATGTAACAAGTTTCCTGAAAATAAATTTTGACATTTTTTTCTCTCCCATAAAACTATTCAAATCTATTGAATATGGTTGCCTGCAAGATTTCTTCACTGTCTATATGCCGTGTCCCTTCAGACCTTTAGTGATCATAATCATCTACAATCTTTTGTAGCTCTTAGTAAGTTTTGACGTTTTGTTATTTCTTCCAATACCTGTTTTATTATCTGTTTACACAGACTCATTACGTAGGGTACTCGACCCTTTCTTCTGTTCGTCTTTAATCTGGGTATTTCAGAGTTAATCGTTATTTAATTTACGAGGATGGATTATTATTATTTCACTGTCTATGCTTTGTGTTACGCATCTGGTTCTTTCTAGTATGTTTCTGTTATTTCTCGTTATTTCTCGTTTTTACATTCACAAGGATGTGCGTTGTGGTGCAGTCCATATTGGCTAAGAACAAGAAATCGGGGAGCCGAGTTCGAATTCTAGTTGAATTCATTGCATTCACTTACGCGCAAATACCCTTGGGAAAGGTATTAATCCGTCTCTTCCCTCTAGTTAAGGGTAAGATAATAGGACATATAATTGGGTTCTATAACCTTGGAGGGCAACCAGTCTACCACAGAAAGTAATGGCTACCTACTGAGGGATAATCTTTTACCCAGTTAGTCATGTCTTCATCGAGACATGATCGTCCAAGCGTGTATCATGTATGGCACCTAACTGACTGACTGACATTTACTTACTATTAAAAACGATTTTGGCAGATTCCTCTCTTAGGCATTCTAACTTACCATACTTGGTAGATTACATCCACAGCAATTCTCATTGCAATTGGCTAACATTTTACTAGTCAAATCCACATTATTAACAC
The DNA here is from genome assembly GCA_037127315.1 of Ascarosepion bandense. Lineage (NCBI taxonomy): Eukaryota > Metazoa > Mollusca > Cephalopoda > Sepiida > Sepiidae > Ascarosepion > Ascarosepion bandense. The sequence goes on from JBBBDQ010001440.1 coordinate 1,984,970, forward strand.
TGAAATACCCAGATGAAAGACGAACATATGTCAGTTCAATTCATTAAGAAAATTTGTGGAGCGCCATGATTTCATACATTGTTACTCGATAAGAAATGGCAACAGACAACGCTGTTTATAATAAAATTCAAAGTATAGCTTTCGGTATAACTTTCGTCATTTTAAAATTTATTAGTCTATCTCTCTAACTATTTAGATGTCATAATCTAGATCTGCTAATGGATAGATCTTGTAGCAAGATTAGATCAGGAAAATAATAGAAAACTGGAGCAGGAAATGTTTTCACGATCGAAATATTAGAAGTAAGAGAAATAGAGAAATATTTGCATCTAAGTTTTTATACATTACACTTGAAGCACTTGATACAAAACCACGAACTCCCTTGAAATGCTATGAAATGCTGTTTTTAAATGAAAGTGGAGGAAAGATCTTGCATGGGGAAAAGTGAACAAATCAAGTTAAAGCAGAAAAATAGAAAATGGCTAGAACAAGAGTGCGTTTTCACACTTGATTTTAGCTTTTGTACAGCGAGATTATTTTCACTGAATTACAAAAGCTGCCAAGATTTATTATCTTCGGAGATAACCTTAACAACAAACATGGAGTAGAAGACAGTAAGTCGAGGATTGTAAAATAAAATCAACTAACTGTAACAAGACAGAATGCAGTGATGTCAGCAATGGTAACAGCGTAAGTTTGCGAGTATATGATCGTTAAGAACATGGGTAATCATGGCTTTCCACAACATTCTAACCTTATAGTCCTGTTGCTAAGGCTCCTCTCCTGATATCTATTTACACAAACTCGACAAGCCTCACAGCTTACCAACCACCCTCTTGCTCACGGTATGTCCTATGGATTTCAAATACTTAAAGTCCCAATTGTTTACTATGTCTGCAATAAAGTTTAGTTGTTTTTTTCTGATTCTGAGTATAAGTGCCATATTCGTTTACCGTTTCAAAATTTTGTTGGTTACGCTTACCGCTCGTGGAATTCTCAGTATACTTCTGTACAACCACATTTCTGTTACGTCTGGTTTTTCTCTTCATCTTACGTGATTGTCCAGCCTTTACTACTGTACATGATGGATTTTACATAGCAATTCACATTCATTTATTTCTAACGATCATTTCATATTTCTTAGTATTTTTGTTTAGATTTTTGAATGCATTTTTTTTGTATTTTCCATTCTTTTAAAAAAAGGTCCAGAGATTTAATCTCATGCAATGTTTTGATATTATTTGCCCATATTTCTGAGATGAGGCATTGTAATTATTTCTACTATTTACATTTTTCGAACTGTTGTACTGATCCTTGTTGCAAAATTCACTATACCTTAGTTGTTGTAGGTTCCGACTTCCTTCAGGTGATTGGAATTTAAAACTGAACCCATTATTTTATTTAACGGGGTAGATTTTTCTAGATCCACGAGTCATGGCTATTCTAGATGTCTCAGTATCAGGTTTTAGTTATCTTCATTGAACTAAACTTTCGAAATTTTGTTACCCTCTGATGTAGCTAGGTATTGAACTCACAACTCTTTTGGTCATGTCACTGGATTCAACTAAAGCTTTTATCTACTGCGCCATGTGTCCTTGAGGATATCAGAGTCCCCAAAATTCATAGACTGATGTCCTCTGTCGGAAAATCATGTGGTCGGATTTGAAGCTAAATTATAGCTGAGGAAGGAATTTTTTAGAGGCTTATTTATTCAAGTACACAGTCGACTAAAATTATAACACTCGTCAGAACGCAAGCTGTTTTGCCAGAATATATTTTATTTACTGCGTGGGACATATAATAACATTTTATTCTTTTTTCTCACTCTCATATATATCTCGAAGTATTATCTTTTTTATTGCTTTCTTTGAAGACTTTCTTTTACTATAGGCGTATTCGTAGACTAGTAACACTGTACAAGTTCGTTTCATGCAATATCCGGATATAATGTCTGCTATATATAGAAACGGAAGAAATATATTTGTAGGTATATACTGCTGACAAAACAGCATCGTTTAGTCGTATTGGATTTGTATATTTTTTTATGTGCTACGTGATATCAATTTATTTCTATGACAGTGAATTTTTGACAATATCTCCACAGACGAAGGGGAAATTAGAGGCAGAATATACTTTTATCTGCAGAACCATTTTGAATTTCTATAAACGGAGCGTGTAAACGACGAGTCTGTCTTCAAGAAATTTTAACAGAATGAACATATTTACTCAGAATCAGAAAGGGAATTTCTTGGACACTTAATGCGGAGGGATGACTTAACAGTCACAGAACATTTCGAGGGTAACAGAGATAGAGGAAAGGATCAGATTACTTATTCAACAGCCTTGTAAGAATGGCTTGCAGAATAAGAGTCGAAGAGCATGGCGAAAAAAGAAAAGTCTCTCAGGGTTACGAGGGACATGCGTTTGTGAATAGCGATGATTGTCAACGTTAATGGACACGGCCCCTAATTTCTTTTCTCCTTGTGTTATTTATCAGTTTCTTAGATAATTTGCATTTTGTTTCTTATTCTATTTGACATCTGTCTTTATTGTCTTCCCTTTTGACGGAAGTGTGGTTGTGTAATAAATAGCGATTAAGAAGGACAAGTCGAAAGTTCCAATACCAGTCGAGTTTGTTACATTTATTTACACTTAAATGTCGTTGAAAAAATTGAGTCCACCTCTTTTCTCTCCCACCAGCTACAGAAAAAATAGCAGGACACATTGGTGTCTATAGCATTTACTAGCAACCCATTTAGAAGAAAAACTAAATTAAAACCCGCATGTAGAGCCTTTGGCTCTCATGCTATCTTGCCCACGATACATCACTGTTGCAATATTTATTAAGTCAGCGGTTACGAGATTTATGAGCGTCATGTGTTTTTGTTTACGTCAGATGACAACACCGTCCTTGGTAAGTGTTTGTTTCCTTCAAAATCTCGTACAAATACTCGCATTTGTAAATCAAGCCCAAACAAAATACGCAATTGTGTGTGTGTGTGTGTGTGTGTGTGTGTGTGTGTGTGTGTGTGTGGTGTGTGTGTGTGTGCGTATGTTTAGTTGCAGAATCAAGTAAGTCGTTCGTGCCAGTGAAGTGGATTTTCTCACACGCGAACGAGTTCAAGCTAAAATTCTTGCTACATTATTATTTGATGTAATGAATATGTATCCACCTTGGTTATCCCTCACAATAATATGATTGGCTGGTTTCAACCATAAATACACACTAAGGCAGGGACGCCTAGGACTATGCCTACTAGAACGCCTATTGATTACACCTCTTGCATAAGCCTATGCCTAAGCATACTGCATTCGACGACGACGAGGACAGGTTCATTACGGCTACTTGCCAAAAGCACTCAGCTACTTGGAATAATATATACAACCTTTTCTGGGACATATTATTAGATCTACTTCTCTGTGTTCATAATTGCAGCGACGCATTTGTGATTGATTCATATGAAATTAAATTATAAAAGTATTTTGATTATCAGTATACTGGGAACAACAGTATATGCTAAGTACATTAAAACGGCAAGCTCCTGTCATATCATGGCTAGAGCTGCCTCACATTTTAGCTTTGACAGTAGTATTAAAATTGTTTACGCAGCCTTGTGGGTCATGGATTTCCTTTCACAGTGTTAGCCTCTCGCTAATCTATATAAATGTACATGACATATATTTAGTCCAACATATTTCAGCTCAACCCGTTCTGACACTACCAGCTAGGGTCCACCATGATAATATACACAGAATTGAATCTTCTTAGAAGTTTTCTTATGAAAGCCCATTCTTCGACATGTTATTTTGGAGAACAGCCACCCGGGTTCATGTTTCCCTGATTATTACACTCTTAACCTCTTCTTGTCGAGAGTCAACTATTATTTATCTTAAATATGCTAATTACTTGCAACTCTTATTCTTTCCTGGTTCGCCTTTGCAAAAACCAGATACAGTAATACACTATACTGAGCGACGCTTGGGTCTTGTATTTGGCGATCTGTTGTATTTAATTCTAACAATTAAGCCTCGCTTCGTTTGGAAATTCTTCCCGCCTGAATCTATCCTGCACATATATAAATCTACCGTCCGCCCGTGTATTGAGTACTGCTGCCACATCTATTCGGGTGCCCCTGCTATTCTCCTCGGGCTTCTTGACAAAATACAGCCTAGAATCTGTAATGTGATCGATACCTACTTAGCTGACCGCCTGCAGTCACTCTATCACCGGCGTGACGTGGTTTCCCTGTACCTCTTCTATTAGTACTTTAACGGCTTCTGCTCGGATGAATTTAAATCACTGGTGCCCACTAAGTACCAATTTGAACGCGATACTAGATTAGCAACCAGCTCCCACTCTCTTACAGTTAAACCGATAAGATCTAACCGCAATTTCTACTCCAATAGCTTCTTTTCTCGCACTTCCCGCCTGTGGAATTCCCTTCCGCATGACTGCTTCCCCGATGGCTACAACTTCCAGGAGTTTAAATGTAATGTCAATAGACACCTTCTAACACACTAACTCGCACTCATTCCCTCCAACACTCTCCCTACGTACCTCTTAACTCGTCTATCACCCTCCCTCTGACATTTCTTTTACCCAATCGCTCTATGTAACCCCCTGCGCTATAGTGGCAGTGGACTGCCTTGCTTGGGGTGATATGATTAAAAAATACTTTTGTATTCTCTTAGTTTGGATGGCATGTTGCGACGTAGAAATATGCTCATAGATCTCCAAATCCGCAGCAGCGGTGGCCACATTGGCAATGATATGGAAGAATAACAGATGATTCCAAACCAAGTTCAAATACTACAAATTGCTGGTCGTATCTATTCTCCTCTACGGCTGTGAGACTTATAAACTGCCGGCTTAGACAAGAAAATGAAACAGGCTTTGAGAACAACTGACTGAGAGTTTCAGCGTATCTCCTACTGGGATCACTAAACCAACGACCATGTACGAAGTGAGGTCAAAAGTATTGTGACCAAATAAGAATCTCTCCTCGCCACAATTAAGCGTCAGAAAATGGAATGATTTGGCCATATTTCACATAATAACAGCCGGCTATCACTATTGAAGGCACGGGCAGACGGCAACTCATGAGATAGACAGAACATATCAAGGGTGGAAACACAAACAATGCTGGATCTCCTGAGAGCCACCCCTAACATATCAGCCTGGAGGAAATTTTCTTATTCTTCTACCATCAGGTCACTGGACAATTGAAACGAAACAGTCGAAGGACTGGTGAGGAGTTTGGACATTTTAAATGCAGAAAGCCAATTAAATTTACTTGCGATAAGAATGTGCAATCGCTTCAAAACTATCAATCCAAATATTTCGGCATTAAATAAACAATAAAATGAGAATGCATTTGAGGATTAGATGAAAAGTAATGGAATGTAATCAATTGATATTTTCTTATGCAGGAGTCATCAAGTTCAGTTTCGAAACGAATTGAACAGTTTTATTGTTTTTTATAATGTTATATATATATTAAAATGATTTTAATTCTCAAATTTAATGAAACTTTTATTTTTTATTTTTGGCATTTTCGATAGTTTTGTTAAGGGAAACGCATTTTTATGCTTGCACCATGACAACTGACTGAAATAAATCAATTCAGAATCATTACTGTGTATGTTGGGGTACATATTTGTAAATCGTTCATTCTCTTCAATTGTTAATGACTACATAATTTCAAATTATATAAAAATAGTTATAATTCTTTGATTAAAAATGGATGATGATAAATTTGTTTTGTGATTCAAACATTAATTCGTTTGCATTTTTATTCATTAGATCATTATTTTTAAATCAAATGAACATGGCGCAAATATACTTTAGATTTTCGAACTACGGAGTTGGCTTAAAAGTTTACAGGCTGATCAAGATACTATTTTGGAATGTAATCAAATGAGATTAATTTTTCAACATAATCACTCTTTCGCTCCACAGACTTGTTTCTATGTGCGGTGCAGTAGTTGGAACCCATTGTTGTAAAAGAATAATTGTAATATCAACTATTTCCTTACAAGAAAACATTTGATATTATTAACCGAGTATCTAGCATTGTTTTTGGTTGTAATTTATAAAACCGTTCTCTTAAAACACTTTTTAGACATCATATATATCAAGCCCAGTAACTTTTAAGTCTCTTTCTAGCATTGATGGGGATTTTCTTGCAAACCTTCTCCTTGAAGTGGTGTGAAATGTTACGATCGTTATTTTGTCATTTTCTCTTACAGTTATATTGACTATTTTAATTTTTGTTGTTGTTGAATAGTTTAAAGCTTTGTTTTTAAGTTGTCTTTATTTTGCATACACATTATTTTATAATATTTTATATAAGTTTATATATTTAATTCGGTTTTAGTTGCATTTTGTAGTCAGGTGTTTATTTGGTTTCTTTTTATACGTTTAAAACAGGTAAAATAATTTTACGGATTTAATAAAGTTTACCCTTTTTTTAATCATTTCACACCAAGCAAGGCAGTACTGCCACTGGTGAGCAGAAGCCTACATAAAAGTAAAGTGAAGCGTTACATAAAAGGAAAGCAAAGAGAAAGAGGAGTCGAAAGGGGAACCGGTTAGATGCGATATCAGAGAATGAGCATGTAAAGGATGGGAATACTGGTGTGAAGAGAGATGCTTGAGAGTAGAGTAAAAAAGAAAGAAGAACATGATTTAGGGGGGTTGTGGGAAAAGATAAAAGAAGTATAGGAGTCAAGGGGGAAAGAGACGACAATTGACATTGCATTTAACTTTTGAAGATTGTAGCTATCAGGGGAGGAGGTAAACGTAAGTGCGTTCCATAGACGGAAAGTGCGAGAAAAGAAGCTTATAAAGTAAAAGTGAAGGCTGCATTTGGTTGTTTTGAATGTAAAAGGGTAGGATCTTGTTGCCAGTCTGGTTGCTCGAGTAAATTCTTTTAAACACCATGCTTATCGGAGCATAAGCCATGAAAATATTTGTAGAAGAGACAGAGGGAAATCGCCTCCCGTCGTTGAGAAATTGGCTGGATTCGAGCCGCAAGAAGAGATATAAAGTGTAGAGTCAAGAGCAAGTCAGCGAAAAGATGACTACTGGTCATATAGCGTAGAACAACTATCTGGTTAATTTTTTTCTGCAAATTCTATTAAAAATAGATAACGGTCAAACTATCTCCATTAACATTGTTTGGCAAGAAAAGCAATATACAAAGTTGTAATTATCTTGATTCGCACACCTGTTCTCTACCTTCAGACTGATTTGAAACAATCTAAAATCAACTGATAAGAAATATTAGATTTCTAGATTTGTTTATGTATTTACTGTATTATATTTAGATATTCCAACTGAAGTTTTATATTTGTTCGTATAATTATGCGTTATTTCTTATACAGTCAGTCAGTTAAGTGCCAGACGTGATACACGCTTGGGCGATCATGTCTCGAAAGAGACATGACTGGCTGGGCAGAAGATTATCTCGCAGTAAGTTGCCATTGCTTTCTGCGGTAGACTGGTTGTCGACCAACGCTATAGAACCCAATCTGTCCTGCTATTTAACCCATAACTGGAAGGAAGAGACGGATTAATACCTTTCCCAAGGGTATTTGCGCGTAAGTGAATACAATGGTTTCAACTGAAATTCGAACTCGGCTTCCCGGCTTCTTATACAGCTATTCAATAAAATATTTTAAACGGTTACTAGCATAATACAGCACTCAATACGTCCCAGAACTGGCATATAGATATCGCCACTAATAAAAAATTCATATAATTTTTATTATGTACTAACCTTCATATGTCGTGTGACAAAATTTGGGCACAATTGGATTATTAGTTTACAAATTACAGTTATTTAAGTAAAGCTACTGTTGAAATTTTGAAAGCATTGGAAAAATCTGAATTTCGTGTGCTGATAAAGCATTGCTTTCTGATGGAAAAAAAATCTTTTCAAGCAAAGCAATGACTTGATAAGTGTTACTAAGACACAGCGCCGTCGGAAGCAACGGTTAAGAGGTGGTATGCTAACTCTAAACGCGGTCGTAGATTTATTTCGGAAATTCGCTATATATGTTTTATAGTTTGACTGTTATCAATTTTTAATAGAATTTTCAAACAAAGGTTTAACTGGAGGAAGTGTTGTTCTACGACATATGACCAGTAGTCAACTTTCCCATGGCTGGCTCTTGACTCTATACTTGTTTTCTCTTACAACAGACTTATACAAATAGGTAAAATCCTGTTAAATACTTAAAGGTATTATATCTGTTTTACCCATGTACATGTAATTTATCAAGAAAATCTGATAACAGATTAGCCGTTTCTAAAATATACGCGAGTAATTCTTATCTTCATTTCTCTCAATCTTTTTCTACAAATACTTTCACGGTTTCTGCTCTTACGAGGTCTATTCCCTGTTGCTCCGATCACATGAATTTACTGGTACTGCTAGATTGGCATTTGACTATTTTGACGGTAAAATTAAAATTTTACCGTCAAAATAGTCAAATGTAACCGCCACTCCTACTCAAAATTTTTCTTTTTCACACTTCACGCCTATGGAACTCCATTCCATATACTCGTTTCCCTGACAGCTACAGTCTTTGAAAGTTTAAATGCAATGTCAGTTGCTATCTACCTCCATAAATACCATCCATCTCCTGTACCCTGTTTTATTTTCTCTCGCTGTAACCCCTACTCACCAGTGGTGGTCCTGGCTTGCTTGAAGGGATATGATTAAATAAAATCTGTCATCATGGCCTTTTACGTCTCCCTATCCCTGGTGACTCTTAGCACGCTTTCTCCTGTTAAACCACGCAACACCCGTTCTGTCATCCACCTGCTCAGGCCATTCAAACATGTTATACGCTGCTTTAGTCTGTCTCTCTTTCCCTCTATCTGGCCTGTTAGTATCATGTTCTCCAAGCCCTTCTTCCTCATTGCATGTTCCAGGAAATTTAGCTGTCTTTTCCTGATGATCACTATTAATTTCCTTTTCGTTTCCAGCCTTTCTAAAAACTCATCATTGTTCACATGGTCGATCCATGCTATCCATAGCATCCTTCTGTAGAACCACATTCACTGTCATATTTGAGACCTGACATCACATAGCAATCCAGTACTCTTTTCTTTGTTTCTAGCGACATTTTTCTGTCTCTTAACACTTTACTCAGCCTCTGGAAAGTGTCCTTTGCCATGCCAGTTTACCTTCGGATCTCTGTGTCGCACTTTCTTTCTTCTGTTGAAACACTTCCCAGATATTTAAACTTCTGTACCCGCTTCTGTACCCGCTTGATTTCTGTATCCCCCCGCCTGTATTTCTTACTTTGTGCCGCTCTTTTTGCTGAAGACCATTCATTCGGTCTTCTGCAGTTTATTTGTAGTCCTTTATTGTCACTATCTTTAGCTACCTTCTGTAGGAGTTCTTGTAGTTTCTTTTTCGTGTCTGCTATCAGCTCTGTATCATCTGCGTACCTTATGTTGTTCAAATTGTGGTCTCCGATGACGAATTCTGGTATAGCATCTAGGCTTCTCAGAATAGTATCGCTGTACAAGTTGAATAGATTCGGCGATTCCGCCTCTTTCTATCTTTGTATATCTGCTGAATTCGTTACCTGTCCGTATGCAGGCGGTTTGCTGCCAGTAGAGATAAAAAAAATTATACTATATATTTGCAAGATTCTCTCTAAAAATTAGATGTTTTTCTAAGCCTACTAATATTTGTTATGTAATTAATCATTCCGGTAAGTGTCATACGTGATACCCGCTTTAGGCGATCATGTCTCGAAAGTGATATGACTGATTGGGCAGAAGTTTATCCCGCAGTAGGTCGCCATTGCTTTCTGCGGTAGATTGGTTGCCAGCCAAGACTGTCCAATTATTTGACCCATAACTTGGGAGAAGAGAGAGATTAATACCTTTCCCAAGGGCACTGGTGCGAAAGTGAATGCAAGGAATTCAACTGGAATTCCAACTCGGTTCCCGATTTGTCGTTCCGAGCCAACATCCACTGCAACACAACGCACATCAAACCGAAGTGGGACTATAACTTTTGAAAACATTTTGTATAACTGTTCTACTTTCATTCAGACAAGAAAAATAATTATTGATATGAGCGGCATTTTAAAATATCAAAAAACATTCCCAGTACGATAAAAACAAAACAATTTTTTATTAAAGGACATTTGATATCACGAAGTTTATTCGACAGAAAATCATATGCCCTATTTCTTCTTACTTGAGTTTCCGATATGAATTTCATGAAATATTGTAGGTAACTGATAGGTCCTTTGTCTAAGTAATTCGCCAATTGATAGAGACATAAGAGAAAGCCTCGGGAGAAATACAGGAAACGATTCGATTTGAAATATTTTTTTTAAAGGAAAATACGAAATTACTTTTTAGAGATTACTTTCATCAGAGTATGGGTTTAGCTAATCAAAAGAAAGCGGATAAATATTATTAAAATATTGAAAATAAAATAAAAACAATTGAAGATTATTAATCGAAAAATGATGTAGTTCGCAGAAATTATACTTCTTGAATAACCGTTACGGAAAATTAATATGATTGTAAATGGCTAAAATGCAACAAAAATAATTTCCTAGCCGTTGTAATTTCCATAGATCAAAACCGAAAATAAAAGAATATTATACACATGACGTAGAAACGTATTTTGTGGCAGGGAGGAAATAATATGGTTATTACAAAAACAAAACAAAACAAAAAAAAAACTCTTCCCATAATAGAATGAGAACCAGAGAAAAATGATAGAAATTAAATACTCGGGTGGAAAAAATTACCTGTCTGCCTGAACACACAGACGACACTTCGATAAGGCTAAACCCTAATAAAAAAATATAACAATATTTTAATAAAAATAACAAATTTTATTTTAGTTATAATCGTTTCTGTTGTTCATGATAATTTAGAAATAAAATATTTGTAGAGTTCGCCTACTGTAGAGTATTTCTTATTCACCCTTTTCTTAAGCGATTGTAATTCTCCACATATTCCTGTGATTTCTGTTTATTATCTACGAGTGGGCTCGTGACGTCGAACAAATATTTATGTCGATATCACGTCCAAAATAACAGCAGCATACATATTGATATACCTAATATTGAGTATCTTACAGTAAGACATGAGAAAAAAAACGAAAAAAAAACGACAAAAACATCCGAACATCTGAGCGTGAGAAAAGGGAAACATATATATATATATATATATATATATATATATTCGAGTGAGCATAGAATGAGGAAAGAAAAAGAAAAGTTTTTTTTTCGTCCAAAACATTAATTTAAAACAGTGCTCGATATATGATGTATAGAGCTGTGAATATTTCTTATAAATAATGTTTTAGAACATGTACATAATTTCTTCTGTATATGTCCTCTTCTCTACAATCATATGGTTGTTTCAGTGTTTGGACTCAAACACTTCATCGGGAGAAGTAAGTGTTTGGAATCATTCTCTGTTTATATTTGGTTCGTTGTTGTCGCGGGGGTTGGTTGGGGTTATTGATAATTAAGCGAATGTGTCTCTTGTTTTGACCGTTAGACTTTTGAAGAATCTGGTGTGTAAGTGTGAAATTGTTGATTAATGGTATTATCTGTTGGAATGTACGTTTTATCGGTCGGGTATATCTTTTGGTTAGAATTTCCAAGAAATCGGCGTTTGGAGTGGTCAGTTTTATGGTTGGCTATCGTTTAATTGATTGATGTCTGTTGTTAGCGGGCCTATTTCATGTATTTAATTTGATCCTGTGGCTAGGTTTTCATTTTGGGGTTTCTTAGATAGACGTAATAGGGGTGGGGTGTTTTTTCTTTCCAATTTTGATCTTTTCGGTATGGAATATTTTTTATTTTATAGGCTTTTTTTTTAAAATATATTTTTTTATTTTATATTCAAGTTTGGAGTATTATTATAATTAGGCGAAGTTATTTCAAGAAATTTAAACTTCTATTTTTTAGGAAGTAAATGCAAATTAGCCTTTTATCAGTTTTTTATATAATGTTGCATGTTTAATCTTAATTTTAAGTTTAGAGGGTTGGTGTTTTCTTTTTATTTTTTTATATTCTTTTTTCTATAAATTATCTTTTGGAATTATCGTTTCCTATTTATTTCTTTTAATTTTTCATATATTTTATTTATTTAGATATTTTTGCGGGTATTAGATCTTACTTTAAGGATTTAAAATTATTATTGATGTTTTCTATAGCAGTTTTTATCTTTTATAAGAAAAATATCTATTCAAATTTCTAGTATTTTTTAGTGTGATTGTAGGGTTAGATCCTACGTGTGCTTACAGTTTATTTTTGTGTATGATATAATTATTCTGAATTAGTATATTTAATCTTGATTTTGAATATATGAATTTTGATTCTTTTTCGAGTTTGGGAGCCATTTGTTTAATTTTGATTTTTCTAGTACGGAATATGTTTGTGTTTAAGTAAGGTTATTGGTGTAGGCTTTAGTGATAGACCTTCCTTTAAGGATTTATTGGATCCATTTTTTCTATAGCATTTTTTATCTTTTATAATAAGAATATCTAATTAAACTCTTAGTATTTCTTAGCATGATTGTAGGGTTAAGTCCGTAATGTGCTTGCAGTTTACTGGGGTTTCGTGTCTCTGATTTAAGAGCTTGTTACTATTTATATATTTAAGGATCTCTATTTTGTCTTGAAGGCAAAGAAAGCATGGTTCTTTTATAGATTTTGCTGTTCTTCCTTTCTTGAGAATTTTCCATTTGACCATAGGTGTTTTATTTTCGTTTTTTAATTTCCAAAAGTGTTTGGAGAGAGTTGTCATATTTTGTTTTTCTTTGTTATTGAAGGATGAGAGGTGATTGTAAAAGCGATTTTTAAATACGTTCATGGTATTCCTAATATATATTTTTTCATCTTTAGGATTTTCTAAAGATGAAATCGAACACATATATATATCAGAGATTTTGTCAGACATTTATTGGCCATGGGGCATTAGTTGGGGTTTCTACAGTTACAGAGGTTGTTATCATGGGACGGATTTGTATTAGTGTTGGGTTTATTTTTGCTGTGTATTTTTAATATTTTATGATTATTTTTACTAGATCATTGGACAGCTATAGCTTAATTTTATGGTATTTTTATTAAAGATTTTGATCAGAGGATTATTTTTGGGAAAGTGCTTCTCTACTAATTTAAGAAATTTATGTCCCAGCTTGAAATTCAATGATTGGTTGAATGGAGGGTTATACCATATTATTTTCCTGCTTCTATTTTTGCTTTTCTGTCTTTTGAATCTTTCCACAAAACTGATTTTTGATGATTTATACCCGCTTTCATTAAGGATTCTATTATAAATTACCTTGTGCTTATCAAATATCTTTTTGTTGGATGAGTGTGTGTTATACGACGTTCAACTGATGATGGGATGTGCTTAATAATGGATGGTGGGTGATTAGAGTTGGGGCTTATATATATTGGGTTAGCGTTGTTTTTCATGTAAGGTTGGAAAGTGTTCGATACTAGGTCTAATGTTATGTGTAGGAAGTCTACTTGCTTGATATTGTGGTTAATTACTACGTTAAGGCCAAAGGATTTAAAGACTCTATGGATTAATTTTCTGGTTTTATAAACCTTACCTCCAGTAGATTTATCAATTATCATCAGTCCGTCGTCCCTATACAGTCCTATCCTGCTCGTTTCTATTTCCTTATGTGCAGTTAAGATGTACAGTAAGAATAATCCGGTTAAATCCGAAGCTTCTGCAGAATCCAGGGCACCTATGGATAAATCAAAGTTCTCCTTTGAGTTTTTAGTCCACTGTTCGTTGTTGTGGATTATAACTGATTTCCTGCAGTTCAGGATAATTCTGACCTCATCATATGTGATGTCCGAGTAGAACTCCGAGAACTCCAGGGCGAGGCTGAATAGATCACTACCCATTGATGGGTAGAAACCCACAATGTCAAATTACAAAAAAGTGGCCTTATTCTTTCCACCAATTTTTTCAAACCACTCGATTACGTCTATCGTACCTTTCCACTGCGTTAGTTTAATTTTGCTTTTTATTTGTTGGTTGACTCTTTCAGATATTGATTTACCTATCCTACCTAATTTGGATTTTGTGAGGTTTATTATCCTTGTAGGTAATTTGCTGTAAAAATCAGGTTTGTAGTCCTTCACCAGTACATATGCTTCTTTCGATGCTATTTTGGGGACTCGGTCACTTATTTTCAGTTTGTCTGTAATTAGTTTAACTTCCTGGTTTATTCTGTCTATGTGGTTTTTGAGTTCTTTGTCTATTTTTCTGTATTTTTTGGTTAGTTTTTTTAATAAGTTCTTTGTATTCATTTGGGTCCATCTTATAGAATTTCGAGGTTTTGTCTGATTTAACAAATATCTTATCAGATTTGTGTATGTTGTTGACTATTGTGTCTAAGTGTTGCTGGAATTTATTTTTGTGTTTGCATTTACTACCTAAAAAATACAAGTTTAGATTTCTTAGAATAACTTCGCCTAAATACAATAATACTCCAAACTTGAATATAAAATAAAAAAAATATATTAAAAGAAAACCCCTATAAAATAAAAAAAATATTCCATACCGAAATATCAAAATTGGAAAAAAAAACACCCCACCCCTATCACGTCTATCTAAGAAACCTCAAAATGAAAACCTAGCCACAGGATCAAAGTAAATACATGAATTAGGTCCGCTAACAACAGACATCAATCAATTAAACGATAGCCAACCATAAAACTGACCACTCCAAATGCCGCTCTCTTAGAAATTCTAACCAAAAGATATACACGACCGATAAAACGTACATTCCAACAGATAATACCATTAATCAACAATTTCACACTTACACACATGATTCTTCAAAATTCTAGCGGTCAAAACGAGAGACACATTCACTTAATTATCAATAACCCCAACCAGCCCACGCGACAACAACGAACCAAATATAAACAGAGAATGATTCCAAACTCTTACGTCTCCCGATGAAGTGTTTGAGTCCAAACACTGAAAAAACCAAATGATTGTACAGAAGAGGACATATATAGAAGAAATTATGTACATGTTCTAAAACATAATTTATTATATATATATATATATATATCCCAAACGAATAAGAGTGAAGAAGATAATTGTAACGTTCATGATTGCCATTATTGTTAACTATCAGATTCAGCAATGTTCTTTCATTGCTGAAACAGAAGTAGTTTGCGCAGGTTCTAACGTAATATATATATATATATATATATATATATATATATATATATTGTTAACTAATATATTCTAACGTAATATATATATATATATATATATATATATATATATATATATATATTGTTAACTACTCGACGTCATAATATTGCAAAAATTTAATAAAAATAATAAGGCACTATTCATGGACAAATACGTGACAAGTGATTTAATAACTGGTAGTGTAGAGAATAAAGCGAGCCGACGCTGCCTCGCTTTTTTTCTTTCTCCATGAGCGTGACAGGAGGGAAATTTATATATTATATATTATATATTTTTACACGAATGTAAAATCCTCAATACAATAAAGACAGAAGCTGATGATTATTCGCCTGAAATAGGCCACACTTCCGATTTACCATGAAATAAGGTGTCTGCCTAAATTCTTTCTTATATTTGCTATATATGTATTTATATGTATTTATATAAAGCTCTCTTAGAGAGTTATCCTCCCACTGTATGAACATGATACTCATTTGGATTCTTCTATATTTACACCGCATGCTTATATATATATATATATATATATATATATATATATATATATAGGTCTTTATTATAGTGAAGAGGATTAATCACAATATATTTCTAGGCGATATAATGCAATGCTTTCCAGTTGTTTTCCTCATAGTTTGGGACTGTTTTCTTTCTCTTAGATTATATGCTTCAGCGCAATACTATTTTACCGATAGATGTGGAACAAGAAACAGATTGATGCCATTCCCAAGGAAATTACTGTGAGATTGAATACACCAGACGAGACCCGAATTTGAAACACACGCGCCGTCGTATAGAGTTCATTAAATCGTTCATATTAATTCACTTTTATCGTAAAAACATAGCCCTGATTCGAATACTGTATTAGCCCCAGTAAAATCAAGCAGGAGTGGGGAATTTAATTTTATGTGTAATGTATAAGTAAATACACGACGGAAAGTGTGCTTAAGAAACCCGAAATTGCAGAAAAATATCGAAAAAGAACATTCGGGAAAATGATAAGAGAATTTTGAGATAAGAAAATGTCTTCAAAATATGAAAAAAAAGAAAAAGGAAAAGTAGATTGCTGGACTGCTACGTGATGTTTCTTACTCTCCGTATTTCCTGATTGCAGGTTAATTTTCTAACAGACGAAGAAAGTTATTCTGAGTACAGATTTATAATGAACGTACTCTAGTGTAGCATCGTAATCAATCTAAGAAACAAGGATGTATCAATTATTTGTATGTTAAAAACGTTATATACTGATGTGTTTCAACAATTTAATTTAAAACTGACTTTCCCTTCAGTCGTGCATCGAGTATTTTTGCTACATATAATTTTCTACGTCTGTTTTTTTTAATCTGCATATTATTGAAAAATAATCCTACAAAGAATCTGCAAAGTTACCGGTCTTTTCCAAGTACTTCGGCTTTAATCATTTTCCAACTAACATAACAGAATTTCTCTTTGTCTTTTCTAAAAATATTTTCACGCTAATATTTTTGACAAGCTCTCTTCGTTGGTGCATCGATTTCATTAATTTAAGAACAGCATCAGATTGACTGTTACAGCCACATAAGTTATGAGATCTAACAACAAATGTAGAGAATAATGTGAAAAGGCCATGAGAAATGAGGAATACTTTGAAGTGTTCTAGTCTCATAATGTTTGATGTAGAATTAATTTCTTGCTGTAAAATTTGAATTAATCAGTTTTTCAAAAAATGTTCGTGGTTCGAGTCAATTTATTACTAGCTGTAATGCACTATTATCATGACATGGACTGGCGCTACAGAATCACAAAGGAAGAACTTAACCTAATAACCAAAAAACAACCGCTTCAGTTGAATATTTCTAACAGCAGAAAACATAACTGCAAATGTAAGTCGAAATAATAATTATTTACACTATTCACATTGTTGTCATATTCGAGACGTTTTGGCAGTTCTACATTCCGGCCTTCTTCAGGTGATTGAAATTTCGAACCGAACCTTTTATTTTGTCTACCCGAGTAGACGGTTCAGGCTTCACGTGCCGTACCTCTTCCGGATATATTAGTTTCAGTTACTGTCTATTTATTAAGTCAACTCTTTAATTTTTTTGTTCACTTCTGCTGTGGTCAGGTATTAACTTCACAACATTTTTGATAAGGTCAATGGATTTATTTAACCAACGCTTTTATCCACTGGGCCTGAAGAAGGCCAGAGCGTCCAAAGGCCGAAACATCGTGAATATGACAACAAAGATGAAAACAACAGTTCAAACAATGTAAATAGTATAAATAGTTAAAATACTACATCTAAGTTCTAAAGACAAAAAGTGTAATATTTTTTACCCTTCTTAAATGATGAGATTGAGAAATCTTTTTTTCAGAAAAAATGTTTTAAAATAGATTTTATGAATTACAACTACTAGTAACGCTGAAAGTTCTTTCAAATATGCCAAACGTTTCATGAATGGAAACCGTTAATATTGCCACTACCATTAAAGCCAGAAGAAAGCCACCAAATACTGATTACTGATAAACATCCAGTGCAATGCTGTCTGTTTTACCACTTCACTCTTCTATACAGGTTATTTCAATGTCTTTGTTCTCTTTTCAGTTTTCATAATCTTACTTCTACAGAGGATAACAGCAATCAATATAAAGCATAAGCAAAAGAATTTATTAGTTTTTCAATACATACAGTCTTACGAAGTTCACTGAGATATGATTCTGCAGTTCCACAAACACGGTTTTCAATAGACTTATTAATATCCTGAAGCTCATTTGTTGCCCTGGTCCCCCAAGTCATATAACCGCAACGGTTAAAATGAATAAGCACCGGTCTTTTCATGTGTCCATCAAAAGAAATCTAATGGACTCGATCTGATAATCTTTTTCAGCTCGCCAAGTAATTGAGCTACTTCTTCCAATCAGTTTGTTAAGAATATTTTAATTCAGAAACCAACTCTCAGAAAACACTGATAAAATTTGCCATATTGACTAAAAATCTATCATCTGTAAGTTGCACTCATAAAAATTCCTGCATAAATTAATTTTTCATACTTTTTGAATAAACCGAACCATTAACATCATATCAGTCAGTTAAGTACCATACAGGATACTCGCTTGGGTGATCATGTCTCGAAAAGAACATGACTGACTGGGCAGAAAATTATCCCGCAGTACGTTACCATTACTTTCTGCGGTAGACTGGTTGCCAGCCAAGGCTATAGAACCCAAACTGTCCTGTTATTTAACCCATAACTGGGGAAAAGAGACGGATTAATACTTTTCTCAAGGGTATTTGCGCGTAAGTGAATGTAATGAATTCAACAGGAATTTGAACTCGGCTCCCCGATTTCTTATTTAGAGCTGATATCCACTGCGCCACAATGTAGAGAAGTTTACATATTTAGGTTGTGCTGTAACCGATTAATTACATTGTGATACAGAAATAAGAGGTATACCGGAATAGCGAATGTCTTTCGGAGACTGAACTCAGTAATAAGATTTAGGAAAATTTCATTAGAAACAAAGAACATGCTGATGAATTGCTATTTAATAATTATGCTACACTCTATCTATAAATCCTGTACAGTTTCCTCACAGATGAAGAAATGCCTATAGTTAAAAAAATAGAAGATTTTACAGAAGGAAGTTAAGAATAATATAAACAAAATAGATGAGCAACGAGGAAGTTTTTATGAAAATGGTCATTTATACATTCAATTAGAAAAAGAAATAATGCATAAGAAAGACTAGAAGAATTTAACACTCACAGTTCAAACTAATGCAGGATGTCAGTGGGAGACATCGAATAACTTAGCTAGTAACATGATGATGAATATGGACAGGACAAATGCTAAGGTTAAAATATCGTTTAAATCTCTAATGGAAAGTATTATGTAAAGAGCCATGATGACACACGTCCTGACAGGATGAAGCACTTAAAATATTTAAAAAGTATACCTTCTCAATTTTGCTAAAGGTATTTTCTTATTTGAAAATATTTGGCGTTCTTTGACCGTAGAGCTAGTGCTACACTGAGTTGACATTTATAAAAAGAACTTTCTATTCAAACATTTTTTTAGAAAAAAACAAATGTCTCAAGTCCACTGTGATCGCTTTTCTCTGTATCGATAGAGGTTTTCTTCATAACCCTTTGTTTTGTTTTGGAATGCCATCTTAATTATGCCATTATTTTTTCTCTTCGAATATCTTGTGCGATATCCATTTTATTTGTTGCTGCTGTTGAATGTCCTCAAGTGATGTCGTTTCGGTTATTTGGTACAGTTCTTTGTTTAGAATTTAGTAGCAACATTCCATTTTTAGTAGCACCATTCTTCTGAAAATTTCTTCTTTCATTCTATCAGAGATAACATAACTTTTGAGGAAGTTTGGGTTACATTATGCGAATTCTGCACAGAGATTGTGATATATTTGACTTATATATCTTAAAGTAAACGCAAATAGGAAACGTACGTGAGTTGTGGTGCAGTAGATATCGGCTTGGAAAGGGAAATCGGGGAGCCGAGTTCGAATTCCAGTTGAATTCCTTGCATTCACTTACGCGCAAATAATCTTGGGAAAAATATTAATTCGTCTCTTCCCTCCAATTATGGATTAAATAACAGGACAGATAGGGTTCTATAGGCTTAATTGGCAACCAGTCTACCGCAGAAACTGCACAGTCAGTCATGTCTCGAAAGAGACATGATCGACCAAGCGTGTATCATGTATGGCACTTAACTGACTGACTTACTTGGTCAAGAGAGATTAATAGGTTATGATATTCTCAGTGTTTTATATGATTATATAATATATAGAAATATGTGTAAATACGAAAAATACATAAGAAAGTTATTGTGTACACACACACACACACACACACACACACACACACACACACACACAAGATCATTTTTGACGAATAATTAATAATAATTTCCCTTAGTCGCCAAATATTTGGGCTTACGGCCATATAATGTTGAAATATCAGTTCCCACCTGATTGCCGAAGTGAAGCAATGTCGTACGTGGTCAGTATCTAGAAGTGTTATTATTTATTAATACTGGTTGCTTAAATGTGCGGCTGGTGTAATGGATAACGGAATGTGAAATTGGAAAATCAAGTCTGGTTCAAGTTACACTCAGGTTTATTACATTTACACACGCGCAAATACCCTACAGAAAGTTATGAATACACCTCTTCTCTAATATAGACATGGGTTAAATAATAGAACATGTATATAAAAATTATTATCTAAAATATTGTTAATACAATATTCACTCAAAAACACATATTCTTACAAGCCAAAGATTTGATTCTGTTTTAAATAGCCTATAAAAGTTTTATAAGCCGTAAAAAAAATCAAATAAACATTTAAACGACAGAAAAAATAAGTAAAAGGATACAATATAAATATAGAATAATGTAAAAAATACTATTAAATAATTGTACAAGAATCAATATTATGGTAGCCGTAAACAATACGAAAATAATCATTAGGTAACTTCTGCATAAATACATATCACATAATAAATATAAATACAACTAACCGCTTATTACAAAAAGTACAAACTGAAATATCATCTTCATCAGCAGCTCAGAGAATCGAAATTTAAACAAACCAATGTTATATATTAATTGGTTTGCTTATTTTGAAAATGGTTATGTAATAAAACATGAGCCAAATATTTAAAAAAAATGGTCCCACAACGAATACATTATCGTACCGTTTATCGGATAATAACTAAATTAAATTGCTAGGACACGCGATAACTTAAGCGGTAAAAACGATACTTAAAAATGATGAAACTAACAACATAGCACAAAAAACATCAAATTTATAAAAAATTATAAAAATGAGGCAGACGCGCGAAATACGTATTGTCATGTTAACTGGCGGTAAAACATCCAATAATTGAAAATAATGAAACTGACAACAGAGCATAAAACTATCTAAACTTATTTATAAATGGAACTTTGTCTGTGTGTGTGTGTGTGTATATGTTTGTGTTTCCGTTACTTATAGACTCCGAAACAGCTGAACCGATTTTCTTGAAAATTTACGCAGTTGTACTATAAGCGTATGCGAGTGTTCTTAGCTGAATTTTGTGTCGAGGTACTCCTGATAAAAATCGATAATCGAAAAAATCGGTTTATAGAAGGAGTGGTCCGATTTTAATCAAATTTGATACACTTATTGACAAAGACATAAGAAACGATATTCAGAAGTTTCAAGTTTGCAATTCTTAGAATAGTGCAGAAAATCGATATAATATATATATATATATATATAAAAGGCAAGATGTTTGTGTGTGTGTGTCTGTTTATCTGCCTGTATGTCTGTATTTTTTCTGCACTTTTATTTTAGTTTTTGCTTCTGGTTTGGCGCTCTAAGTAGGTATAATTGTAGTTCTTAGTCTCAGCCATGATACCATTTCCCCAGAGGACTTATTTAGCCTTCAAAATTTAGTTTACGACGAAAAATACTTATTTGACATCGATACAAGGAAATCAAAATTTGACTTACATCCATTCATTTTTCTTTCAGTCTACGGTTTCGCTTTAACTGGAAACAACTCTTGTTCTTTAGTCTTTTGTGCCAATGTCCAAAGAGTCTGAGCTCCAGGACCATGGATTAGTTTTGAAGCTTTCATTACACCCGAGCAACGCCGGGCTATACTGCTAGTCTTTAATAATGGTTAAAAATAGATGAAAGTACTGATATATTTGGAGATTTATGTAAAAATAAAACCAAGAAAATTATGCGAAATTAAAAAAAAATATATATATATATATAAAATCTCTAAAAAAGATCATTGTCATTATTGTAATAAAAACACCTTTACATACCAAATAATATCACGCATAAACAAACACACATGTGTGTGTTCGTTATTCTCTAACATTTCAAACTCTTTTGTTATTACGATTCTCAGCCAGACAAGGTTCTGACGCTTCTAGGTTTAATTGTTTGTAAATAGAGAAATACGTATCTTTGGTAACTTAAATATGTGGTGGTATTTCTAACTAGGCGCCACCTGAAAAATTATGTGAACCGTTTATCAACATCTTTTACTTTCATATATACATTGATCATAATGCATGCGCTTAGGATTCCCGTATCAAACAGGGGATGAGAATGGATATATTGAGTATATGGGTACCCCAGCATTAATTTATTGATGTGCTGTGCGTTCACTCACTAGTAACAATAGTCACATTCTTCTTCTATGGGCCCTGTCCCTCCAGGACGTATGCAATCATGGTTCTACACGTCTCTCTATCCCTTGTGGCTCTTAGTATGTTTGCTTCTGTTACTCCTGGCCAGCCCCCGTTCCGTCATCCACCTGATCAGGCCCTGCAAATATGTTATCCGCTGCATTCCTCTGTCTCTTTCTCCTTCTATATGGCGTGTCAGTATCAGGTTCTCCAAACTCTACTTCCTTATTGCATGTCCCAGGAACTTCAGTTGTCTCTTCCTGATGCTCAGTATTAATTTCCTTTTCGTTGTGATTCTTTCCAACACATCATCGTTGCGTCCACGGTATCTGCAGCATACTTCTGTAGAACCACATTTCCACTGCTTCAAGTTTTGTCATCATTTTCAATGATATTGTCCAGTATTCACTGCCGTATGGAAGAACTGACATCACATAGCATTCCAGTACTCTTTTCTTTGTTTCTAGCCAAATTTTCCTGTTTTAGTACTTTATTCAGATTCTGGAACGCGTCATTTGCCATGCCAATTCGCGTTCGGATCTCTGGTCGCACTTTCCATCTTCCTTGGTATTTAAATTTTTGTACTTGCTTGATTCTGGTATCTCCCACCTGTATTTGGCATTTTGGGGTTGCACATTTTGCTGATGACCATGCATTCAGTTTTCTTAAAGTTTATTTGTAGTTCATTTTTGTCACTCCAACGATACGTTTTGTAGGAGGTCTTTTAGTTTCCTTTCCGTGTCTGCAATCAGCACTGTATCATCTGCATACCTTATGTTGTTCTAGTTGTGGCCTCCAATAACACATCCTGGCGTGTCATCTAGCGTCCTCAAAATATTCACGCTGTACAAGTTGAACAGATCCGTTACGCTTCCCATAACCTATTTAGATCAATATGTATCACATATCTCAATCGTAATAGCAGTGGTAAGTCTCGAGCAAGATAGAATGAATGCTGATTTCGAATTCGAAATTTATCTTCTTAAACTGGATGCAATCCTAAGAGATAGTCTGTTCTGATATTTAGGCCAGTACTTGGGAGGAAAAACAGACTCATTCTAGTTACAAGGACAGTTGTCCGAAAGTAAACGCAACAGAGGAACTGAAATTTAAAGTCTGTAAACTGATTTAATTCTCTGACGATAACGCTTCCACTATTTGCACATCGTGAAATAAATAAATAAGACATGAATGTTCCATATTCTCTTGCGGTCTGTATACGGAATATGATTAATTCTAAATATCTTTGAGATCCTCTCATGTGAGATTTCAGAGCACTGCATCGTCACCTTTTCTATCCTTCGGGATCTGAGTTATTTCCATCTTTGCCCGTACATAACCAAGCGCAAGCAATTACCATTTAAAAAAAGTTTATATATTTAATATCATCACAAAAAAGTCTGTCACAAAAGCGAAGAAAACTAAGCAGGACAAGAGAAAGATAACAGTTGTTATGGTATCAAAGATAGAAACCATTTTTTACTTCGCAGATTCCTGTTTTTTTTTAGAAAACGGTCAGATTATTTATGTTTTATTATTTCAAAATATTTTATTAAAATAAAGTTTTATAACAAGAATATCTGAGGAAGAAAACCCTCGTCTTTACTGGAAAGAGTAATGATAGTGTGTGGACTTGAGAAACCTATTTACCTGAAAAATTGTTTTAAGAGAAACATTCAATGAATTTCAGCCGACATTCTTACAAGCTTCCCAGTTAATGCATAGTAAATATTTTTGGATAAGGAATTAGCTAATATTGCCATATATAATTAACATTTGCCGTAATTATAGAGGATCAGCGCTTAATATTGGAGATAGGACGTTTATGTAGACAGTGCGGACATAGGTATCAGTACTGCGACTGTGCAATCTTGATTCTTGATCTCACGTACATAAATATATGTTTCATTTAAAAAATTGAAAAATACTGAGACAGTACTGCAATTAAGTTGTTTTAAATTATTTTTCGTGTCCATATATATATATATATATATATATATATATATATATATATATATATATATATATTTAGTGTATAGAGGCAGCAGATAATTGTCTAAACATATACTGTTAAATATAAAAGACAATGAATGTCTGTTTTAATCATGAGCCGTTCTAAACATCGTATTTTTGCTTTAATTTCAGTTAAAAATAAAGACAACTCTTCAACATTTCGATAATTGTTTATTTAGTTGGTTTTAAGTTTTAGGCTCACATGAGCCATCTTCAGAGAGGTTACAAGGCCGTTAACACAAAAACATCTACCATTAGCGACGATTTTATTTTGTGTTGACATAAAACTCCGCTAAGCAACGGCAACAGTTCCCAAAAATAGCAAACGCAGTTCGTAAATTTGTAATGCGGTTCTATGACGTCACACCGTGTGAGAGCTGAAATGATAACAGAACCAAATATTTAAATGCAATGTAATGTGTTATGACCAGATTTAGACGTAATTTTATAAAGTGTGGGTTGTTTGGATTTAATGTAGATGGCCTCCAATATCTGAAGATTCTTTTTACTGTGTGTATGAGTGAGGATTATTGTATTGTTGACTAAAATCTGTCTGATATTACCTACATGGTTATGTTTTTCTGAGAAATGTTGTTTAATTGTACTCTGATCAGTAAGGTGACAGGTAAGTGTACGGGAGAGCGTGGTTGTAGTAAAATTTTTATATATAAATATATATATATATATATGTGTGTGTGTGTGTGTGTGTGTGTGTGTGTGTGTGTGTGTGTGTGTGTGTGTGTGTGTAAAAATATACTCAGTTATGATCTGAGATTAACGATAGGATGGTTAAATAGAAAGAAAACAAGAGGAAAATTGTATTTAACTCGCCTACGTCTTTCGTACTGTGATAGACTTTATCAAGGTAAAATGACGAAATAAGCATTATTCCAAATTAAGTATCTATAAATAAAGAGTATTGGAAACTATAAAAAACGGTCACAAATCATTTAAAAAGATTAACAGAATATTTTAGTTTTAGAACTCCTTCATGTGTAGCGCAATATCACGAGATTTTAAAATGAAGGAAATTCAACTCTTTTCCTTGGACTTTTTATTATGTATATTAGTTTGCTTCAGTTTCATTTCCATAATAAAAGGTGAAATTGGGGGGAAAAAAAAACAGGAGCGCAAATTGATATTTTGGTAGTACTGGATGGCGGAGCTTTCGAGAATTTTCTTTCTGAATAAATTGCTTACTCTTTTTATTAATGTGGCATTTCTTAAATGCATTAGTGATTCATAGAAATAAATCCAACCACAATTTCGATTTAAAAACGCTGAAGGAATTTTAAAACTAAGGTAGTCTGTTAATGTTTTTGGATGATTTGTGAGCGTTTTTTTTAAGTTGCCAACCCTGTTTGTTTATAGATATTAACTTGGAATAAAGCTCATTTAGTCTTTTTGATTGATAAAGTCCATCACAGGACGAAATGCATGGTCGTGTTAAATACAGTTTTCCTCTTGTCTTCTTTTTATTTAACCAAACACACACACATTATATATATATATATATATATATATATATATATATATATATATATGATCGTTACTGATGAAGAGATAATTTTCTTGCTGAAATGGGTATTCAAAAACATTTAAATTTCGGAATGTTTTGACTTAGTTTATATATATATATATATATATATATATATATATCTTCTTTTCTGGGCATAATGAAGAAATTTTCCGAATGTTCAATATTTCTACTTGCTACCTGTCCCAAATATTAGAATAAATATTAATGGCAGAATATTGTCATTCTTTTTTTATGAGACTTACATAACATAGGGATTGCTGCTTAAATACAGTATATATATATATATATATATATATATATATATATATATATATATATATAATCATATATATAGTCATCCGCAGACAGATCTGTTTCGCTGTATCACAGCTCATTAGTACGGTTAGACTCCGATTGCTTTTTAACCCAGGATTGAAACCCGACCGAATTGGCGTCAGTCGGCGATTCTACCTCTGAGCTATGGGATGTAAACGAAATATATTGAAACAATAATAATTAACTAAACAAACGGCAACATACAAATAACATTGCCATGAAATGGATATATAGATAAGAAAAGAAAATAAGACAGCAGAAATTCAATAAAATAATTTCTATTAAATTCAATCAAGAAATTATAGTCCTTTCAAATTTTTATTGTATTTTTTAATATCTTTTCCTCCGTTCTTGCTCATCGAGAACAAATGCGTAAAAAAAAGTCTAAATTTTAGAAAAGAAAAAATATGACGTTTAAAAAGCATCTTCATAAATTTATTTTGGATATGCCTGAACGTATTTGAAAATTGGAAAATATAATAAAAATGATCAAAAACATTGCGGATGAATTTAATAAAACTTGAAATAAAATTTATTTAGTAGTGTTTTGAGTGTTTTCTTTATATATATATATATATATATATATATATATATACACTTTGATTTAATATGATTCCCATGTCCGTTCTGAGATTATATCTCTGAAACTAATAATACGCCCACTAGATATATTGGTTTTACTACAACCACACTCTCCCGTAGATTTACATGCCATTTGTCGGATCATAGTTCAATTAAACAACAATTCTTAGATAAACATTGCCATGTATATAATATTAGACAGATTTTAGTTGATAGCACAATAATACTCACACATACACACAGTAAAAAGAACCTTTAGGTATTAGAGGCCATCTACATTAAATCGAAGCAACACACACTCAATAAAATCACATTTCAATGTAGTCACAACACATTGTATTGCATTTAGACATATGGTTCTGTTAGTAACGTTTGGGTCTCTCACGTGTGTGACGTCAAAGAACGGCATTACAAATTTACGACCTGCGTCTTCTATTCGGTGATTGTTATATCCGTATGGCCAATAATATTGGACAATTTTTGTCTTTATTTTTACCTGAAGTTAAAACCAAAATACGATTGTTCAGTACGGCTCATGACTAAACATAATAGAGATTTCTATTTCTATCATCAATGATTAAAAAAATTATATATATGTCTTTTATATTTTAGAATATATGTTTAGAAAGTATCTGCTACCTCAATAAACTATATATATATATATATATATATATATATATATATATATATATATATATAACATAGTGATGATCCACGTATACTGTCTTAATATGTATAGGAAAGAATATTAAAAAGTTTTGAGTTTAAAAATGTGTTTCTTTGACAGTATTTGTTTATTTCTATTATTATATTTTATATTTCAAACAGCCCTCGGTTCTTCATCAGAAACAAATGATTTTAAAATTTGAATTAGAAACGTATTTCGCGAGCTCTCGCGAGAGCGTCTGTGAAGTGTCTGTTTACACAATACATGACGTGTTTGTTTACATTACGTGACGCCTTTGTGAAGAGAGTTTTTGTTTTTACATCAACGTTGAAAGCGACAGATTTTTAAAAAAAATATTTGTAAACGTAAACCTATCGTTAGTAATACTTGTAAATTTGTTTTAGATAAAAAATTATTTTGAATGTATCTAAAATGTTTAGCTATTGAATTGATTGTAAAGATTCAAAACAACTAAGTCCCTATTTAACCCTAGCTTGTGTGTATTTAATTTTAAAATTCAGTATTTTTCTTTCTTTCTGCGCGTGTATGTAGAACTAAAATTGGAGTCTGTTAGTAAACATTTGCAATTTTCTAAAGTGTGACCCGATTGATTGAAATGTACTGCTATTGGGGAATATTGATTATTTTGGCGTATATTAAGTTTGTGATTATTGAGCGAAATCTAAAGCTATTACCAGATTCGCCAACATATCCACTATTAGGACATATTGAACAGAAGAGGAAGTATATAATGTTTTCGGTGTCACAAGTGAGGCGTAGTGGGTGCAATTTGATTTTGGTGTTGGGTATAACAAGAGAAATAAAAAATACTTTCAAAGAAACACATTTTTAAAGTCAAAACTTTTTAATATTCTTATATATATATATATATATATATATATATATATAATTTAATTACTTAGTTTTTGGTCATAATAAAATTAGACCAGTACACAGTTGTATTAAAAACTGTACAATACAATTATTTTGTAGAACGTTTGAATATTCTTTATTTGTAAACGAGTTATTACGCCACTTAGGTTTCTAACGTGTGGTGTCCTCAGGCGATTTGCAATAAATGATTTTACCATTTTTTAAGAACACTCACGTAACGACTCGCTATAATCAGTTAAGGCAATCTTAGTTCCCAGTTGCCTTTTACACGGGGGCTGGATAATATCTGAGAAGCGGCCCGAACGTACGCGCTCGTGTTCCCCCAAACTAAAAATCAACTTTGTGTAACCTACACATCTCAGATGGGAGTTGAGGTCAATATTAACCTCTCTATGACTGTTTGAATTTCATGCAAGATAAAAAACACGTCTGGGATTTCAGCGGTTATTCAATAATTTGTTACATTTTTTTAATCTTGTTTCATTCAGCCAAGATTTCATTATGACTAAAATTTATTAAAACTACAATGATCCTTACTTAATTTTTTTTTCCTACACGGCTTTCTTGTATAAGCTAATGCATGTGAATAAGAGATTTTATTGATGAAAGACGAGTGCTGCAAAAAACGCTTGTTAGGATTTACGTTGGAAAAGACAAGTATTCTGAGACGTTCGGATTTAAACTGAAATTCTGATGGCCGGTATATCTAGACGCGATCATTATAACAGTTATCGGTGCAGATAAGAAAAGCTGTATATCGAGTTCAATTCCGCTCAATTCTGTTTCGTTGACTTAATCCTTTGTAAAAATCCACGAATCAATAAATCTCCGGTTATGGGTTAAATAGTAACGAAAACTGAGATCTATTGCCTTGAGATGAAAACCAATCT
This sequence comes from Ascarosepion bandense, assembly GCA_037127315.1. NCBI lineage: Eukaryota > Metazoa > Mollusca > Cephalopoda > Sepiida > Sepiidae > Ascarosepion > Ascarosepion bandense. The sequence continues at coordinate 2,014,311 of JBBBDQ010001440.1, forward strand.
AGGAAAAAGAAAATTGAATTCTAAAATAGTCTGATGAACTCCAAGGATTAAACATAAAAAAAAACCTGAATCTACATTCATCAGCAAAAATGCAAATTACATGGCGGGCATATTAAAATCAAACAGTTACAGAAAATTAAATACCTGGAAAATGTTCTAACAGAGAACGGAAAGTGCGACTCTTACAAACGAAGGCAATTTAGCATGGACAAAGACGGATCCGAAATATTGAGTGGATTATGGAGAGACAAGAAAACTTCGTTGGAAACTAAGAAAAAAGTACTGAATTGTTATGTGGTATCTGTCGCTCACATAGCAGTAAAGTTGGACGATCTCCTCAAAGATGAAGAAAAGCCTCGAAATGTTAGTCTACAGAAGGTTGCTGAGGATACAATGTGCAGAACATGAGAGAAACCACGAGGATTTAAAGAGAATGTAAACGAAAAAGAAACTTACGCTTAACATCATGAAGAGACGGCTGTATAATGAGGAAGGCTTGGAGAAACTGATATTCACAGAGCAGATAGAGGAACATTGAGGAAGGGGTAAACAGTGCGTGACATACTTGATGGACTTAAGCAAATGAAATTGCAGTGCAAGTTTTGAGAGAAATAACAAGTCAAAAGCTAGTAAGAGCTACAATAGACAAGAAGATATGAAGGGCCGTGATCGCTTACGTCCTGAAAGGAAAAGAGCTCATAAAAGAAGGTGATCTCAGATCTTTTTAAGTTTTTTATCGATTTTGTTTCTTTATATCATCACTTTTTTTATTGTTTTTATGTTTATCATTGCCATTTATTATGTATGACATTGTATCAGAAAATTTTGCGAGCAAAAGAATTTTTTGAATGATTCTGGAAGTATATATATATCACAAAGAATTACAAAATCAGTGAACTTTCAATACATTTTAACCATAACATTCTTTTTTATTCTAGACCGTATAACACAAAGTAAATGTTTAAATTGGAGTAGATAGACTAAACTATCGCACGGTTCACACTCCACCCAAGTCTATTGAACAGGTGAAGAGGCTCATCCCTTGTTTCCTGTTTTGGATGTGGTTTCCGGTTTTTCTCTTTTCCAATCTTTTCACTCTATTTTTTTATTTTTTTTTTTCAATTGGAGTAGATAGACTAAACTATCGCCCGGTTCACACTCCACCCACGTCTATTGAGCAGGTGAAGAGGCTCTTTTCCAATCTCTTCAATCTTATGTAGCCCCCTGCACATCAGTGGCGTTACCGCCTTCCTCGGGGTGATATGATTAAAAAAAAAAAATTAGTAAAACAAATGAACCTAACATGCAAATTATAGGTCGGGGATACTAAAATCAGTCCGGTAAAGAAATTTAAATGCCGGGGACATGTTCCAATAGAGAATGGAAAGTGCGACACTGAGACCCAAGGATATAATGGGATGACCAAAGACACATTCCAAAAGCTAAGCAGAGTATTATGAGACAAGAAAATTTCGTGCGAAACAAAGAACTATTGAACAGGTGAAGAGGCTCATCTCTTGTTTCCTGTTTAGGATGTGGTTTCCGGTTTTCTCTTTTCCAATCTTTTCACTCTTACGTAGCCCCCTGCTCATCAGTGACGTTTTCGCCTTGCTTGGGGTGATATGATTAAAAAAATAAATAAATAAAAAAATAATCGCAACAGGATTCAAACTGAACGTTTTCATTAATGTTCTTTTCGAATAAAAGTGTCTTTTTTCTTTGTTCGATCGAGACGATTTAAAAGCAGGGTACATCCTCATGGGTTTGGCCTCACTATTTCTCTTCGTTCTTCTATCTGACTTAACATACAGTTCTCCAGTAAAGCTCTGTATGTTTTGTGTTATTAAACTTTCCAGAGGAGGAAAACAGTAAGTCATTAACAATTTGGTGACGAGTAATCTCATTTTATTACTCTCAAATTCTGATTCGGGGTGGCTTGTTATCATTACGCTTCATGATTTCCTAAGTCTGAAGTTAAAACAAACCGCTTTCACCTCACCATGCCAAAGTAAATATCAACTCAAGATAACATATGGTGGAAGAATTAATTTAAAAAAAAAAGTAATGACTGCTTGAGTGAAATTCTTGAGACAACAAAACTTACATGTTTTAAAATTCGCATAGGTTAAAAAAAATATCAACATTTAGTCGTTTGGAAAATCTCCAGTATAAATACCAGCCGATAAAAAATAATCGGGCTTTAATAAATCAACAAACTTATTCTTCTCAGTTGTCATATAAGGCATTGTAATGTACTGGTAAATTTTTTGCTTTGTTCCCCGAAAGCCTTTACCTCGTCAAAACTTTCTAAAACATCCTTAATTCCGTGCAAATGTATATGCTGAACTCAAATCGATAATTGTTTTTTGAAGAAACCTAGCTTTTTTTCATGTTATCGCCCAGAAATAAATCGGACTATATTTCACCATTTACCACCGTTCTCACATCTGATTCACCGTTGAATGACTTGAGGCGTAGGATACTTATTTCGGCCCGTTTACTTTCTTTGAGCAATTACTCCGCAATTTGTTTGGTCTCGAAACTCATTTTCCGCGTAGTAATTGCAAAACGGCCGAAAAATTGTACAAATACGCGTGAAGTCAGTCTGCAGTGAACAACATTTTTGAACCGTGGTTAGGGGGTGAGATAAACAGCGACAAGGAGTTCTATATTTTTCTATTCGATAACATGATAAATGTTAGGTTTCCTCAATAAACAATTACCGATTTGAGTTCAGCATATACATTTGCACGGAAATAAGGATGTTTTGGAAAGATGGGAAGGGGTAAAGTCTTTCGAGGAACAAAACAAAAAATTACAATGTACTTGGCCAAAGTGATTTATAGAGAGAATGACGAAGAAGTGACAGCTGAGTTAGATTAATTCTTCACCTGTAAGACTATATTTAAAATTTGATTGTTTTTAGCACATCATCTTTTTTTAATTGCAAAATCTCTTAATGATAAAGGCAATAATATATTTCTACTGCTACTTGTCTTTTGTACGTACCTAAAATTAATTTTTTCCTTAAGAAGTTTTTGAAAATTTTACTATAAATTTGTTCTTGTTTTACAATCAACTCACATAAGCACACTAAGTAAATTAGTCTCTTTTTCACTTAGCTTTTTTTATCTTCAAGATATCATTTAATTATACACCAGGTCTTTTTCTAAATTATGTGTCACCGAAATGTCAACACTCAATTTTAAGTATATGTTTCCTTGTTGTTCCTCTTTTCTTTAAAATAAGATATTTTGAAATCGTCTGTGGTTGAAGCCAATGGCGATTCTATTGAAAAAAAATGTGCACTTTAGAGTTTCAATATGTATTTATCAAAATTAAAATACATCTGTTAAAATAGGACGTCAGTGTAATTTGCGTGATTTATCCAATGCACTGTGTGTGTTTGTGTATTTAGTCCATAATTGTATTTAATTAAACACCTCAGTTTTTTTTACACAGTGCAATTAATATCATGTGGCCAAGTTCTTGAAAGTCTTATTAACAAGCATTTTACCCTGTCTAGAAATCGTACATATATTCACTTTTAATCTGGGAACCATATTCAAGCTAAATTAATTTTAACACAGGAAGTCATCACAACAAATCATTGCTCAATTTAAAGTGATGGATATAGGTAGGTATCGATGCTCAAGTAAACCTGTACTAGAAGTGATTACACGACGTGAATACACATCTGATTCCTGCTGGGAGGAATTTTCTTTGATTTCGAACTACAGAAAGATATACCTTAGTATTTAAAAACAAAACAAAAGAATATATATATACATAAACTCGCATACCTGCTAAATATAGCAGAAAATAATGGGATATTTGTACTGCAGTTGTTAACTTAAAGTCAGTCAGTCAGTTAAGTGCCATACGTGATACACGCTTGGGCGATCATGTCTCGAAAGAGACATGACTGGGCAGAAGATTATCCCGCAGTAGGCTGCCATTGCTTTCTGCGGTAGACTGGTTGCCGACCAAGGCTATAGAACCCAATCTGTCCTGCTATTTAACCCATAACTGGAAGGAAGAGACGAATTAATACCTTTCCCAAGGGTATTTGCGCGTAAGTGAATACAATGGATTCAACTGGAATTCGAACTCGGCTACCCGGTTTCTCGTTCCGAGCCGATATCCACTGTACCACAACGCACATACATTAGTAAAAAAAACCAATAAAATGATTTTCTTCTGTTGCTGAGAATTTTCTTGGTTTTCGGTGGCCGGAGTACTCAGACATTTGATAATTTTTATTTAAATATTTATTCAAATCAGAAAAATGAAATAAAATCATTTTAAAATCTTCAAGATCGTGCGTTTTTTAACACAACTTGGTGTACGTCTCAGAATTTGAAAAATGATTAATTATTGTAGAAGACTGCAAAATATCGGAAAGAGTTTTTTTTATAAAAACTGTAAAGGTGAGATATCCGTATTCCGTATCGACTGCTTTGCCTGAATTGACTTAAGTCATGAATTTTCTGTTTCTTTATAAGAAACAGAAAATTTACATGCTTTATTTCCTATTAGTGTTCGTGTTTAATTCGTCCAAAGCTCTATTAGAGATGAGACCTTATATCTGATTTCGTAGTACTACAATGGGTTATCCGCTATAGTGAAGTGTATGTGTGTTGAAACAGATTTGTTTGATTTGGCTTTGTTAGTAAGTAAGGCCACTATAAGAGGGGCACAAAACGAGAAAATCAAATTGTATATAGAAACAACAATGCAATCGGAGTCTAAGCGTACTGATGAGCTGTGATACAGCGAAACAAATCTGTCTGCGGATGACTAATTACGCTCGCACACCCTGATCGAGCACTCTGGAAGAATGGTAGACTTTGAAAAACAGTAGCTACTCTGGCATCTACGCATCACTCATTCAGTAATGGATTAGAGCACTCTGGCTATTGGGAGGTTATAATGACAATCTGCCTTCTTCTACCAAACGCCCATGACACAGAAATAGAATCGCCGACTGACGCCAATTTGGTCGGGTTTCAATCCTGGGACAAAAGCAATCGGAGTCTAACCTTACTGATGAGCTGTGATACAGCGTAACAGATCTGTCTGCGGATGACTATATATATATATATATATATATATATATATATGTGTGTGTGTGTGTGTGTGTGTGTGGCATATATATATGTATGTATCTATATATAAATCCATTAAGGTTTTTACAAATAATAGTAATGTCTTTTGGTTGGTACAATGTCGTTAAAAAATTTTTAGTAGTCATTGCAAGAGTGATTTTATATGTATGCATGTGTGTCTGTAAGTATGTATGAGCGTTTGTTGGGTAGGAGTATTTTTGAAGTATTCGCCCAGTCAAAATGGTTCTGTGCCGTTATGAAGTAGACTGGTGAACGGTGAAGAAGGTGGTGAGAGAGAAAGAGAGAGGCAATAATAATACGATTACTTGACGTTTGTCAAGGGACGTGTTAATTAAGCTCGTATTTTCTCACAGCGACCGTCTTCTTGTTTCATCTTTTTATTTCGTTTTCTGGGAATATGAACAGGTTATTTGGGAATACCCTCCATGGTGTCCTTCTGAGTTTTCTATTAGACGACAAAAATACTTCACGTCGGCTCTCGAAATGTGTCCGTTAACGGAATTTGTTTTCTTTTTCTTTTGATAATTAAAGATTATTTGAATTTTTGTTCTTTTTAGATGTTTCTAAGTTTTCTATTGGCGGAAAAACATTTCGCATCGAGGGGTGAAAATTTTGCGAGTTTTGTGTCTACTAAGTAAAGTTTGTAAATTTGAGAAAATTCGTTTTTTTTTCTTGTATTTAACAAAATCAATGAGTCATATTTGAATTTTAAATTTAGAACTTGTTTTGTTCACTACATTACTCAGTGTTTATTTTTTTTCCTGGGAGCCTCGTTACAAACTTTTTAATCAGTGACACATTTACACTTTACTCCTAACATTTCAATTTTCTCCTGCTACCCAAACTCCTATATTTTATTCATTACATTGTGCAATTTAAGTTCTTTGCTTTGAACAAATATTCTTTATTATTTCGCAATTATATTAAATGGTTCTAAAAGTATTCCATTTGTGAAATCAACATTTGAACACAGCATCAGACGATTAGAAACAACAGTGTTAGCATAGAGCCCTTAATAAGTAACTGCACTGAAATGTTTTTTAATTGAAACATGTTAAATATTTGACGAGAACTTTAATTGGTACAAAAAAATTTATTACAAAATTTATGACTGAAAATTGAGAATCAAGTTTTCATGCGAATTGGCTAAAATAGAAAGATTTACTTAAAATAAATGTGCATGTGTAATAAAAGGTACGTAATATTTTGATGTAAAGCATTTTAACACGTTTTTCGTGTTCTGTATTCTGGTTAAAATGATTCTGGACGGAAATGGAAGCTATCTGTGCCAAAAAATCACGAACAAAAACGTTTAAATTCTCAATATCTTTTTCGTTATTGTTGATCGTTTTATAGTTTATTACCCCTTTGTGGATTATTTGAAGCCAAAATATATTTCAGACTGTAAGAGAACGTTCATATTACCCAATGTCCCTAAGCAATCTTCCATATATTTAGAGACCTAATTCAACCTTGCTTAACTTCGGTGATAGATCAAGAACCATTTTTGACAGTATTCGTTTTGCCCTAATTCTATTTGATTAAAACCTGTGCCAAATGATAAGCAAAACAAAATCAAATTCAAACAAGCTTTAAATCTCAATTCAAATTGTATTTAATATAGTTCTAATTGTGTATACCTGACACTTCGTAGCAACAAAAGGTCACCCATCTTGAAACGTTCTTTTAAAAAAAAGGCTATCAAACAGTCATAACTTTTCGCATATTTTGTTTAACTGTTTAACAGTGTACAATAACTTTTTTCAAATACATTCAGAGTCACATTTTCAACAAACGCAGAAATCTTATTTTCCAGACCGTACAAATAGTTTGATGAATCTACACTACTGATGAAGCAATGCACAAGATCAATCTTATTTTGTGTTAAAGCTTTTATCTCATTTCCCCTCTTTTGTTCAGAAAATATTCTACAAGCCCCTGACACGCACATTACATTATCTTTTTTAATCAGTATCCTGCAAAGCAAAGTTTTAAATCTGCTAAAACACGAGTGGTTATCGGGTGTGAAAAAATAAGGAACAGAAAGGTTAATAGTGGGTAGAAAGAGAAAAAAGTAATCAGGAAAACATAGAGCGATTGATATCGCATTTAAATTTTTGTCGATTAAAGCTTGCTAAAAAGTGTGGAAGCGAAAGAAGGTTCCACAAGCAAGAAGTGCGAGAAATCAAACTGTTAGAATAGATCAACTGTAAATTGATGAGATCTCAATGCCGGTCTAATATTTCGCTTCAATTCATAAAGTGTCGGTACCACAGTGCATAGCTCATCCGAACAGTTACAATGAAAGTATTTATAAAAAAAGTCACATATAGGCAACCTTATGATCAGTATGTGACTAAAGCTAAGCTGCCAGGTCAGGACAATAATATTGCTGATTCTTCTTTAGATCTTATCAAAGAGTAATTAGCAAAGGCAGATGACCATAGGTAGCAGTAATATCTTAAGCATGGACAAATTGTAGACATAATACTGGGTGTCTATAAAACCGTGTACCCTTTAAAAAATGTATAACTTTATTTCTATTTGTGCTAGAAATAACCTGTAAAAATATTATAAAGCTTAATATACCTAGTTTAAGTATAGTTATTGAATATGTTTATTACTCCAAAATTTGCAACAATTTTTAGATAAGTAAAAAAATATTTTCTTTTTTTCAGAATCAATTTGATCCTTGGATTCGACTGAGGAAAAAGTAAACTGTGTCTTTTGGTTGAAATCTACTATTGCTGTACAAAGAAATGTTTAGAATTGAATACAATAAAGAACCACCTCATAGGAACACTATTGCTAAATGGATGACAAAATTTAAAGAGCCAGACTCTGTCCATGATAAGCTACGGTCTGGAAGGCCATTTATCAGCAACGAAACTTAAATAAAATTTTAATAAAACCTTAAAACATATAGACTAACTTCTTTCTAATCCTTTCTATCGCATATACAAATACCGTTATGAATTTCTTTAAAGTGCACACATACATTATGGACACCCCGTAAATAAAAGATTCGGTAATAAAAATTGTCTCGCCCAAGACAGTGAACGCCCTTTAGCAGCTGAACTAGTCTTTCCGCATCATATCAACTGAGAATGTTAGCCATACAAGGCACAACGAGTCTCTTTCCTGGAGATTAACATCAGTATTGCTGATGAAAGGCAGTGTGTCTAGTTCTTAGGGCAATAAAGTGTCTAGACATCTTTTGCCTGAGATAACGATGGTCTTGGGATCTTTTTAAACATCAGCTACAATTGTGACCTACGCAGAAGTAAATGGTTGTATCGGTAGCGTAGATACAAAGTTGAGAGCTGATGTCATTCAAAGGATCGTTAATAAAAATTAAGAAACAACGTAAAACTAAGGATAGGGCTCTGGCGGCCACTCGCGTAAGTACGAAATGACCCAGACGGGTGGCCGTTCAGGTTAACATATTTCACTATTCGATAGACATCACTTGTTACAATTTCCTTAAACAAGGGCTCATTTTATTTTTATTGTGTATATACATCAATTTGTGGTGCGGAGAATATCAGCTCGGAGCGAGAAATTGGAGAGCCGAGTTCGAATTATAGTTGAATTCGTTGCATTCACTTACGCGTAAATACCCTTGAAAATGTATTAACCGTTCGATTTTCCTTTTCAATGTGGGTTAAATAGTAGGAAACATTGGGTTCTATAATCTTGGTTGGCAATCAGACTACCGCAGTAAGTAATGGTAACCTACTGCGAGAAAATCTTTTGACCAGTCAATCTTGTCTCTTCCGAAACATGATCACACAAGTGTGTATCACGTATGGTATTTAATTAATATACAGCAACACACAGGTAGAAACGCATACCAATTCTACATGTTCCACTTTTATTGAGAGAAAATAGACAAACCGATAAAAACTCTAGTGTGTAAAAGTCATGCAATGAGCTTAATTAGTTCATTTCATCAGACCACACAATATTCCTTCCATTTGGTACAAAAAATTTTGCCGGATAAGCATTTTCTTTAACTGAAGAAAAGAATAAAAAATAAAAATAAGAATAAGAAGAAGGAAAAAAGAAAAAGGAAAAGAGAGTCAGGACTTAGGAATTGGCGTCAAATCAGCTGGGGGTATTCAGACCAGTCGTGAAGATGCTGACCTCTAAAGAAACTTCTAATTCCATGGATACGTGGATAAGTGGTTTATCTAAACTTATTTATAAATGGAACTTTGTGTGTGTGTGTGTGTGTGTGTGTGTGTGTGTCCGTTACCTATAGACTCTGAAACGGCTGAACCGATTTTCTTGAAAATTTACACAGTTGTACTATAGGGGTCTGCAAGTGTTCTTAGCTAGGATTTGTGTCGAGGTACCCCCGATAAATATCGAAAATCGATAATCGAAAAAATCGGGTTATAGAAGAAGTGGTGCGATTTTAATCAAATTTGATACACTCATAGACAAAGACATAAGAAACGATATTCAAAAGTTTCACGGTTGCAGTTCTTACAATAGTGCAAAACATCGATAATATATATAAAAGGCAAGATGTTTGTGTGTGTGTCTGTGTATCTGCCTGTATGTCTGTATTTTATTCAGCCCTTTTATTTTAATTTTTGCTATAATCAGAAGTTTCATGGTTGCAGTTCTTACAATAGTGCAGGAAATCGATAATATATATATAAAAATGTTTGTGTGTGTGTATCTGTTTATCTGCCTGTTTGTCTGTATTTTTTTCAGTCCTTTTATTTTAGTTTTTGCTTCGGGTTTGGCTCTAATAGGTATAATTTTAGTTCTTAGTCTCAGCCATGATACCATTTACTCAGAGGACTTATTTAGCCTTCAAAATTCAGTTTACGACCAAAAAAATTATTTGATATGGATATCAGGAAATCCAATTTTGACTTACATCCAATTTTTTTTTTCAGTCTACGATTTCGCTTTACCTGGAAACAACTATTGCTTTTAGTCTTTCCTGCCAACGTCCAAAGAGTCTGAGCTCCAAGACCATGGATTAGTTTTAAAGCTTTCATTACACCCGATATACATATTTATAAAACTATTTGTACGCACGGTAATCCCTCTTTATAAAGTGTATATATGTGAGTATACGAACGCAAGATCCGTATTTTGACATGAAAAATGTAGGTCGGTAAGTATGTACAAGCATAAACAAAGTCACATTTGTAAGTATATGTGGGAATGTACGCATATTTGTATATGGATATAAGTTAGTGTACATTATCCTCACCGTTTACAGACTGGACATCTATATATATATATATAAATATATCTATATAGTGTTAAATAGAATTAAATATTACATTTAAGACTATAGAAACGTCGTTTCTTATGTGTGTAAGATTTTCTTATAAATTCTTTACTTAAGTGAATAGCAAATGTTTTCAATTTCAAATACGTCGTCTTTCCTTTAGACATTCTCCATCTTAGATAAAAGCTTCACATTTGACAATATCTTTATAGTTTATAAAATGCTTTTATACTTAGCAGAAATTTCTATATATTATCCTATTTTTTAAAGATTGCATATATCATATCTAGTTTCGGTTTTACATAGCTGGGTAATGCAAATCAGTTTTCAGCGATTACTTATTAAGTCACACTACTCATCCACGTCCGTAATATAACATTAAAAAATCAGTCGTAGATGAATATATTTAAATATTTTAGAAATTTTATGTTTGCATATTTTTGTTCAACAGCATATCGTTCAAGTATTTTGACAGTCACTTTAGGATGACCTGGATCATCTGTTTTTAGCTACTATGTGATTCTTTTGCCAGGATAAGAAATCCCAATTTGAGATCTTGCCATTTAATCAATCATTGTATATTATTGTTTATCACTATGTATGAATTGTCTGAAATATTTCTATATTTAACGATCTGAGAAAGAATATGCATGAAAAAATAATTTCTGGAGAAATATGATGTTAAGCTCTTTTAATGCCAAAGTGAATCTGAGATATTCTAAGTATCAGTCAGTCAGTTAATTTCCATACGTGATACACGCTTGGGCGATCATATCTCGAAAGAGACATGACTGACTGGGCAGAAGATTATCCCGCAGTAAGTTGCCATTGCTTTCTGCGGTAGACTGATTGCCGACCAAGGCTATAGAACCCAATCAGTCCTGCTATTTAACCCATAACTGGAAGGAAGAGACGGATTAATACCTTTCCCAAGGGTATTTGCGCGTAAGTGAATACAATGGATTCAACTGGAATTCGAACACGGCTCCCCGGTTTCTCGTTCCGAGCCGATATCCACTGTACCACAACGCACATCCAGACATTCTAAGTGTGATGTGCATAAAAGTTATCGATATTGAAAATAAATTGGCCGAGAACGGTTCAAACACCAGCTTAGTCTGTCGTGTTCACTTTCACATTAATAAATTTGAGAAAGAAATTGATCCATCTCCGAAATAGAAAATACGAAAAGAACACACCCAAAACACTAAACACAACAAACAAAAGGCACAAATAAAAGAAACTATAGTGACAGTGTCAAATTAATATGCTTAATTTACATAAGTGCAAGAGAGAGCCTATATACCACGTCATTGAGAATAAGTATGACTGATTAGTGCTAAACATCACTTCACATCAATGGCGTCGCCGATAAGATACCATTTGTCTCTAGACCTCAAGGTTTTGTAGATGTATGGATTCGCTGTTTTTCTGCCAGTGTGAGAAATAAAAAGCTGAAAGACAAGGAGAAGGGGGCGAAAATGAAATTACGGATTTATTTTTGACTACAGCGGGATGCGAGGCGACAATGAAAGTTTCCACCATGGCATATTCCACAAACTTGGAAGACCTGACTTTCGAAAAAATAAGTCAGATTATAAAGAGAAATATGAGACCGAAGAAAAGACTTGTAGTGGCGGAAAGAACAAGAAATTGACGAATCAATTATAAAATATCTACACCGTCTACGAAATGTAAATAGATATTGCAAAATTGAAAAACTCGGAACAACTACAAATAGGAAATATGTCTTTAAATACATATTCTATACATCAACAAGTTTTAATATAGAAATACAACCACCATAAAAGTCAACCCAGCGAACAAATATCCGCTGAGACGTATATATCTTTTAGGTTCTTCCATTTCAAAAGAAGGTATATTACCAAACCAAGCCTTGATAGAAAAAATGCTAAAAGTAGTTACACCTACAAATAAGAAAGAACTGGAGTCTTTTTTGGGATTGGTAAATATTTACAGGCGATATTTACCAAAATACACGAACTTGACTGAACCGTTTGCAAATTTAAGAAAAAAGAATGTTGAATTTATTTGGTCAGAGGAACAACAAAAAGCTTTTGACAGATTAAAAATAATTATGGCAAAGAAACCAGTAGTGAAAATGTTTGATCCAAAACAGGACGTGACAAGAGCCGGACAATTTTTAATTAGGAAAAAAATTCGGTTAAGAAGTGATCATAGATCATTAGAGGTTATATTTAACCCAAGGAAAGAATTACATAAAGTCACGACATCGAGGATACTAAGATGGGCAATAAGATGAATGGCATTTGACTTTGATATAGAATATGTCAAAGGAAATTAACTTCTACACGTAGAAACTCTATCAAGATTGCGATTTTACAAGGAGACAAAAGATAAAACAGAAGAATTTGAAGATTAATTCTTACATTGGGTAGAGACTAATGTTTTGTCTTTAGATAGAATGGCTGCGAAAACTAGTCATGATCATGTACTAAGCAGGATATTATCGAGAATAAGAAAAACTCATGGGGAAATTGTTCTAGGGCAGAAAGACTCTACAGAGAAATAAGACAGAAATTAACGATAGATCATGAAGTTGTTTGTAGTAGGGATCTGGTAGTTTTCCAGAAACACAAAGAAAATTGGTAATAAAAAGTGAACATGACGATATAAATTGTGGAGTAGCGGCCACACAAAAAAGGATAAAATTAGAAGCATGGTGGCCCGGATATTCAAGAGATGTCGAGGAATATATAAAAAGGTGTAAAATAATGTAAAGAATTAAGAAATTTTACACTGAATACATTCGTGGCTCAGAGAAGTGGAACCATGGAGTAGGGTGCATATGAAACATGCGTATATTAACAGAGTGTGACTTTTATTAATTCTAGTAGATTATTTTTCAGGTTGGCCTGAAATAATTCCGGTGCCAGACAAGAAAATGTCTACGATAAAACAGATTCTAAGTGTTATATTTTCCAGAAATGGCATACCAAAAACGCTGGTATCTGACAATGCATCAGAGTTTTGTGATGACGATCTTAAAAAACAGGATGTAAACTGTATAAGACACCCCTATATTACCCTCAGTCGAACGGGTTAGCAGAAGAAATGGTACCGACCGTAAAAAAAGGACTAAAAGCATACTCTCAGCAAAACTAAAAAAGTAGAAGTTTTTCTACCGAGGCTGCCTTTAAGCTATCGCATTATACTACATGCTGGAAGACTATAAAGCCCATCAGATTTAATGAGAAGACAAATTAGAGCTCCGCTAACGATGTCATATTCCACAAATGAAAATATATGGTACAAAAAGAACAAAGAAACTAATGCGGAAAGGGCAGAATTTATCATACAAAAAGGCCACAATAAAGCTATAATAAATAAAGAAAACGGCAACAGTATATTAGCCCGTGCAGATCAAATAAGGACCCAGGATGAATATGAAGAGCAAAACAAGGAAGAAATGGATAAGATTCCGTCCGTTAATGATTCATTAGAACAACCGTTACAGAATGAAACATCAGAAGACGAAGTAATGAAGAATCAAGTAGGCCAGAATGACTTGGAAAGTTCGGAAGTAGATCAAATAATGCAAGAAAATGATGATTAAATCTGGGCGCGAGACAGATCTAGGTCTCCCAGAGAAAGAAATACGGGAGAGAGGGAAGTAGAGCAAAGTAATGAAACTATCATGAGAAGAAGTACAAGACCTACTAGAGGTATAATATTTATACGTTTCAGTGAAATCTAGTGAAACTGGCAAATTAATATGCCTAATTTGCAAGTGTAAGAGAGAGCCTATATAACTCGTCACTGAAAATATGTATGGACAAGCTTAGCGACTGATCTTTATATATATATAAGGCAATCTGTGAGTTTGTGCGTGACTTTCCCTATGCAATCCTAAATGTTTTTAAGTTACGCCATTCAAAATTTCTCAGGACACATATCTTCAGGGAAGCCAGGTCGACACATATTTTTTGAGTTTAAGTTCAGCAATTTTTCCTTTCGCACTTTTTGGCCAGTGGACACGATTGTTTATATATGCTCCGTAAAACATCTAAGATCTAAGATGTTTGCTAGATTACGTTACAGAAATCAAATCAAAAGTGTCAAACGCTACTAAAATACATTTTATTAAAAAAATGAGCCTTTATATTTAATTTTTATTCCTACGTTTTAAAAATTTATTTGGTCAACACAAAAATGTGAATGTTTTCCCCCGTAATTTTAAAACAAAAGAAATATTTTCAAAAAAGTGTTTTTTTAAACAAAAACAAAATATGTAGAATGAAAAGTGGCATCTTCTTCTCCTACTAAAATGTTCTGAGTTGCACGGACATCGCCGGGCTATGATGATAGTTAGTGCTAAACCTCACTTCACATCAAAAACACACTAAATAAAAAGCACAAATACAAGAAACACGACAAACACAAAAACGACAAATGAAACAAAAACAACAAAACAAAAGACAACACACAAAAACAAAATAAACCCACCAAAAACAAAAGAAACAAAAATATACAACAAAAAATAGATAGACACTCCAAAAACAAAAACAAAATTATAAAACCCAAAGAAACAAAGAAATACAGAAATATAAAAAATTCTAAATCCACCCCCCCCCCCAAAAAAAAAACCCCCATAAATTCACCAAAATAAAAAAGGAAAATAAACAATCACCAAAATAAATAAACAAACAAAAATCAATACAAAAATAAAATAGAATAAAATAAAATAAAACATTACAAACAAAGGAAAATCCGAGCAGGCTATAATCTCTAGATTTGGTTTGAGGTTAGACAAGAAAAAAAACCGTAGAGGAAGAGTCATGGAAATTCACATATAAGTAAAGCTTAAAATAGAAAAAGTCATGATTATCTGTGCTCCGAAATGAAATAGTGTAAAAAATAATAGACAGCATCACCTCGCATTTTCTGAAAAGCATAAAGAGCATTTTATATTCACTGCAATATTTTTAATATAGCCAAATTTTACGACTCGTAATATAATAATAATGATTTTGTGTGGAAAGTTTTTCAGCTCCATTAAAAACAGTTGTTTGGTATATATTGCAAATTAGGTTGGGTCTATAATTTTTAGGAACTACTCATGTTGGTTCTGGCAATTGGAAATCATACATTTATGGTAACGTAGTGAAGGCATTTCCTGTTCGTAGGTAAATCTCATTGAGGTTCTTGCCGAACCTGTTCTTTATAAGAACTGATATACGAGAGTTTTATGCTTAATTTAGTTTTATAACTTGAATTTTTTACCTGGATTATATTTTAAGTAGTCATTCACTCATTGTTTTGGAGTGTTCTATACTGTAAGATCAGTACTTTAGCTCCATTCTTCATTAATATTTCTTGGCAAATATTATATTACGCGACAAAACTTTTATGAAATTATATACTTCGTATCTATCTATTTTCAAGAAATGCATTAGTTGATTTTACTTGGTGCAGGTTGGCGTTCGAGCTTGGTTGAATGCGTCTTTTTGTGCGTCCGTTAACGAAGACTAGAGAGAAAAGGTCGAGCTGGCGAGAAATGAGTTTGGCGTCGGCCTGTCTCTGAACATCCAATTCAGTATTGGCACAAATCTAATATGTTGCTTTTACGCATTAAACAATGCCTGCTTCGTAATACACCTTTCTTTTCTTCTTTCTTCTTTTTCATTCATTCTCTTTTCTTTCTTTCCTTTTCACTCTCTCACATTTTTCTCTCATTTTTCTCGTTTTACTCTCATTTTCTTTTTCTCCTTGTTTTTTTCTTTCTTGTCTTATTATCTCAAGCAAGTATCCACTCAAATTCACAATATACATCTATAGCGCTTATTCTAGTTTCAGTAATCTTGTATAGTATTAACATATTTGAATATGTCTATTCCTAAGATTAAATCAAAAGAAACCAGTTTAATGCAATAGGTTTAAAGAACAAATAAGAAAGTAATTCTTTTAAATCTAAGAGAACATTCCCTTATGGAATGTTGTTTGAAATATAACTGATAGACCGTGACAATGTTGACTTTGTAGCGAATTTAGGCGCTCCTGTCTGAGCAAGCCTGATAGTTATATGAAATTGTCTTGCTGTAATAGATTCTCATTCTTCTTTCTCTCATAACGCTGAATTGCCTTGTAATATCCAATATGGCAGGGAGTTTTTGACAATTTTCTCGGAGAGGAAAAAAAGCACCAACGGAGGCGATTCTACAAATGATTTCTTAGTATTTTATAAATAGAAGATGTGATCAATGTGGAAGTGGCAAGAAAAATAGAAACTACAAGGATACTTAAAAAAATAAATTTCACCCCAAGCACGGCATTCCACTGCCACTATTGCGCAGGGGGTTACACAGGGAAAGAGTGGTTAGATACAGTAAATATCAGAAGGAGAGTGATAGACACGTAAAGATGTCGATGGGATCAGTGTTTGAGAGAATGGATGCGAGTTAGTGTGTTAGGAGGTGTCTATTGACCTTACCTTTAAACTCCTGGAGATTGTGGTTGTCGGGATAGTATAGGGGAAGGTGATGAAAAAGAGTGGTTTAATATAGGAAATGTCAGAAGGAGGGTGATAGACGGGTAGGAATAACGAGAATGAGGGTTGGGTTGGTGGGAAAAGTGTTTGAGAGACTGGAAACGAGTTAGTGTGTGAGAAGGTGTCTATTGACATTACATTTAAACTTCTGGAGAGTGCAGATGTCGGGAAACAAGCCTGTCGAAGGGAATTCCACAGGCGGGAAGTGCGATTACAAATAGTAATGCCATATACTGTACGGTAGGCTGTGGGGATAGTATAGAAATTTATGACTTGGAATTGTTAATCAGAAAGCAGAGTTTCAATTCCAACCGGGTTCATTTTATTCACTTACCTACAAATATTCTTGGAAAAGATACGAATATATCTCTTCAACCATAGCTGTAGATAAGTTGATAATATTTGTATAATTATATCATTTGTCTTTACTGAGGATGATATACCCCAGTGATTGTAATAAAGGGTCCGGTTCGAAATTCCTGGCACCTGAAGAAGGCCGGAGCGTACAACGGCCAAAACGTCGTACAAATGGCAACAAAGATGAGGACAATAGTCTGAATAATGTAAATACTGTAAACTATATCATTATCTGAGAAGAAAATCTGACAAATTTCAGGTTTTTAATAAACTACAAAAAGTTGATAAGCTGTAGGAAATTATTAACAATAAATCAAAACATCTGAAATATCTAAACTACATGTAGAAAAAGAGCACGGATAATTTAATACTGAAAGAACGTAAGCAAGGCAACGACGACCTACAGACGACTGCGAAATCTCCTGAAACTCTTTTAAACGGTCACCTTGTTTCAGTTGGTGAATGCTTCAATAATCCCTGCCTTCAGCTCATCTTCGGTGTTATAAGGTATTTTGTTAGTCTCTTTCTCCCAACTGCGCCGTACACATAGTAATCAAGTAGGGTTGCAGGAATTAGTTAACCAAATATAAAGGGTGATGTAGTCGCAGAGATTGTCTGACAGCCATGACTGGTTTCTCTTGAGTGTGTGACATGGTGCAAAATCCTATTGCCAGATATACGGTCTTCCGGCAGCCACCCTCTTGGACAAAACTACCTCTTCAAGACACTTGCTGTAGGACTCTATGTTGAGTCTGAGGCCCTGACAAACAAATTCGAGAGTTCTTTTCTCATATGAACGCTCACAGTGTGTTTTCTGAGCTGCTGTACTTTCGTAACTACCGTTAGAATTATTCAATTTTTCCAGATCCTCTGTAATCTCTTCAGATTGGCACCCAATCACTCTGAAATGTTCGTACTCAATTTCCCGGCCCGAATGCCAAACATGCCGTTTCCAAATTGATGTCAGAGTGAATTGTATTGTAGTGCTCTTTTTCTGATAGACGCTGTCCGACTGGCCCTTCAGTCGACAATATTAAAAAGCCACGCGCATGCTCTAATTAAATGTAATATGGCGACAATTTATCCATTGCATCATGTATACTGTTCTTGTTCTATTTCTCATATGTATAGATATGTTTTACTATAGTACTGCAAAGCTATTATTCTCTCCTATTAGTCCAAGCACTATGAATATGCAAGGGATTATATCCCGAGACATGTGGCACGGAGACTCGTAGAATAATTAATTTGTTCACTTCAGAATTCCTTGTAGATTATACAGATCGATATACACCTGATGGAGGCCGGAGAGTAGAACGGCAGAAATGTTGTATTAAGAAAAGCAAAGTTTAGGACCATAGTCCGAATGTAAATATGGTAAATAATAGCTCCTTACCCCAGATATTTTTGATAAAAATTTAACCTTTGTTAAGTATCGTGCCTCGATTGTTGAAAATGATATTTTTTGCAAGTGCGCTGATAGAGGGTAGGGAGAAAGAGCTTTGTCCATAATTGAGTTTCAGTTTTGTTTAACTGCATATCGGCTTCTGTGGGTTATTTAATGCCAAAAAGCTAGAGTTTTTAAAGTTTTTTTTAAATGTTCGGTTATAATAAGAAGGTTGATTTAGTCATAAGAGTTTTTTATTCTTTTTTATTTTAGAAAATAGAAAAGGCCTTCTAGTTTCGTATTCAAAAATGTTTTGCTGAGAATAATTTTTTCCCTAAAAAATGTGTTATAGGTATAATATTTTTTTAAAAATGTTTTGTTTGTGGTAATAGTTTTCCTTAAAAAATGGATATTTTTCTATAAAAGTCTATTTTATGTATATATTTCCATAAAAGTGTATTTTTTACTTTCATAGTGTTTTGACCTCAGTTTGGAGGTTATCTATTTGCCCATAGCTGAGACCCTAACAAGTGCTACGCCTTTGTGTCAAGGTGGACCTGGAAACAACAGCAATTAAGAGATGGTTCCATGCTCTTCACAACCTCCCAATCATAAGTCTTGCTGCAAGATGCAGTTTACCATCACTCCCAGGACCCTTGTCCATAATTCTGCGTTTCATGCTTTGAGCATGCTTTGTGCCAGTTAATGCTCATTTAGTCTTATTTGCATTTATGTTTTGTTATACTGTTGTCCTCCACTGAATCAATGTAACTGTTCAACATAAACCGGCACGGAGATTGATCTCAAAATCAATCAGGCCCCAAGACACAAATGGCAGAGGGAATAAACTCACTGCTGAAAATAGATCAGCTTATAAAATATTGTCGATTATAATTTCGTTATATTGTTATTGATTCATCTAATTAATGAACATCTCTAGTAGCTGTCATGTACTGTAAGTGCGTGATGTCAATTAGTAGCGTGAAATGTTCAAACTACTTTTCATTTTTCCTTGTATTTTTCAAATAAAATAACCATTCCATTCTTTGTGTTTGCATATTCATATAACCTTTTCTCTGTTAGCAAGTAAGCTAATCATCACGAATAATAATATAATTAGTTGAAAATCACTTCACTGCAGATCAAACTTTCCTGAAAGTTCAAAGACTTTAAACTATCTAAGAAACATTTCTGAACTCATGTTGTACACTAAGATCATTCTTCTATTGAAGACACCAATTTCTTGTTTCAGTCCCTTGAGCATAATCACTGTTTATTCAATTTTTTCAGACTTGTTATCCTACGAACTGTCTTCATTAGAAACCTATTCTAGAGATTTCGCATTCGTTAGCATCTGATTTCTTCGTCAGCGCTATCAAGATAAATCTGCTGAAATCATCGGATATTTCACCTCTGTTGTATATTTCATTTATTACTTCTCCAACTAATTCAATTTCCATCAACTCAAAGGCTGTCAGTATTTATATCATAATTTTATCTGTTTGGTTCCTGTTCATATTGACCAGTGCTGATCTAAACTAAATTTAGCTTCAGAGATTTTTCCCCATAATTTTATGTATTGTAGATTTCTTTCCTTTGTTAACATAAAACGTACCTTTTAATTTCGAATTCAATTGCTGTAATACTTTTTTCTTTACTTTTATTCAGTTATGATTTTTTTTTCTTTAGAATTTAGATATCGCGTTTTTCTATCCTGATATTTTCTTTAATATTTTAGATTTTCAACCACTTCTCATTCATTCATTCCTCTTTAGGTGGTTTCCACTTATATCTGATATCCTTGGTTACTCATATTCTGCAACGGATTTAGAAACTATCTTTTTTAATTCATTCCACATATTACCTTTTTTCTTAAACATTTCATCCTTTAAACTTTTGTCGCGAGTATTTGGCTTCTGGTGTACACCGACTTCTTGACAAGTTCCATTGATCCATATTCTTTTTATATAATCATTTCACCCCAAGAAAGACAGGACCACCACTGGTACGTAGGGGGTTACAGTGAAAGAATAAAAAAAACATGGTAGAGGGGATGTTGAGGAAATGATAAGAAAAGTATGGCCACCAAGTAGATAGAAGTTAACAATTGACGGAGTTACTATCTCCAAATTTTAAATGCAATCAAGGAAGCAAGCAAATAGAAACGAATTCCACAAAACGGAAGTATTGTGATTCGATGTTGAAAAATGGAACTTATTGAATAGTTGTTGTATGGTTGGCCAGTTATTGATTTTATCTTAATTTTGATAGTTTTATCCTTGGTCTTCATACGCTTGTTGTTATATACCAATACCAATTCGACGAGGAAATTTAAACTGAAACTAAAAACTTGTTATCTTCTGTTGCACGAAATCAACCGTCTTATTCACAATTATAAAAAGATGATATTACCACTTAATAAAATGACAACCATGACACGTATATATAAACAAAAGCGTACAACATCTTTATTCGCTTCTAGGTGACGTGGCGTAATGTGGGAAGTGGTTGGTATGATGCGGAGGTCAACAGACACGCATCACGTGGGCCATCTGGGTTAAGTCAGATCTCTCTGTCTGTTTCTCTCTATCGTATGATTTCAACTCTGACGGACTCACTTCTTGTAATCTGTCTCATATGTAAGCCAGTTTCGTTAAGACTACGTCATCGTTTAAGCACATTGTTTACAAAACATTTCAAGGTCCACATCATCCGACCAAGGCAACGCCAGCATCAAAACACCAAGCATAATTACATTTCCTCAATGAAATAACACCCATTTTACAATAAACACACTTCCGTTCCCACATCTCCTGACCTAAGATTCTCTTTTTAAAACAACATAATCAAAATAATATTTATCCTTTTTCCAGCCAACTTAGATTTTTCTGATTCATAAAAATACGCTTCTACACAAAATTATGCACCAGGTCAGATAATATTGGACGTGTTACAATGTAAAAACGTTATTTCAAAATTATTATTGATTTTCATCAAATAACTTCACAATTGTAAGAATAAGGCAGTTTTAATTAATAATTGGCTTACGGCGACATCATATTGAAACACTAGTTCCCGTACTATCATCGAAGTTTCGAAACGCCAACTCCAACTAGTACTTATATAAATAACCACATGAGAATTAAAAGTACTGTAAACTTGGGTTTGATGTAATGGACAGTGAATAAACTTATTTCAACAGTGATATCAAATATTTATCTTGTAATCTTAGAAGAATGCTGAAGGTAACATTGACCGAACACGTGAGCAACAATCAGATGTTAGAGAGGATGCAAACTAAAAGAAACTCATACATAACATGAGGAAGAAGAGGCTGAGGTTCATGGGATACGTAATGAAGAAAGAAAACCTGGTGAATATAATACTCACAGGACGAATAGAAGGAAAGCGAGAGAGAAGTGAAGCAATGCGGAAAATATTTGATAGGCTTAAGTAAATGCATGACGGTGTGGGGTTAGTAAGAGATACCAAAAAGTAAAATATTGAGAGCGACAAGACACAAGACCAAGTGTAAGTCCATGGTCGTCTACGTCCTGAAGGGACACGGCACATGAAGAAGATAAAATCTTAACTATTATCTTATCCGACGAATGTGTAACTGTATTCTCAGTTTACAGAATTATTTTTTTCAGATCCTTGTATTCATAAAGATATATTTCGTTAGGTATGTTTAATTGGGCATAATTACAAGTGAGTTTGTGACACTGGGTTTCACGCTTTTGCAATCGTCAGAAAAAATGATTATTTTTTTCTAAATTGGAAATATGTAAGGCTGCGTATAAGGTGCATTTTTGTGGAAGTGAAAGGAAAATTTGTCGTCGTGACGTCACTTATACAAAAGCTAACATAGATGCACACCTATACACACGCTGACGTACGCAGAGACACACACACGGGCGCTTGCCCTCCTATGCTTACACACACACACCTATATATATATATGGATTATTCACCATTTAAAAGTCTATGCGAACGACTGTTTTATATATCAGAGTGTGCGTGTGTCGGATTAAACACATATACGCGCGCACATAGAGGAAAGAAATATTGACATTTACTTATGCATATGCGAAACTTAAACAGAACACAAAGCAGAATTAGGCCGAAAATAGTTTCAAAAACAGTGAAACAACAAGTGTGATTATAATATTAGGGATAATAATATAAATGTATATTCATGTGAACTTTTATTTTAGAAATTACAGAAGGTACATCAAAAGGACCCATTTGAACTGCCAGGTAAATAGATCTATTTGGAAAAGATAATCACACAGATATAAATGAATTTAGTAGCTATACAAAAACTAGAAAGGTGCGTAAGATAAGATTTATTCAACCTCTACAGTGTCGCTATTCCAAAAAAGCTGGAGACCCTACTAGGATTTATTATTAGTGAGCGTAATGTTAATATAAGATAGACAAGTAAAGTTGTGTTGAGCGTGTCTCAAAACTTAGAAAAATCTAACCAGCCAGTGTGAAAATAACCAGCAAACAAACACACACGAATATCAACTTTCTGACCTGTTCATCGACTAACGGATCACGATATGTAATGACAGAAATTTATTCGCCTGAAGAGAGTCAACTTTTGACTCGAAATACGTGATCGTTTAATATATTATACAAAAGATAACTAATAATAATAATAATAATAATAATAATAATAATAATAATAATAATAAATCTAAACTTTAAACACAACATTCACGACTTCGCACACTTTTATCACCTATAACAATTTCTATCGTTGGAACAATCCCTATTCCTGTGTCCAGCATATATATATATATATATATATATATATATATATATTGTGTATATGCGTAGCAATCTAGAAAGGTTTCTTTCAAAATCACAGAAAAGTTGTTATGGTTAAGATTTTTATAAAACTTTATATAGTTTTTCATATTATATATATATATATACAGAAACCAATGTAGTGTATCAGTTTACATGCCCGTTCAGAGATTGGTATTAATAATAAACCCACTAAATATATTGGTTTTACTACAACCACGCTCTCCCGTAGACTCATCTGTCATCTTTCTGATCAAAGTGCAATTAAACAACATTTCTAAGAAGCAACACAGCCATGTAGATAATATTAGACATATTTTAGTCAATAACACAATAATACTCACTCATACAGACAGTAAAAAGAACCTTCAGATATTGGAGGCCATCTACATTAAATCAAAACAACTCACGCTGAATAAAATAACATTTCAATATGATCACGACACATTAGATTGCATTTAGACATATGGTTCTGTTAACATTTCGATCTCTCACGCGGTGCGACTTCATAGAACCGCATTACAAAGTTACGAACTGCGTCTCCTATTTGATGATTTTTCACGTTGCATAGCAATGATTAATGTCGACACAAGATAAAATTATCTTTGACGGTTGATGTCTTCATGTTAATGTCCTTGTAACCTCTCATGTGAGTCGGAAGCTTAGAACCAGAATAATTAAAAAAATATGCAATTGTTGGACAATGCTTGTCTTATCTGAAATTAAAGCCAAAATGCGATGTTTAGAACGGCTTATGCGATGTTTAGAACGGCTGATATATATATATATACACAATCTTCCAATCCCAAGTAGGGCGTTATCGCCACTAGTATGCAAGGTTTTACTGTGAGAGAAAAAATTGGTTAAAGAGGAATTTGGAAGAAATATTAAAGAGATTCAAGACGATAGAAGGCGGCAATTGATGTTGCGTTTAATTTTTTGAAGATTGTAGCTATCAGAGAAGAAAGTACACGAAAGGTAATTTCACAGGAGGGAAGTCCAAAAAAAGAAACTTTTCGAGTTGAAATGGCGGTTACATTTAACTATTTTAACTGGAAAATGGTGAGACCATATGTCAATATAGGAGCATACTTGAATTAATTTCGTCGGATCACCAGGAAAAAGTTTACCAGAGCGCATTTCCCTGAAAATATTTTCAGAAAAAACAGAGGCAAACCACATTATGTCGGCGAGAAAGTGACTGCAGTCAAGATGAGGTCTCAGGATCGATTATGTTACAGATCCTTCTTTGGATTTCGTCAAAAACCTCAAGATAAATAGCAGAAGCACCTGACCAGATATGACAACAGTAACGCACGGACGAATAAATATGTAATGTGAATTCTTTCTAGGAAAACTTCTGTTACGTTACTGTGACCCAACATTTTATAGCGGTATATGCAGCTATACATTCGATGTAGTCATTTCGTTTCAGGTCGGTTGAAAAACTGAGGCCAAAGAGGCGCAGCGTGAGTCTCTGCATACAGCCATATTGATGACGCGGAATGAAAACTAAAGAATCCCCTGACAGGGTGGTGAAAGAAGGCGGGGAAAAAAGGTCTAACCATCAACTTCAAATAAAAAAGTAAATATGGTCATCAACAAGAGAAAAATGCAGAGACCCGAGAACAGAAGGTCAAATAGCTGGCAAGTTTTTAAACCAAGGATAGAAAATGCGACACCAAATTCCGAAGAGTGAAAACTAGACGAGCAAAACAGGTATTTCAGAAAGTAAGGAACACGCTGAGAAAGAGAAACAAAAGATCGTTTGAAACACAACAATGCATGCTGGATTTCTAGGTGATATCGATTCTCTTATATGACAGTGTTTATATAATCGATATATAAATATATGCATAAAATCTACACCCGTAGCATTGCAGTGTTCTAATGATTATATTCTGTACCGCGGATTGCATAAATCCGGTCTTAACAATATACTCAATCCCTTGGATTACAAGTCGTGTTATATCTAGTGCCCGTGGTGTTGCAATGTTCTACTGAATTAAACTCCGTATCTCCGATCGCGATAATGCGGCCGTAACAATATACTTGATCTCTTTAGTGTCAGAGCTAACCTAGCCAGGTGATAACGGGTAGTCCTACTTTGGCTGATCCGAGCTAAAAACAAACACAAAGTAGGCGGACTGGTTAAGGTTCAGGAAGGATTTGTCAAGCCCCCTTTGGGATACCGGGTTATAAATGAATGCTGGTCAAGCCCTTCTCGAAATGACACTGTGAGTTTCATGGGCTGAGTTAATAAACAACGTGAAATTCTTAAAAAATTGCATAAAAAAGAACACTTATGTTCAAAATCATAAACAGACTGCTTAATTTACATGAATAATGAGGACTTGGAAGGCAATCACAGGGCATATTGCGGGAAAGACATAGGGGACGGAAGTGAGGAACTTGTATGCATGGGTAATGAAGCGGGAGACATTAACGAAGGATAAAAACTGCTGAGAGTCACAATGGAAAAGTTTATTCTGGACAGTAATGCCCGTCCATATCTTTAAAGGCTAAGGCACTTTCCCGTACCAGTATTACAAAAGTTACCATATTGACAAATTCCTCACGCTGAGATTCGAACACGGATTCCATGGTCAGAATACGCGCATTTATCTTTCGTATGACAGTTAATTTATGTAACACAAAAAATGTACTGTATAAGCTATTTGCTCACCTTAACTTAGTGTAAAAAGGAATCACGTTTGGGGGCATTGTTTAACATTTAAAACAATATGACCTAGTAGACCGACCGTCGTCAAATGTCGTCAAGCTTTCAAATAAAATTACATGCAATTTAAGGCCGATATTTATTTTCTAAATATATATATATATAGTCATCAGCAGACAGATCTGTTTCGCTGTATCACAGCTCATCAGTACGGTTAGACATCCGATTGCTTTTAACCCAGGATTGAAACCCGACCGAATTGGCGTCAGTCGGCAATTCTACCTCTGAGATATGGGAGCTCGGTAGAAGGAGGCAGACTTTTAGCGTGTAATGTATTATACGCCAGTATTTTTCATTCACATACGAGCCTGGTACGCTGTATCACAGCTCATCAGTATGGTTAGACATTCACTAGCTTCTGGCCGGGAACTAATCTCGGCGGATTTGGCGTCAGTCGCTAACCCCTAAATCATAGGCACATGGAATGAGAATGAAAATTTTAGCTTGTTATATATAAGCGGTGCATACACACACCAGTCACCGAAAGAACTCAATTCATTGCTGAAGAGTAATGCATGTAATTATATATATATATATATATATATATATATATATTTCTTCGAAATTATTTTGTACACTTTTACCACAATGACATCATCAGTCCCGAAAATAAGCCGCCTATCTTTCAAAAGCTGTGTAAGGCAGGTAACTTTATAACAGGAAAGAAACTTTTGCTTTCTGAAAGTTTGCTTAATTCGGATTTATAGGAAAAGAAAGCTAAGTTCTTATAGATTACTTCGGTCGTCAACAAGTTCCGTTTCTTCGCATCAAATTATCCAAGCAATTAAAATGTACTATCGATAAAGCTAGAAAAATAGAAAATGAGTAAATAAAAAAGAAAAAAATAGATCGGCTGGCACCATATTTGCAGTATAGGTGAAGGCTTTATCGAAAATGTAGTTAAGAATGAACGGATAGTTTGCTGATTTGAAGTATCTGTCTATCACACGAGTGAAAAGAAAAAAGGCTCCTCAAACCATATCGCAGATCCTTTCGACAAAGCGTGTAATCAATAACCCATTATTATCGATGAAGGATTATTCTTCCATTGAGTGGAATTCGGCTTAAGATTCGGTTTAAATCATTAGAGGTTGAAGTCATGAGGATCTACATAATGGGTAAAGCGATTAAAGTCGTAAATTACCGTATTTTGCTGTGTAGAAATTGGAATCTAAATGTGGTATGATCTATTTTGGAACGGGGAAATTGAGGGAAGTTTTCAACTGTCTACCCCAGACCCCATCGAAAGATTGGTCGCACTCACTTTTAGCCCCAACAATGACGTTCATATTTTATGAGACTGGGTGGGTAAAAAAAATATTCGGGTTATTTTTTTCATTTCTTACAATAAGGCCTGAATGCCACTCAAGATGAATGGTTACTTTAGGAGATAATGTATACGGATTAAAGGGGGAACTGAACAAGATACGAATGTAGTAATCAGGAAAATATCCTCTTGGGAGTCTGTTCCACAGAATAGTGGTTTGCGGTTATGAAGTTTCTCGAGTGGTACGTCTCACCGATGGAATATGGAGGCAATATGGGTAGTTTGCTACCATATGAGTGTCATGACGTATCCTGTTCGTCCGACCATTGGCCATGGAATTAGTGGTAAATTAATGAAAGACTCGCCACATCTCGCTTGTGAGACAGATGAAGAATGGAAAATAATTCTTCTTCAACAGGACTCAGAAACGTTTATTTTACAATCAAATTTGGAAAGTGAGAACAGCAAAGCTCCCGCCAAAATGAGGTAAAAGTAATATATTTTTGACCTGATCTGCCTCATATAAAGTTAGAAGTCATTACTTACCTGAGCCATACAGAGATTTGATCATTTTAAATACATCTTTTGCAATTAGTTGTATATAAAATTTCCACTCGAGGTCGAGTGTAAGTTTGAGGCTCAATATTCTTTCAGGGTACGGGGCCATTCGTTCATCGTAACAAGCGCTAGTTTGGCAGTCTGATCACCATCTTTTTAATGTGCATGTGTGTTCAAGTCTAAGAGCGCGCAGCATTATATGCAGAGTGTTTTAAGGAATGCACATTCCCAGCTTAGAAATCGACACTGCGCAGTGATTGGTAGTTGCAAGCCTTAGGCGATTTCCAAACATTTTTGATGATCGCTAAAAGACAGGAAACAAGCAATACTCATTAAAAGTTTATTTCTCAGTCAGTAATATTTATGATCACACAAATATTAAATTGAAATTTTAACATTAGCATTTATTGACCACATCAGTGATGATGTTTCAGACAAAATCAGACAACTTATTTTGTGCCAGTGCCGTATTCCCAAAGAAATGAATATACACATACAAGAAAATAATTAACAATAATTTTCTTCCTAAACATCAATATTAGATATTGAGAAATATGTCTATTAACCAATACTACTTCGGAATTTAATAAATCCATTTTTTCAAATTCCTGTGATCCTACTTTTGAAACAGAATTGAGATCTTAGTTATACTACTTATTATCTAGTGAATTTTTGTAGACTGTTAACTTATATATATATATATGTAAAGTTTTTACTGTGCCCTGAATAATATCACTGTTGGCCATCCACTGTATCCCTGACTGTCTCCGATAAGTCTCGCTTATGTTGTGCCACCGGGCCTAGATGGAATGTGACGAGAAATTGAGGCTGACGAACATGTGCAACTCTACCTCACTTAAATCCAATTAAAGCGCAAGTCATGATTTCTATCCAGAAATCATGATCTTCCTCGCCTGCGAAGGACAAACATCATATATATATAAGTAATGATTACCAATGGAAAAACATTCCACAGGTAGATATTTTTTTCAAAAAATGCTCAAAACAAAGTAGAGCATACACAAATGGTAATTCTTCTTCTTCTTACTATTATTATTATTATGTCATTTTTCATCATATTTCGATTTCTGCTTTGGCCTCACTACCAACCAAGTCTGCGGGGAGACCTAAGGCAGGTAGTGGCGTGTTGTTATGGCTCCATTTCATGTTTTTCTATCTTCCCTATCATCTCCAGCATTACATAGATAAAGTTTTCCTTAGTGTGTGGGCTGTACTTGATAAGACAATTTTTTGTATATCTCTTAAGCTGGGGTTTCCAGGGATTCTTTCAATGTGTTGTTTTGTTCCATTTTTTATCATTCCAAGTGCACCTACTATCACTGGCACAACTCTTGTTTTCAATTTCCACATTTTTTCTATTTCAATTTCCAGGTCTTTATATTTTGACAGTTTTTTCAAATTCCTTGATTGCTATGTTACAATTCGCTGGACAAGCCATATCAATTAATAGACAAGTTTTCTCCTTCTGGTTTTTAACAATAATGTCTGGCCTGTTTGCTTCAATTTTTCTGTCTGTGTAGATGGTGTAATCCCATAGAATGGTTACATCTTCTATTTCTGTAACCGGTGCTGGGTGATGTTCATACCAGTGCTTACCTACAGCTTTTCCATAATGTGTGCATATTGCCCAATGTAAATATTGCCCAACTCTATCGTGGCGATTTTTATATTCATTTGGGGCAAGCACAGAACAGCCTGAGATTAGGTGGTCTATTGTTTCTTGGTGTTTATCACAAAACCTGCATTTTGGATCCATATTATTATGCATAATATTTGCCTGAAAGTTTCTCGTGAAAAGACTTTGGTCTTGTGCTGCAAGAATAAAGCCTTCAGTTTCAGACTTTAATCCAGATGCACGTAACCATCGATGAGTATTAACTTTGTCAACATTGGATTTATTGGCACGTACTGGATATTGCCCATGCAGATGTTTGTCTTGCCAGCGCTGTTTCATCTGTTCAAGAGCTTTATCTTTGGCTTTCATTTTCATATTCTTTGCCGCAATAGCCGGCTCTTGGTTTCCGTTATGCTTTTCTACAGAATCTACTAACTGTAAATCTTGTTTGTATTTACTGCCTTCTTTTATTATTGAATATTTTTTCTTTCTTTCTTCATGTTGCCTTACTAATTGTATCATCCAATCCTTTGTTGTTTCTATGTATGTTAGTAAGCCAATAGTTGTTGTCTTGTATGACAATTCCAGCTGAATAAGACCTCTTCCACCTTCTTTACGGGGCATGTATAGACGGTCTACATCAGCCTTTGGATGATGCATCTTATGCTTAGAAAGAAGCTTTCTTGTTTTAGCATCCATTCGCCTGATGTCGTTTAGAGTCCATATATTATTATTATTATTATTATTATTATTATTATTATTATTATATCATACTGCAACTCAATAGCCCTAAAGTTTTGCCGTACAAAACACGATCACCAGGCAGTAAAATGTGGTTAATTAATTGGTAATATATATATGGGTAAGGAATTAAAAAAAAAATGAAAACGTAAAAATAAATGAAAACATAAGAATAAAGACGGCATTCAATTAATGAATTAAATGGAGTTGGGAGGTTATGAAATTTTAAAGAATGGTGTGTGAGACTTATACACAGTAGTGTTTCAATGTTTTCCACAGAAAGCCAGACATGTCAAAAATTTTAAACCGAGCAAAAAAGTTTACAGAAAGAAGGAAAAAGTTAAAAGGAATAAACAAAGTAAGGTGAGCGAAGACAGAGGAGAAATAAAAGAGAAAGAACGAGTAGGTAGAAAAATCGAAACAATAATAAAATAATAGAAAGTAAATACAATAAAATAAAAAACAGCGTATAGGATACGAATAATATAAAATGGAAAAAATAAAAATAAAAATATAAAAATGAAAATACTTTCTTAAGGTGATTTTTTAATAAGTACAAATAAAAAAATTGTAATGAAAAAATCTCCAAATGAATAAGCTCAAATTTAAGAAATAATACTAAAAATATTACGATAAAACTGAAACAATTTGAGATATTGAAGAGTATTTAAAATTTTATGGTGACAAAAATTATTGATTTCATTGCGATGTTTCAATAAGTCAGTTAAATGGGAATTTTATTATAAGGATATTTTTTCTTGTAAGCAAAGAAAATATATTTCATGTAACGATTTACATGTTCTAGATTTAGTTTATATTTTCCGTTTAACTGTAGAAGTTTTCTTTGAATCTGTCAAGTACCAGTTGTATTTAGAGAGAGATTTAGAATTACTACATATTTTATTATTGAACGATAAGTTGTGCTGGTAAAATCAAGACTTAAAATTATTTTTAGTACATCCGATATAATGTTTGGTAAGATTAATATTTTCAGTAGTTGAAATGGCAGCATGGTATAATATCGAATCTGTAAGGCATTTATTTAGCAAAGGACATAGTGTTATGACAAATGCAGGAAATTGTGTTATTATCATTATATATGGTAAGTTGGTTATAATGTAATATCCTAATATCAGCCGAATGTGGTATATATATATATATATATATATATATATGCTAACCCTATCTTCATAGATCCTAAATCAAATCATCCACCACCCATACCACCAATATCAAATTCAGTTGAACACTGTATGAACAATAATTCGTCAAAAAAATCAGTGGCTATAAATGCAATTATATTAAATATCATAAACAAATTAATCATAATACCAAACATAACCGAAATAGAAAAATAATTTAGTACATAACACCATTTAAGCAAATGATTAGTAACAAGTTAGCCAACTAATTCCTTAATCTAGGTAAAAACAGTTCCAAAATATTACTCTCCTTAGCAAAATCTTTAATAAAATACACTGAAATTTAGTTATAGCTGCACTGATAATTTAGCTATGATAATAAATAAAACACATTAAAAAATTCTAAAACAAGATTAATTATGACCAACCTTCAATAAATAATGCTAATAACACAATTTCCTGCAATTGTCATAAACTTAACGCATGCCCTTTGCTAAATAAAAGCCTGACAGATTCAATAGTATTCAAAGTTACCATTACAACTATTGAAAATCCTAATCTTACTAAATATTATATCGGTTGTACTAAGAATAATTTTATGTCTAATATACAGTAATCCTACTTTTTTCTCAAATTAGTCAGTCAGTTAAGTGCCATACGTGACACACGCTTGGGCGAACATGTCTCGAAAGTGACATGAGTGACTGGGCAGAAGATTATCCTGCAGTAAGTGGCCATTGCTTTCTGCGGTAGACTGGTTGCGGACCAAGGCGACAGAACCCAATCTGTCCTGTTATTTAACCCATAACTGGAAGGAATAGACGGATTAATACCTTTCCCATGGGTATTTTTCTTTAATACGGCGAATTAAAAGATGCAAATAAAACCTCTACAGTTAAATACAAATATTACCTAAAGCTAGAACATGTAAATCGTTACATGAAATATGTTTCGTTTGCTTACAAGAAAAAATATCCATATAATAAAATTCCCAATAACTAACTTATTGAACCAACGTAATGAAATCAATAATTTTTGCCACCATAAAATTTTACATACTCCTGAATATATCTCAAATTATTTAAATTTTATCATAAATGTTCTACGTTTTTCTTCAAATTTTACATCATTTAACTGGTATTTTTTATTACTATCATTATATTTGTATTTATTAACAAATCCTCTTAAAAAATATTTTCATTTTTTTATTTTTTATATTATTCTTATTCTTTATGTTGTTTTTTATTTTATTTTTTACTTTTTTATTATTGTTTTGATTTTCCTATCGCCTTAGCTTTTCTCTTTTCTTTCTTTTCTCTCTTTATTCCGTTGAACTTTTTTCCTCAAATTTGTGCCATATCTGGCTTTCTGTTGAATAACTTTGAAACACTACTGACTATGG
The DNA here is from genome assembly GCA_037127315.1 of Ascarosepion bandense. Lineage (NCBI taxonomy): Eukaryota > Metazoa > Mollusca > Cephalopoda > Sepiida > Sepiidae > Ascarosepion > Ascarosepion bandense. The sequence continues at coordinate 2,047,274 of JBBBDQ010001440.1, forward strand.
GTCTTACACTCATCATTCTTTAAAATGTCATAACCTCCTAATCCTACATAATTCACCGCATTGGATGACCTCTTTATTTATATGTATATTTTTAATTTTTACTTTTTCGATTTCATATTTTTTTTATAAAATCACTTATCTATCTATCTATCTATCTATCTATCTATCTATCTATCGTCATCCGAAAACAGATCTGTTTCGCTGTATCACAGCTTATCAGTACGGTTAGACTCCGAATGCTTTTAACCCACGATTAAAACCCGACGGAATTGGCATCAGTTGGCGATTCTACCTCTGGGCTATGGGCGCTCAGTGGAAGGCGGCAGACTTTTAGCGTATCATGTATCGTACGCCAATAGCCAGAGTTCTCTAATTGATTACTGAATGAGCGATATATTTTACTAAGTAAATTACCCATATTTTGCTGCCTGATTATTGTGATTTAACACCGAAACTTTCTATTTATTTAGTTGCAGTATGCTCTAATAATAATAATAATAATAATAATAATAATAATAATAATGATAATGACTATATATATATATATATATATATATATATATATATATATATATATATATATATGCACGCAGAGGGGTTGACAAAATAATAGAAACTGCTTTTATATTGGCGTAATCCAGAAAATTTTATTAAACTGCCAAAAGTTTATCGATTTTAATGTTTGTTGATTTAACATTATTACTACTTCATGTTTTGCTAAAGTCGTTGCATTTTTAAAGGTATTATTTTAAAAAATTCATTAAAATGAACAGTTACGAATATTTACAAATTTCAAGTGATCAGTCCCTTCCAATGATGTTGGAACAGTTTCCGGAGGTATATACCATCTTTAAGTATGGTAATGCATCAATTCATTTTGCTAAAGTTGTAGCTAAATTGCATGAAGAACATTCTATTGAAGTAGAAAATCTTATCTGGCCAACATAGTACCCAGAACTCAATATCATTGAACACTTTTGGTTAAAAGTAGAGAAACAGTTGAAGAAATGATATTCTTCGCTATCATCATTTAAAGAACTGGAAACTGGTTTAGCTGAAGAATAGGTAAAAATTCATCTGTAAAAAATTCAAACTTCGTTCGAGTCGATTCTACGCAGAAGACAAGCTGTAATTACTGCCAAAGGCGGTCCCACTTCATACAGAAATACATTTTCTTGATATTTTAACGTATTGCCACTATTATTTTGTCCCTCTCATATATATATATATATATATATATATATATATATATGCACACACACACACACACACACACACACACACACACACACACACACACACATACATATATATATATATACATATATATATATATATATATATATATATATATATATATATAACGCGTTAGAATTTCCCTTCTCTGATTCCATGCGCCTATGGCTTTGGTGGTAGAGACTCCGACTGATACCAAATCGGTCAAGATCTTTCGATCTCGGACAAAAGTAAGTGGATGTGTCTTGCGACACTCATGAGCTGTAATACAGCGAAAGAGGATTGTATGTGGGTGACTAATATATATATATATATATATATATATATATATATATATATATAAGACAGTGGAGAGTGGAAATTTAAGTTGATGTACCTAGCTTAAATAGTGATAAACCTTTTTTCTACATCATATTAATGGTGAAAAAAACTATAAATCTATTCTCATTTGGTTATCATTTCAAAGAGTAAACTAGTCTCTCTTGACTTAAATGATCAGAATGTATGGTCGGTAGCAAGAAGGACAATATCAGGATTCAAACAAATAAGGAAATGCAACTGCATTAGAAGTGATTTACCAGACAAGGGAAAATCTGACAGAAATAAGAAAATGTAATGGAATAGCAAAACAACATATTAAGAAACAAGGTAAATTCGCTGAAAAAATAGGAAGAAAAAAAGGAAAGATAACTGAGCTACAATATCATATTATTTCATCCTATACGGCATTGGATTATGATTTCCCCAGAACGAAACAATGACAATAACCACATGCACAGATATAAAACATCCTATTTCTGATGTGAATTTATGTTTATAAAATGGAACATTTTCCAGATGCCTTAATTCTGAGCCTCTCCCCGAAATGGAATTGGCACTGTTCATTTTCCTTGAACTATGGTCCATCTCTTCTTGGGTACGTTTCCTCGGATAGATAAGTTTCTTTTGCCCTTTCCCGTCAATGTTAAATGACATTTCATTTGTCACAAGGAATAGCTTTGACGTTTTATCTGGTGACATAAATCACAGTCAAACTTTCTTTACCTCACAGACTGCTGTCGAAATCAGAGTCCAATAAACCTCACCCAAGGTCATTGTAAACGCCATAATCTATAACGATATATTGTGTGCATCGCCAGGGTTTTTAATTCAGCACTGTCCTGGTTGCCAGCCAGAACAGCCAGTGAGCTCAATCAGCCCAGTTACTTAGCCCATATATGCTAGTGGGAGAAAGAAATGTAACAAAGTCGTCAGTATATACTTTTTTCTAGATTTCTCGCTTCAAGAAGTCTTCAGTTACCTGCGTATTTTCTTAATCAACTAGACACATTAGCTTCACAGGAAGTCCCTTGTTCCCTGTTTAGGATGTGGTTTCCGGCTTTCCCTTTTTCAATCTTTTCACTCCTTTTCCATTTTTTCTTTCAATTGGAGTAGATAGACTAACCTATCTTTTCACTCTTATGTAGCCCCCTGCACATCAGTGTCGTTACCGCCTGTGATATAATTAAAAAAAAGTTTAATTTGAAGGTGACAACAACCAATTCTGACTAGCTACGCAAATATGCCATCCACAGAGCGGTCCACGAATTTATATTTATCAAAATACGTACATTTCCTTCAAAGAGCAAATTCGATAGTTATTCCTGCGTTATTTGATAGATAGTTCACATTCAAAGCAATTTGATTTCATCTTTTTATATATATATATATATATATAATCCTATCTCCCTAAGCAAGGCAGTTTACTGCCACCGGTGCGCAGGGGGTTACATAGGAGGAAAGTTACGAGAACGATGACAGGTTATAGGGGTGTCAGGAAAAGGGTAATCGAAGATGAAAATATTGATGAGAGTGGAGTCGACGGAGAAAGAAGAATGAGAGTGAGGATGCAAATTAGTGATATAGGAGATCACTATTGATTTTACATTTAAATTCTAAATGTTGGTATGTATAGAGAAAAGATCAAGACAAAATTCATACTAATATCTTGTAGCAGTATTTTATATAAAAGTGTTACCATGTTTGAAGAGGTTATTTAGTGATAGAATATATAATTATGCGGGAGCGTATGGTGACATGATTGTGGTCATATGGGTCGCATTTTGAACAGGACGAAGGATGAAAATAGCAAACAATAGTCTACACAACAATATTTTATTCCCTTAGCAAGCTTACACTAAGTAAAATTCAAATTTATACAATATTTTGTTCCCTTAGCAAATTAAGAGTAAAATATAAATAGCAGTAAATATCAAGTTCTATATTGTTATGTCTTTATTCGTGCGCACCTGTGTGCAAATCGGTACCTTGTTAGTTCGGTCTAGATATCAGCTCAGGGCGTTTGGATATTATGTTGTGTATTATGCGACACGTGATTCGCTAGGGATTAAAAAGTTTTTGCCTGAGGGGAAAAAAGGTAAAACTTATGCTATTTTCAAATATAAGAAAAAAACGTTAGAGAGACGACCTGCGATCTCCTGTTTATATAGTTTCGTAAAACTTTAGCACGCGATTGTAAGTTGAAATATTGTTATCGACAGCATAAAGCAAGAATAACAGATACTGTTTCGTAACAACTGTGCATATCTGTAGATATAATATGAGCTTTAATTAATAATATGAGATTTAATTATTTTATTAGTAAACCTTGTTCCCATATTCTATTCACTATTTCTATTCTAATATTGGAGTGCAGAAAATTAATAAAACTTATGGAATATTAAATTTACTCTAATTAGTATAAACACTAATGATCAAAAATATTAACAAATCCCTAGAATAAAACAAATCATCTCACAACAAGTGTAAATATGAGTTACATACATAAAAATGAATACGTCATTTTGATGAGTTAATCGCAAAAATGAAAATAAAATGTCTCTCATAACAGTCATAATAGTGATCTTAACATGTCCGAAACTGCATGACTGTGTATAATCTACGTCTAATTGTTGCTACGTTCGACAAAAGATTACATATGTGTAGTCATCCTGTAGATTGATAGCAGAATAAAATACTGCCTTCGGGTAGAGGGGGCTCTCTGCTTCCGAGCAGAGAGCACAAACCCTGTCGTGATTCCGCCGAAGGGTAGAACCACGACTGGGGAAAAATAGACAGAGATTTTTTGGCCCGGCTATATGGCCGGGAATACCCACTATAAAATGACCATGTGTCACATCTGGCCTTGCGTGGGAAGGCTAGTAAATACAGAAAAGATCTTAGGCATTCGCCTGACTGCTCTATGACACTGTCAGCGCTCTGCCTTCGGGTAGAGGGCGCTCTGTGCTTCCGAGCAGAGAGCACAAACCCAGTCGTGGTTCCGCCGAAGGGTAGAACCACGACTGGGGAAAAATAGAAAGAGATTTTTTGGCCCGGCTATATGGCCGGGAATACCCACTATAAAATGACCATGTGTCACATCTGGCCTTGCGTGGGAAGGCTAGTAAATACAGAAATGGTCTTAGGCATTCGCCTGACTGCTCTATGACACTGTCAGCGCTCTGCCTTCGGGTAGAGGGCGCTCTCTGCTTCCGAGCAGAGAGCACAAACCCAGTCGTGGTTCCGCCGAAGGGTAGAACCACGACTGGGGAGAAATATACAGACATTTTTTGGCCCGGCTATATGGCCGGGAATACCCGCTATAAAATGACCATGTGTCACATCTGGCCTTGCGTGGGAAGGCTAGTATATACGGAAAAGTCTTAGGCGATGGCTTTCACTATTCGATAATCGATTCCGCTCCAAACCATGACTTGCCTATATGTGTATTATAGTTAATTTTACCTTAGTACAATAAATATGTGTTTCTTATTCCTGGTGTGGAGTTCCATTATTCAACTGATCATTTTATATTGCATTCCTTTTTGGGATATATCAGTTTTAAAATTTAATTATTCAAAATTATCAACTTTTGTTAAACCAATATACAACTTCGATTTAAAACGAACAATTAGTTTTTTCGTATATTTTTCATTCAGTAATCGTTAAATTTCATACTTTGCATTGAAGAGAAAAATAATAAAGCAGCTGAAACAAATGTTTAAATTTAGCGTTTTTTAAATAACAGGCTTTACAGTGGGTGAAATCAATAATTCCGCATTTTCTTACTTGTCATTGTATATCTGTCATATTTCAACTTTAATTAAACGCAGTCCTTAAAGCAAATCTATCAACATAAAACGATTCCACATCAGTTATTGTTGAGTTATTTGGTTGGTACGCTTTAGGATTTGACCATAGATCCGTGAATATCTTACCGAAAACTCATTTTGTAACCAACCAGCAGAAGTTCAAGTGAATGATGTACCTCATTAGGAAGAACCATAAAAGTCGACAAGCTGTTCTATCCAGCAAATACATCAAATCTACATAGTTGAATGATTTTATTGGTTCTGGAGTGGTCCCCATGTAATAGTTAAATATGGATATGAATCAATGTCTTGAAATTTTCAAGAGACACGTATATACGAGAGAAAAGGAACGAATGAAGATTATACATATATATATATATATATATATATATATATATATATATATATATTGATAGTCAAAGCTTCCTGGTATCAGTTCAGGATATAAATATACTTATTGAACGGATAATGGTCAGCTTGTGAGTGTGCATTTTGTAAGCAAAATAATGCGAGGTAGGAAGAAATATGATTTCGAAAAAAAAATAACTGCTTGCATTCTATTTCTTTTCTTCAATGAATTAATCTTTTCTACTCCCACGCATTTTTCTAGAAAAAAAAACAGTGGAGAAAAAGAGTTGTAACGTTAATTCGCATAAATTTTTAAAAGTTGTTCTTTGCTACTTTCGACCCCCAGCTGTTCATGTTTTGTTATCTTCTTTTGTCTTTCTTTCCTCAATGTATCTATTTGAATTTCTTTCTGTTTTAATCTAAGTTTCGTGGCTGTGTCATTTTCTTAAGATTTGTTTGCTTCTCTAATCTATTATGGTATTCTTCTTATTGGTCAAATAAAATATATCAGTTACCACAGGTTTCTTCATTTATGAAAAAATACTCCCGCCTTCAAAGTCATATGCGAGTGAAAACATTATGTATTACTTCGACACACTTCATTGTAACGATTTTTTCTCTTGTCTGTATATGTGCTTTGCTTCCGATAGGTACACTACCGGCCATATTTATTAGGCCAACCCAGTGTCTTAAAAACCGATATATTTTATACTATTTTTTAGTGAATAATTGTAAATGAAAAGAAAATGGTTATTTTTTTCATACTGCACAATAACACGTGCATCAAATAAATTTGTAAATAATTACTACTTATCTATATTGCAGTTTCATCAATGAAAGAATGACGAAAATTTAGGGTGATTCCGACGAGTTCATCTGTGCTTCCTTACCTTATAAAATTTTACAAAGTAACAATAATAAACGAACCATTCTATTTTCATTTCAAATTATTCACTTAAAAATAGTATGAAATACGTCATTTCTTTTAAAAAACTGGGGTGGCCTAATAATTATGCCCGGTAGTATAAGTTTGGCTATTTCTCTTCATTTTTATTCCTTTTTTTCACAATTTAATTTATCTTTTACAACAGGACAGTTAAATGTGCGTATCTGCTTGATTTTTCAGACTCCAGTACGCAGTTCTTTTGTAAGACAAATCGCGATTCAAGAGATTTTTAAAAGCAGGCGAGATAAAATGATAAATATTACAAGAAAAATATTTTCACATTATTGGCATATACATTTTTAGTTGAATGGTATCTAAATTTAAGATAGAGGAACCGCTTCAAATGATTCCATCTCCGATGCTTGCAACGCACCCTCCGTGTCATATGTCAAATTAAAACCACATACATCAACGTTATGGAACAAAAAAATTGTTAATATTATATTAGTTCTTCTTCCAGTGACGTTGAGATTATGTTCGCCAAATAATGGATAGTCGCATAAAAAGGTTATTCTGTACGGTGAGCTCTTCTCAGGACAACGTCCAGATGGTTGTCCTCTGCTTAATTGTAAGGCTGTCCAGCGTTTACTTTTAGGACACAAGCGGTTAGGAAGTGTGGGAGAATTAGAAACTCTAACAATACTAAGATGTGTTAATAAAAGAAGATTAATCAGATGGAGAGATAGCGATTGACATTGATCTTCAAAAAATTTAAATACAAAGTTGTCCTGAAGTCAAGGGGCTGGAAGTGAGTTCCACGGGCTAGGAGTGTGAGATAACAAACTCTTAGCATAAAAACTGTTTCTGGTTGCATCTAGCCAATCTAATTCTAAATTTACGAAACATCGATGCCAATATAATATTATGCTTTAATAAAAATATATATACACTGCCGGCCGTAATTACTGGGCAACCCCAACGTTTTAAAATATTATATTTCATCGTATTTTTTAGTATTTGTTGCCAAGTGAATAATTATAAGTAAAAATAGAATTTTTTTTTGTTAATATGGCACAATAGCATGTGTATCAAATGAATTTATGAATATTTAATAATTACCTATATTGCAGCTTCATAAAAATAACCTCTTTTTGCCTTCACAATGGCTGCACCCACTCTGGGCATACTTGCCACAAGTTTTTTTAAAAGAATCCTCTGACAACTCATTCTAGGTATTCTTTAGAAGCCTAACTAAATCCTGAACATTACTAGGCTGTTTCTTTTTACTTAAACTCTTCAACACATACCATACAAGTTCAGTTGGTGAAAAGTCTGGTAACTGAGGTGGCCGACACATTAACACTCCAGCAATTTCTTTTAATTTTAAATAATTTTGGCATAATTTAGAAGTATGTTTTAGATCTTTACCTTGCTGAAGGATTATGACTCACAATAGGCAATCCAGATGGAATTGCATATATTTGTAAGATTGAATGGTACTCTTCTTTCTTCATATTCCCCTTTATTTCAACCAAGACACCTGAACTCGTACCCGAACCATGCAGGATCCACCATGAGGTTTCATCGGCGACTGTACACACTCATCTTTCACTGGCTCACCGACCGCCTTCTGCACGGACACCATCCTTTTACACCCAAATAGTTCGAACTTAGACTCATCAGTTCACAACAGTTTTGAACACTGTTCTATTGTCCATTTTTTATGCTCTCTTCCACATTCTAGTCTCTTCTTCTTAAAAGGCTTCCTGGCAGTCACTCGACAAAAGAACAATTCTATTTTCATTTACAATTATTCACTTGGCAATAAATACTAAAAATAGTATGAAATACATCATTTCTTTAAAAACTGGGGTGGTCTAATAATTATGGCCGGTAGTGGATATCTGGAACCATAACGAAAGCTCATCCAACACTGAAAATTATTTATAGAAAAGGCACAGAAAGGCAACATTAAGCCCGTGTGAATGTGTCTGAAGCCAATATGCCAGATCACGAGCAATAATGTTGCTGATTCTTTGGAATTTATCTAAGCGCGCTGAATAAAGTACAGGAGTACCGAACTATAAGTGGCAGCAATATTCTAATGATGAACGAATGATAAACTTATAGATCTGTAACAAATTCTGGAGAGACAAAATTGTTTCACACGAAGCAGTGGTTCAAATTTCTTAGAAGCTGACCTAGTAATGTGTTCAATATTTTTTCTACATCATGTCACCCAGGAAGGCGTAACTAGTCAATTTTCTTGGTGGTTAGCATCAGCCCTTCTAATAGACGACAGCTTAGGGACTTTCAGATGATTAAAGGAAAACAGTTTTGTTTAGGATGAGGTAAAACCAAATAGTCATCGTTTGTTTAGGATGAGTTAAAACCAACTAGCCGTCTAAAAGACTGAAGTTCGTTTTGTTCCTCCGCTGCCAATTTTACCTGACTATCGGGACAGAAGTAAATGTTTGTGTTATTAGCGTAGATACAAATTTTGAAAGATGATGTCATTGAGAATATCATTAATGAAAATTGAAACAAAGTAAGACCAAGGATGAATCACTGAGGTGGGGAACTGTATGTCTACACAGGATCTAGAGGATTAGCCGTTCAGGATAATTTTAATTTCGCGATTAGATAGGAAAGACTGGATCCGTTCAAAAAGTTGTCCGGAGTCACCGTAACTTTTCAATTTGTGGAAGAATCTCGTGTGTCAATCCCTGTGAAAAGCTTTCCCGATGTCCAAAGCTACAGTAAGGGCTTTACCATTCTTACCAAGAGGTTGATAGACTTTTTTCGTAATTCTCGTCAGAATATGGGCATTTGACCTAGAGAAGCTAAAGTCATATTGCTTGTATGAAAGACCTAAGAATGTATATAATTTTCTAGCTGCCGTCGCGTTAGCTTCCAGTAACACCCTACACATATGGAGACACTTCCAGCTTCGTATGAAATATACTTTTAACTAAAAACATCAAGTAATATAACAGACATTGCTTTTTTATATAGCCATATTACTGGCTCTTATTCAAAGCTATTTGATAATATATTGCGGGAAAAGCATCAGTGGCTGTATCGATACACATATAAATTTTAAGGCATTTTCCCTGAAGATATTAGTGGTGTCTGGCACGTCTTGTCCACAAAACCTCAACAAGATACGAAACCTTCGTACTTCTAACTTCGGATTTAAATATAAGGTAAAATTATCCGTCTGTGTATGACATTTACGTGAATTTCATTTTTTTTGTAAAAGATACTATGTGCCATAGTTTTAAAAAAAATTAAAAAATAATTTTATTAGTTCTAACACTACCCTGCCACCCTCCCCCTTTTTTCTAATAGCGCATTTATAATCCCCAGAGAGTTCCACTGTCCCCAAGCTGCTCATTTTAGACATAGATAAAAGTTCAAGATACAAAATTTACGTAAAAAAATCATTTTTTGTGAATTTATATTGATTTGCTGATTTCAGTTTACCTTAATAAACCACAAAAAAGATGTTAATTTTTTCTGAAAAATTCAAAAAGTATCAGGGACAATGTAAGTGAAAACGAATCAAAGTAAGTTACTGTCCTCTCGTAAATATGTGTACCATTTTAAACTGGTCAATCTTGACATTTATTCTATAGATCCAAAGAGGATTTTCCCTGGGTTACAGATTGACAAATAGACACTCTTCATAATTATCTATTTGGCCAACAAGTTTGGATTTTTTTTTTTAGTCGTATCACCCCGAGCAAAGCGGTAAAACCACTTATGTGCAGGGGGTTAGGTAAAAAGATTGGAAAAGATAAAGCCGAAAACCACATGCTAAACAGGGAACAAGGTATGAGCCTCTTAACCTGTTCAATAGACGTGGGTGGAGTGTGAACCGGGCGATAGATAGATCTATCTACTCCAATTATTTCCCGATGTTTATCAATCTTTTCCCTAAAGTATTATTTTATTCCACACTTTCGTCATAAGGAACGGGTGGCTGTTAGGGAAAAGCGCATGCGAATAATCACTTTACCGATTATGAATCAAACTACCATATCGTCTTGGAGGTAGATTTTCCGCTTTAGAAGCAATTGCGAGTTTATGCCCGGTACGACATTATTTATTAGAGAAAGTGGCCAACCGATGCCCTGACTTCCAACCTCTATTATCTGTATTCAGAAAAGAACGGCTTGAAGGAATCCACTCTTGGGCGAATCGATAAAGCCTGAGGTCAGATAACTTGATACATGCCCAGAAAGGCAGTCATATAGAGACACTGACTGATGAAACAACATAAGTGAGCGGTACGGTGCTGGCTAAGAGCAAACACATACTTACATGTCTGCTATATTTAAATAGACACCATATTAATACTCAAGAATTCTCTCGCAGACAAAGTTTATATATAAAAGCAGAAACCTATATTGTATCTAAATTTTGACTATGCCCTATTTTCGATATAGAATACATTCTGTTTGTGTTTGAATTTTGTTTTACGGCATATCAACTTCTGTGGGTTATTTAATGCAAAAAAGGTGGGGTTTTAATGTTGTCTATTTTTTAATGTTCGGTTATAGTGAGAAGGTTGATTTTGTCTGATTTTAATGGAAATGTTTTCTTTTTATTCTTTTTTATTTTAGAAAACTGAAAATGTCTTATAGTTTTCTATTCAAAAGTGTTTTGCTGAGAATATTTTTTTTTCTTCAAAAATGTATATTTTTCTATCAAAATATATTTTTATGTATATATTTCTATAAAAGTGTATTTTTACACTTTCATATTATTTGGAGGTTAACTATTTGCCCATAGCTGGAACCCTAACAGGTACTGCCACTACGGATCAGGGTGGACCTGGGAACAACAGCAATTACAAAGTGGTTTTATGCTCCTCACAACCTCCCAATAAGAAGCCTTGCTGCCAGATGCAGTTTACCGTCATGCCCAGGACCGACATTCTGTTTGAGATTGAGGATTTGAAGTAATTTTATTGTGAACCGTATACTCGTTCAATAGATAGAGAACATTAAGTTGTAATTGAAATGTTCTTGACTTTTTATTAACCATAAATGTTAATTCAACAATAGACTAGATTCATGTATTTAAATCATTTTCTAAATTCTTAATAATGATAAAAATCAATTTAACAAAAATTAATGTCACTTATGAAATGATCTTTCTTCAATTAAATGTAAAATTATTTTTTCAATCTTTTTCAAATAATGTCCTTTAAAATGAACTTAAAATTACACATTTTCATAAAATGGTAATAAATAATTATCGTGATTATTCAAATAAATTGTATGTATTCAGGAATAGAAAACGAGTTAAGATGACAAACAAAGATTGAAAGGGGGTCTGAGATAATGATGAGCATTTAGCCTATCATCATTTATCCATCACACCCAATGGTGCATAGGGCAGCAACTTTTTGTTGCTGTTTCTGTAACAAAACTTTTTTTTACGGGACAGGGTTGTTAGCCCTGCACCCAACCCCCAAACCTGGAGGACCGGTGGACCATTCTTGGTCCTTACGTTTACAGCACCTGGTATTCCCAAATGATCACCCATTTAAGTACTGACCAGGCTCGATGTTGCTTAACTTCGGTGATTGGACGGGAACCGGTGCAATAAACACGATATAGCCGTAGACTATTTAGCCTATACTACGGAGCAGTTCTGACAAGTTTTGAAGTCCTGCCAGAATTCGTCATTGGCGACAGTAATGTGAACAATATTAGATACGCAGATGATACAGTGCTGATAGCAGGTACAGGAAACAAACTACAAGATCCCCTATAGGAAGTACTTAGAGAAAGCGGAATGAAAAGACTACATATCAACTACAAGAAAACTAAATGCAAGGTAATTAGTAAAAAGAGTAGCCCAAGATACCAACTACAAGTTAGTGATACCAAAATCAAACAGATAGAGAAAATAAATACCTGGGAAATGTTCCAACAAAGGACGGAAAATGCGACACAGAGATCCGAAGGTCTATTGACATGACCAAGGATGCATTCCAAAAGCTGAGTAGAGTATTATGAGGCAGGGAAATTTCACTGGAAACAAAGAAGAGACTACTGTATGGTTAGTGGATGTATGTTCTTCAATATAGCAGCGAATGCTGGACAATATTATCAGATATAAAGAACAGATTTGAAGCAATAGACATGTCGTTTTACAGAAAGATGCTCGTGATAACATGGACGTTACATGTGAGCAATGACAAAATTTTGAAGAGGCTGAGTAAGAGAAAGAGACTGATACTTAATATAATGAAAGGACAGATGAAGTCTTTGGCACATGGATTCATGGTCATCAGTAAAAAGAGAAGAACAATATGCCAACTGCAATTTAGAGAATCTAAAATAAAAGAAATAAAAACCATTCAAATACTTGGAAAGTGTTTTGAAAGAGGATAGATAATGTGACATGGAGATCGAAAGACGCATTATCATGGCCAAAGACGCATTTTAGAAGTAAGCCCGATTACTGAAAGACGAGAAAAACCTATTAGAAACAAAGAAAAGAGTGCTAGATTGCTACGTGATATCTGTCCTTCTGTATGAAAGTGAATGCTGGACGATCTCATCAAAGATGAAGAGGCTTGAGGCAGCAGACATGTAGTTTTACAGAAAGATACCGAGGATACCATGGACAGAGCACGATGTGCAACGATGAGGTGTTGGAAAGGATGCAAACTAGAAGAAAACCAATAATAAATATGAGGAAAACACAAATGATGTTCCTGGGACACGTAATGAGAAAGGGCATGGAGAACTTGATACTCACAGAGCGGATACTAGGAAGAAGAGGCATGGAAAAGTAGCGCGAAACGTGCTTGTTAGGTCTGAGCAAACGGTTGACGAAGCGGGGCTTGGAAGAGATACTAAGAGAAAAATTACTGAGAGCAACAAGAGACAAGTGGAAATCCATGATCGCCTACGTCTTGAAGGGAAACGGCACATGAAGAAGAAGAATAAAGTATGGCTTGGAAAACCTGTTACTCACTGGTCGGACAGAGGAAAAGAGAGACAAGATAAAGCAGCACACAACATATCTGATGGACTTTAGCGGATGGTTGATGGAGCGGGGTTTGGGTGAAATAACAAGAGAAGGGATACTAAGAGCGAAAAAGTATAGGGAGATGTGGAGAGCCATGATCACTTACGTTCTGAAGGAACACGGCACATAGAAGAAGAAGAAGAAGAAGAAGAAGAAGAAGAAAACAGTTAAAATTAAACAAATCTGACTTTAGATAATTCCATGATTCTTTTTTTGTTTTCGCTCGACTTATTCCCTGTTGTTTCGCTTCGAGACGTTGGCAATCATAACACGCCACGTTTTATTTCCTCTGTAGTTCTTAGTAAAGTTTGTCTTTTTCGCTAAATATTCTCACCCCCGTTCTGACAAAAGAGCTCATTTGGTCGTTCATACACTCTTTTCCTTTGCCGGCCAGACTAATATCTTGTGATATAAATTAGCACAAGAACAAGAAGGCGGGAAATAAGATCGTCAATAGGCTTAAAATCCTATGACAATTTTAACATTTTTCAACTATTCATTTTATATCCACAATTTAAAAAAGAAAAAAAGAAAAACGTTACTTTTAGAAGGTTGGTTGTTGATTTTTTTTTTTGTTTATCAACCTCTATGGGATATTTAATGATGAAATCTAAATATTTAGTCCTGAGATAATAATGATCTTAGGGATACAAGTGTTACTAGTTAACCCATACATGGGATAAAAATAGGTTGATTCATACCTTTCCCCAAGAGTATTTGAGCGTAATTGAATATAAGGAACGCAACTGAAATTGGCCCTTCGATTAACGGTTCTGAGTCTTTAACCGCATACAAAACTTAGTATTCGTAAGCGTCACCCATCTAAGTACTGAGCAGTTTCGACGTTGCTTAACTTCGGTGATCATACAGGAACCATTGTTTCAACGTAAAGTGGTTGTAAACCTGCTTTCAAAAGGAAAGTTTGTGTTTATTTTATGTTGTCTTTAAATATAAAAATACCTGTTTTTTTTTGCCTACTTAAGACAGAACATTGTTTAAGATATTTTATAAGTGCTTTTCCAAATACGATATATTTGAAAATAAAACTGAAATCTTTCAACAGAAAAATTGCATATTTTGAGTATGTTTTATAGGTGAAATATTTATTACAATATTGTATTAAAAATCCTCCAGTTTGAATGGCATATGGATGTTGTAAATGGTATTTGCAAGTAATACACATTAGAAACTTAGAAGGAAATAACCTTTAACGATATTTTCTAGTATACTGTGTTGACCTTGTGTCACATTTGGTAGCGACAATGTGGGTGTACTGAAAAATTCTTACACGTTTAACGATGTAGACTTTTTTGTTTCATCTACGTAATATGGGAGCGGGTTTAGAGACACCGACAAAATCTAACTTTACTCCCACATTTAGAATTAGTGCACCCGATTGGCCCACGTTTGGGGCGATCGCAAAGCTCAATCGAACCGATCTGTAATGGAAGTGCCTCCCTCTGGAATAATTTTGTGTGAATTTTGATAAATAGCATTTTATATATGATTTTGGGGCGAATTAAAATAAAGGTCGCATTATTAGATTTTTTTCATAGCTGCAATAATTTCAAAAAACAAAAGGGCTATCTTAGCACAAACATATACATTAAATAATTAAAATATAATTGCTTTAATCACTTGACTTTTCCCTATTTTTCATATCATTGGTTCATTATTAAAGTTAACGGCTTATTTAATCATTTAAGAAATGCTTACTATTTACGCTAAAGTTATAGAAGTGTCAGTTAAGTGCCATACGTGATACACCCTTTGGGTGATCATGTCTCGAAAGAGACAAGAATGACTGGGCAGAAGATTATCCAGGAATAGGTTGGCATTGCTTTCTGTGGTAGATAGGGTGCCAGCCAAGACTATAGAGCCCAATCTGTCTTATTATTTGACCCATAACTGGAGAGAAGAGACGGATTAATCCCTTTCCCATGGGTATTTGTGCGTAAGTGGATACCATGAATTCAACTGGAATTCGAACTCGGCTTACCCGATGTGTCGTTCCGAGTCGATATCCACTGCACCACAACGCACATAGAATTATACCTTATCAAAATTCATAATGATTAAAGCATTGGAGGTCTAAACATAATTATGATCAAGACTTAGAAAACTGGTACTCATGGGACAAACGAAAGCAGCACGTAACTTCGATGATGGACTTGAGTAAATGCATTATAGAGAACAGAGGTTTAGACGAAATAAAAAATACAAAATATGTTAAGTGCAAAAAGGTAGAGGAGAATGGGAGTGCGATGAATGCTTGCATCCTGGAGAGGCATGGAGCAGAAAAGAAAGATCCTACAAAGTACCGTCTGCTACACAGCTTAGAATAGAAGTTGTCAAACGAAGTTCGAATTCCTGTCTAGTCTTCACCATTCATTTACGCGTAAAATGTTATTAGCAATAGGTTCAATACCGATCTGCTCTCCTCAGATGAGGAAAAATAAAACAAAATAAACTTTGTGTGGCAGACTGTATAGGAAAACAACAAGTTCTAATTTGGAATTGTGGAGAAAGAAACTGAAAATCGTTCTATAATGTTTCCTAAAGACACGTCGCAAATCACAGATAATAAAAAATCGTAATACGTGGAAAGCCATGATTGCCTTCGTCATGAAGGGATATCGTAAAACATTTGGTAATATTATATTTTGAAAAAATATAAATTTTACGTGCAACTTGAGTAGATATGTTTCTAAGGTAATGATTTACAACATGAAATAACGTCTTTGTTAGCTTGCTGGTTTTTATTAAATATTAACATAAATATGAAATTATTACAGGATTTTATAATTAATTATTATTAATCTTATTGACAAATTTTTCTCTCACTGTTATTTCTCATCTATAACATTTTTTTCGTCTTCTCCTTTTGTCATTTCTCCTCGGTAACATTTTTTTTTACTTTTTCCACTATTGGCTTTTGTCCTCGGTAACATTTTATCGGCTTCTTCCACTCTTGTCTGTTCCCCTTGGTCACATTTTTTTTCTGCATTTTGCACTATTGTCTTTTCTCCGCGGTATCATTTCTTTGACTTCTTACATGAATGATATTTCTCCTCGGTAACGTTTATTTCGGCTTCTTCCACTGTTGTCTTTTCTCCTCGGTAACATTTATTTCGGCTTCTTCCACTGTTGTCTTTTCTCCTCTGTAACATTTATTTCGGCTTCTTCCACTGTTGTCTTGTCTCCTCGGTAACATTTATTTCGGCTTCTTCCACTGTTGTCTTTTCTCCTCGGTAACATTTATTTCGGCTTCTTCCACTGTTGTCTTTTCTCCTCGGTAACATTTATTTCGGCTTCTTTCACTGTCGGTAACATTTATTTCGGCTTCTTCCACTGTTGTCTTTTCTCCTCGGTAACATTTATTTCGGCTTCTTCCACTATTGTCTTTTCTCCTCGGTAACATTTATTTCGGCTTCTTCCACTGTTGTCTTTTCTCCTCGGTAACATTTATTTCGGCTTCTTCCACTATTGTCTTTTCTCCTCGGTAACATTTATTTCAGCTTCTTTCACTGTTGTCTTTTCTCCTCTGTAACATTTATTTCGGCTTCTTCCACTGTTGTCTTTTCTCCTCAGTAACATTTGTTTCGGCTTCTTTCACTGTTGTCTTTTCTCCTCGGTAACATTTGTTTCGGCTTCTTCCACTGTTGTCTTTTCTCCTCGCTGATATTTATTTCGGCTTCTTTCACTGTTGTCTTTTCTCCTCGGTAACATTTATTTCGGCTTCTTCCACTGTTGTCTTTTCTCCTCGGTAACATTTATTTTGCCCTTTTCCACTGTTGTCTTTTCTCCTCGGTAACATTTGTTTCGGCTTCTTGCACTGTTGTCTTTTCTTCTCGGTAACATTTGTTGCGGCTTCTTCCACTGTTGTCTTTTCTCCTTGCTGATATTTATTTCGGCTTCTTTCACTGTTGTCTTTTCTCCTCGGTAACATTTATTTTGCCCTTTTCCACTGTTGTCTTTTCTCCTCGGTAACATTTATTTCGGCTTCTTCCACTGTTGTCTTTTCTCCTTGGTGACATTTATTTCGGCTTCCTCCGCTGTTGTCTTTTCTTCTCGGTGACATTTATTTCGGTTTCTTCCACTGTTGTCTTTTCTCCTCGGTAACATTTCTTTCGGCTTCTTGCACTGTTGTCTTTTCTCCTCGGTAACATTTGTTTCGGCTTCTTCCACTGTTGTCTTTTCTCCTCGGTAACATTTATTTTGCCCTTTTCCACTGTTGTCTTTTCTCCACGCTGATATTTATTTCGGCTTCTTTCACTGTTGTCTTTTCTCCTCGGTAACATTTATTTCGTCTTCTTCCACTGTTGTCTTTTCTCCTCGGTAACATTTATTTTGCCCTTTTCCACTGTTGTCTTTTCTCCTCGGTAACATTTGTTTCGGCTTCTTCCACTGTTGTCTTTTCTTCTCGGTAACATTTGTTTCGGCTTCTTCCACTGTTGTCTTTTCTCCTCGGTAACATTTGTTTCGGCTTCTTCCACTGTTGTCTTTTCTCCTCGGTAACATTTGTTTCGGCTTCTTTCACTGTTGTCTTTTCTCCTCGGTAACATTTGTTTCGGCTTCTTCCACGGTTGTCTTTTCTCCTCGCTGATATTTATTTCGGCTTCTTTCACTGTAGTCTTTTCTCCTCGGTAACATTTATTTCGGCTTCTTCCACTGTTGTCTTTTCTCCTCGGTAACATTTATTTTGCCCTTTTCCACTGTTGTCTTTTCTCCTCGGTAACATTTGTTTCGGCTTCTTGCACTGTTGTCTTTTCTTCTCGGTAACATTTGTTTCGGCTTCTTCCACTGTTGTCTTTTCTCCTCGCTGATATTTATTTCGGCTTCTTTCACTGTTGTCTTTTCTCCTCGGTAACATTTATTTTGCCCTTTTCCACTGTTGTCTTTTCTCCTCGGTAACATTTATTTCGGCTTCTTCCACTGTTGTCTTTTCTCCTCGGTAACATTTATTTTGGACTACTTCCACTGTTGGTATTTCTCCTCGGTAACATTTATTTCGGCTTCTTTCACTGTTGTCTTTTCACCTCGGTAACATTTGTTTCGGCTTCTTCCACTGTTGTCTTTTTTCCTCGGTAACATTTATTTCGGCTTCTTCCACTGTTGTCTTTTCTCCTCGGTAACATTTATTTCGTCTTCTTCCACTGTTGTCTTTTCTCCTCGGTACCATTTATTTCGGCTTCTTCCACTGTTGTCTTTTCTCCTTGGTATCATTTTTTCCGTTTCTTGCAATGTTATCACTTCTTCGCAGTATCATTTTTTCGTCTTCTTTCAATATTATTTTTTTACTCCTCGGTTACATTTTTTCGGATTTTTGCACTTTTTTCTTTTCTCTTCGTTAACATGTCTTGGCTTCTTATACTCTTGTCATTTCTCCTCGGTTTCATTTTTTCTGTTTCTTGCACACTTGTCATTTCTCCTCGGTATCATTTTTTCGGCCCTTTTTACACTTTTCTTTTCTCCTCGATAACATTTTTACGGCTTCTTCCACTCATTTCTTTTCTCTTCGTTAATATGTTTCGGGCTTCTTCTACTCTTGTCATTTCTCCTCGGTATCATTTTTTCAGTTTCTTGTAGTCTTGACATTTCTCCACGGTAACATTTTTTCAGCTTTTTCCAATATTTTTTTTCTCTTCTGTATCATTTTTTCGGATTCTTTCACTCTTTTCATTTCTCTTCGGTAACATTTTTTTCGGTTTCTTCTACTCTTGTCATTTCTCCTCGTTAACATTTTTTAGGTTTCTTGCACTGTTGTCATTTTATCATCAGCATCATTTTCTCGGCTTCTCCTACTCTTTTCTTTTCCCCACGGTAACACTTTTTCAGTTTCTTGCACTTTTTTTTCTCTTCATTAACATTTTTGTTGGATTCTTTTACTGTTGCCATTTCTCCTCGGTATTATTTTTTTGGCTTCCACTTTTTTCTTTTCTCTTCGCTAACATTTTTTCTGCTTCTTCTACACTTATCATATCTCTTCGGTATTATTTTTTGCCTCCTAGTACTGTTGTCATTTCGCCTCGGTAACATTTTTTGGTTCTTCCTCTATTGTCAGTTCCCCGAGGTAACATTTCTGGTTCTTCCTCTATTGTCAGTTCTCATCGGTAACATTTTTTGGTTCTTCTTCTATTGTCAATTCTCCTGGGTAACATTTTTTGGTTCATCCTCTATTGTCAGTTCTCCTCGGTAACATTTTTTGGTACTTCCTCTATTGTAAATTCTCCTCGGTAAAATTTTTTGGTTCTTCCTCTATTGTCAGTTCTCCTCGGTGACATTGTTTGGTTCTTCCTCTATTGTCAGTTCTCCTCGGTAACATATTTTGGTTCTTCCTCTATTGTCAGTTCTCCTCGGTAAGGATTTTTGGTTCTTACTCTATTGTCAGTTCTCCTCGGTAAGGTTTTTGGTTCTTACTCTATTGTCAATTTCCTCGGTAACATTTTTTGGTTCTTCCTCTATTGTCAGTTCTCCTCGGTAACATTTTTTGGTTCTTCCTCTATTGTCAATTCTCCTGGGTAACATTTTTTGGTTCTTCCTCTATTGTCAGTTCTCCTTGGTAACATTTTTTGGTTCTTCCTCTATTGTCAATTCTCCTCGGTAAAATTTTTTGGTTCTTCCTCTATTGTCAATTATTCTCGGTAACATTGTTTGATTCTTCCTCTATTGTCAATTCTCCTCGGTAAAATTTTTTGGTTCTTCCTCTATTGTCAGTTCTCCTCGGTAACATTTTTTGTTTATTCCTCTATTGTCAGTTCTCCTCGGTAAGGTTTTTTGGTTCTTCCTCTATTGTCAATTCTCCTCGGTAAGGTTTTTTGGTTCTTACTCTATTGTCAATTCTCCTTGGTAACATTGTTTGTTTCTTCCTCTATTGTCAGTTCTCCTCGGTAATATTTTTTGGTTCTGCCTCTATTGTCAGTTCTCTTCGGTAACATGTTTTGGTTCTTCCTCTATTGTCAATTATTCTCGGTAACATTTTTGGTTCTTCCTCTATGGACAGTTCTCCTCGGTAACATTTTTTGGTTCTTCCTCTATTGTCAATTCTCCTCGGTAACATTTTTGGGTTCTGCCTCTATTGTCAGTTCTCCTCGGTAACATGTTTTGGTTCTTCCTCTATTGTCAGTTTTCCTCGGTAACATTTTTTGGTTCTTCCTCTATTGTCAGTTCTCCTCGGTAACATTTTTTGGTTCTTCCTCTATTGTCAATTCTCCCCGGTAAGATTTTTTGGTTCTTACTCTATTGTCAGTTCTCCTCGGTAACATTTTTTGGTTCTTCCTCTATTGTCAGTCCTCCTCGTTAAAATTTGTTCGGTTTCGACAGAATAGATTTAATGATTTAGTAGAAACGACAATCGCTAAACTTGTTGAAATCACATTTTTTTAGAATTTAGTGCCTTAGTTATCACTTTATTTTCAAGTCTTGCAATTTTATTCTCTTGTTAATCGGAAACTTAATAATTAAAACGTTGATAATTAAAATTGATGTCGTTTTCGTTGTAATGAAAGAAAAACGCTGAAAAATAATAATAATCGTATCAACGACGAAATATTCTTGGTTAATATTTGGATTCGAAATATAAATTGTAAATGATGTCACCATTAATCTCTGTGGTTCTTTTTAATTTAATACATTTAAATAATAAGCGAACAATAAATATTATCTGTAGCAATAAACGCAACTATTTCCCTGTGAAATCAGATTATGTTTATTGCCTGCAAGGCGAAACATTCTCGATATTAACTCAATGCAGATCTCAAGCAGGATAACTAATAATAATTATAAGAATGGTGTTTGGTCACCGGCACAAATACTATACTCAGTTCAATAACAAGTATAATCTCTTGACTTCACATAAGACATGGATCAATGGCTTCTGGTTATAACTGGTTTCAGATAATATCTACATAACTTTATTTCGGCGAATTGAAATAGGCTACAATTAATACTCAGTTTAGTAATTAGATTTAAATATATATATATATATATATATATATATATATATATATATATATATATATATATATAATCGTTTATTCAGCAATGAATTAGAACACTCTCAGCTATTGGGCGTGTGTATAATGATAATGTACACGCTAAAACCCTTCTACCGAGCGCCCATAGCTCAGTGGTAGAATCGCCGATTAACGTCAATTCGGTTGGGTTTCAATCTTGGGTAAAAAGCAATCGGATGTCTAACCGTACTGATGAGCTGTGATACAGCGAAACAGATCTGTCTGCGGATATATATATATATATATATATATATATATATATATATATATATATTCGTGGTCTAAGACACATCAGATCAATTTGAGCCTTATCCTATGTTGTTAGTGGTCGTAGTTTCGAATCCTGCCGAATGACACACATTTTTGTAACATCATTTATCCTAAATAATCAGGCGGCTAGAAATAAATATATAAATATGCTGTTTGATTAAAAACAGAATATGT
This sequence comes from Ascarosepion bandense, assembly GCA_037127315.1. Lineage (NCBI taxonomy): Eukaryota > Metazoa > Mollusca > Cephalopoda > Sepiida > Sepiidae > Ascarosepion > Ascarosepion bandense. The sequence continues at coordinate 2,069,386 of JBBBDQ010001440.1, forward strand.
CCACAAATACAAGTATAAATAATATTCAAATAACTTAAATATGTTCGTTGTTAAAACCAATTCGTTAATCCTGGGGACTTTCCGTAACATTATACATGTATACCATACTAAAGAATATCTTCAACAAAAAACAATGTTATTTCAGTTATAGTTTCGTTAAGATCCGAGATGAATATATAGCACAACTTAATTCTAATATATCAAATAAATATTTGTCCTACATAAACAACATCGGTCGCCCTTCTAATAACAACAATGACCCCTTCAAAAATAATTGCAACTGCCGTAAAAATAAAATCTGTCTTTTGAATAAACAATGTATGTCTGAAAGTATTGTTGATAGAGCTCGAATTCATTTAGATGATAATGATGTTAAATTTTATATTGGAAGAACTTTTGTTAGTTGAGGCTAAGATTTAACAACCACATTTTGTTTTTAACATTCAATACAGCAAAAGTACTGCTTTATCTACATATTATTGGAATTTAAAAACAACCCAATTATTACATGGAATATCAATATACATAAACAACACAAATCTATCAAATCCACAATTTTATCCGATTCTCACCAAACTTCACACAAATATTCTTTAGCCTTCCGGTCAGAACATGGGTTACTTATTTTTTCCGATTTGCCCCCGATATCAGCCATCAATATTTCCCAATATCCGATGAGGTCTGATCAAGATCAGGATTTCAGCCGCTTTTATCGTAGTTCTTGCAGCATAATTTGCTCTAACTTAATAAAATTATAGTTTTTAGTCTCAAACATTAGTAGATCTTCTCAGACAATTCACTTTCCCACGATATCAGAAATCGATACACCCGATATTCTATCGAATCTGATCAAAAACCGATATTCAGCTATCAATATGGATTATTTTCTCCAATATGACTCCCTATGGGTACGATAAGTTTTCATGGACTTACTCAGGTTAGTTTATCTTTAGATGACTTATTTGACTCCGATATTGGAAATCGATACCCCGATATCCTATCGAATCTGATCAAAATCAGATTTTCAGCCACTTTATTTTGGATTTTGCTTCGAGTTTTGCTCTAAGTAGGTATAATTGTAGTTCTTAGTCTCAGTCTTGATACCATTTACTCAAAGGACTTATTTAGTCTTCAAAATTCAGTTTCGACGGTACACATATTTGACATCGATATCGGAAATCAAAATTTGACTCACATAGGGTTTTGCTTTGACTGGAAGCAACTACTGCTTTTTAGTCTTTCGTGCCAACGTCCAAAGAGTCTGAGCTCCAGGACCATGGAGTAGTTTTAAAGCTTTCATTATATCCAAGCAACACCGGGCTATACTGCTACTTTCAGCTAAATCTAAACCGTACAACGAAAAATAAGAAATACTTGTTATCTTAAATCATATCAATAATCCTAATTTATTTAACAAAAAAGCGATTTAATGACCACATATTCTCATAGAAAAAATACTTAAATTCTTAAATCAAGATTAATATAAATTCGTTTATATCTTTGTCCCTCTTTCCCTCTTCCGTTTCAACTTCCCCCTTTCTTTCTTCCGAAAACCTTACTCTTGACATTTATCAATGAAGCCTCTTTAATTTTAGCTTCCTGCATTTTTTAATTTTTAACTTAATTTCTAAATTTTACATTTTAATTTTAATTTTTATTATTTTAGTTTTATAATTTAATTTTTTGGTATCTACATATACTATTAGAATATTTGATTTTTTACGTTTTATGCTTTACGTCCTTTTAATTTCCTCTCTGTGCATTCTAATATTTTTCATTTTTATTTTATACTTTAATTTTAAATTTAAGTTTTTAACTACATGTGAACTCAGAAGCTTTAAATTTTTAATCTTGTTATTAATAATGCAGTAACTGTAAATGATTTAATTCTCATGAATCTAAAAATCTATTAAACACTCAGTTTATAATATACATCTGATGATTGCATAACGCTTGAAACTTCTAGTCGTGAAACAGACATAGGACAATATGTATATTTAATAATATATATTATACAGTTCTCTTCCTACATTGAGCACTGTTTTATTAAAACCTGATTAATAATAGTATATACATGTGAATCTCATATAGACATTTATCAATTGAAGTCAGTTTATATATATATATATATATATATATATATATATATATATATATACGTAATAATCCTTTCGGTAAGTAACAGTTGTAAATGTTATAGCGACTATTGATCATATACATATTCATAATTATCTCTCACTTTAATGAAAGCCTGATAGTATTTAATGAAAAAGTACGCACCTACCTCTTATTAGCATGGACCAGGCTTGCCTCCCAGAGAGTAAAACACTAGGCCTCCTTGGTCTCACACTCTCAGCGGACCTCAAGTGGAATGACTATATCGAATCCATTGCTAAATCCGTTGCTATGAAAGTCGGTTCTCTGTGCAGGGCCCGGAGGTTTTCTCCGTCTGAATCTATCCTGCACATTTATAAATCTACCATCCGCCCGTGCATTGAATACTGTTGCCATATCTGGTCGGGTGCCCCTTCTATTCTCCTTGGGCTTCTAGACAAGGTAAAGCGGAGGGTCTGTAATGTGATCGATACCGACTTAGCAGACCGCCTGCAGTCTCTCTCTCACCGCCGCGACGTGGCTTCCCTGTGTCTCTTCTATAAATACTTTCACGGCTTCTGCTCCGATGAACTTAGATCACTGGTGTCCCCTAGTTTCGAATTTGCACGAGATACTAGATTAGCAACAAGATCCCACCCCTTTTACAGTGAATCCGATAAAATGCAACCACAACTTCTACTCCAACAGTTTCTGTTCTCGCACTTCCAGACTGTGGAATTCCCTTCCACATGACTGCTTCTCCGACGGCTACAATCTCCAGGAGTTTCAATGTAAGGTCAATAGACACCTCCTAACAAACTAACTCCCATTCTTTCAAACACTCTTCCCACCCACCCAACTATCTATCACCCACTTCTGACATTTCCTATATCTAACCACTCTTCCTATTTACCTCCCCCTATGTAGCCCCAAGCGCAATAGTGGTAGTGGAATGCCTTACTTGGGGTGAAATGATTAAAAAAAAAACTCGTTGAAGTCTGATCTCAGATATGTGATCAACTAAGCAGCTTGGTAATCTGAGTAAATTATAGCTTTGAGAGATAGAGATTGTTAACTATATTACTATCAATTTAATTTAATAAGAAAAACATCTTTGGCATAAATCTCGTTTGAAAAGAGATGAAAGTCGTTCACGTGTATGCAAAATACCCTTTTAATTAAAATAAATGTATTTCTTTCGTCATAATCTTCCAGCATGCGTATAAATTGTATCCTTTTTTATTTCTGTGATATATTAGTATTGTTCCTTACTTTCCAATTGATTTTTCTAAGTAAACAAGAGCATCAATAAACACAGTAAGTTTCGAGTTGCTCTCCTTTCGAGCAGTTCATACAAAACACAATTGAGGTAACATTACTGCCAATCATAATGACGAGAAAATCATTCAAAGAGATAAAGTGTGATTAACTGATATCCATATTTACCATTATTGACAAGGTATAAAAGTAGAACATGCCATGCTGTATCATGATACAGTTTCTCTTTTAAATGCATCTGAAAATATATGCGTTATAAACGAAGTCAGACGAGAAGAGGCCGGCCACGGCAACAACCAGACAAATGGGAAGAGGCCAGCCACAACCAATCAAACAGACGAGAGGAGGATGGCCATGATTAGACAGACAGACAGACAGACAGACAGACAGACAGAAAGACAGACTAGAAGAGGCGGTTACAATCAAACAGACAGACAGACAGACAGAAAGACAGACGAGAAGAGGCGGTTACAATCAAACAGACAGACAGACAGACAGACAGGCAGGCAGACAGACGAGAAGTAGGATAGCGGCGACCACACAGACAGACAGGAATACGAGAAAAAGCCAGCCATGACCATACGTACAGTGGACAGACAGACGAAAAGAGGCCGGATATCACCACAAAGAGGAATGGAGGCAGGTACGATCCTACAGAGGGGTGGAGGCGGGCCTCGTCATGTAAATAGTCGGTATCTAAGAATTGGAATACGTTTTCCACATTAATATAAACCTGTATTTATTCATAGAAATTGAATACATATCAAAATAAATATAATACCTGAAAATAAATCTAAACTATAAGAAAGACATTAATCTTTTACAGATACAGGACACAGTCATGACTAGACGATTAAGAATCGTATTTTTGGGAGTTAAAATAGACAAATTTACGTTGTTCTTTGCTATTTCATATCACTTTGTTACTTGTTTATAAGACTATCAAATACTACTGAAAATAATAACAATGACATCTTACCATATCATCTTAATGATTGCTTTCCGTTAGGTTGCTTCCAAATCAAGAGTGGCTAGAAAAGAAATATTTTTGATACTGCAATATATTTCTTTGTGACAGACCGATGTCAATATTTTAGAATGAATTTATTTTCTAGTTTTACTGTCTACCAAAACAATATTAAAAATTAAAACCACAGTTTTAAAAAAAGAATAGAAATCTCTCTCACACCACCTACACAGTATGTTAGAAGAATCAATTCCATGGAAGAGAAAAATATTTATAGATAAAGAAAATAAGTTTGGAAATAGTTAAATAGACACAAGTACAGATATAAATAAAAAAAACTTCAAATCCACCTCTCGTTGTATTGAGTTCAACTGAAAAGATTTGCATTAAAATGAACATATTTTTCGTTCGATCCGTTGACTCTATTTTTAAAAAATGCAAATTCTTACCACAAAGAAAATATAAATCTCGATTTCGACATTGGAAATCAGATGTTATTTTTTTTCTCCTTTGGAATTAACTTTATAAATATAATATTCCAGCCTCTTTTTTTCATTCATGTATATATATATATATATATATATATATATATGTGTGTGTGTGTGTGTGAGTGAGAGAGAGAGAGAGAGAGAGAGAGAGAGAGAGAGAGAGAGAGAGAGTGAGTGAGTGAGTGAGTGAGTGAGTGAGTTACGGAAGAGTAATGGATAACGAGTAATAGATTTGGCACCGGAAACTGAACACGCATTAGGCGAAGGCGGTATTTCCAAAACAAAGTACTGCAAAAATTTCTTTAGAAAGTTTTTTAAAAAAGTGCTTTATTTCACTATATTATCCATCCTTCTATACGGCAGTAATTGATGGTAAATTTATCGAAAGGAATGGAATAGGAGAATAATGCGGGCAACAAAAATATAGTTCTATAGAAGGATACTGAGAATTTAACAGACAGTGCGAGGAAACAAAGATGGAAGTTTAAAGAAAATGAAAACAAGAAGAATAATTATGCTCAGAATCATATAGAGACAGCCGAAAATTTTGACATATAAAAAATGAGGGCTTTGGAAAACTTAACCCTCACTGGACATATTGAGTCTTAGAGAAGGGAGGTGAGCGAGACACCTAACTGCCCAGCTTTTTATATAAATGACCGAACTAATTAATCTATAGCTGAGAGAAGAGGTGGGGGGGGGGGTCATGTTTTTTCTCTAATAATATTTGACGTAAGTGAATACAACAAACTAGACAGGAATCTGTAGCTTTACGAATTCTCATTCGGGGCCATTTTTCATTGTATCACTTGCTAAGGACACCTGCCATTCTCGAGCGGTCAAACTTCACGGCACTAACCAGGCTCAATCTAAATTTTGTGGTTTGAGGAGAATCGGTTTAACAAAAGAAAATAAAAATTGCTAAGGGTTAGAAAGAGCCATAATCATACGCGTCTTGAAGAGGATAAGGGCACCGAGAAAACACTATTTATTTAGGTCAACAAAATGCGAAAAAAAGGTATATCGTCCAATAATACCCCGAACAAATATTCAAAGAGTATCTGCATATAACCACTATGAGAAAGAAAAAAACACACAAGCTCAAAGGGAATGATTGGTTTACTTTCTAAGATATATGTATACCAGCAAACAGTAAAGGCTTTGGCATTTTCTCTATAATTTCGAGAGACAAAACATTTAAAGAAATTCAGACGAGATAACTTTTTTTCGGATATAAATCAGGTAAGGTAAGACCAACGATAAATTTTCACAGAATATTTATTACATTATAGTGGTGAATATCATTTTCAATGTTGTAATTATTAACAAAAATCATTTACTTTTGTCAATGATTAACATTTTTCTCATATTTTTATATGTAAACAAAAAATAGCAAAATGGCAAGCAAACAACTGCGAAAGAAGCAAACAAACAGCAATTGAGAAAAGCAAAAACAAAAAAAAAAATAACACGAAATTGATAAAAGAATCAAATACAAATTGCGAAATGAAAGCAAAAAAAAAAAAAACAAATTGAGAAAAAAGCAAGCAAACACAAATTGAGAAAAAAATGCACGTAAACAAGAATCGAGAAAAGATGCAGGAAAGAAAATATCAAGAAAATAGTTAAACAAGAAAACAAAGAAACATTCAGTAGAGAGGTAAACAAAAATACTAAGAAAATTTAATCTAAAAAAAATGGAGGATGGATGACTGAAAGTTCTTCTTCTTCTATGTGCCCTGTCCCTTCAGGACGTAGGCGATCATGGATCTCCACGTCTCCCTATCCCTTGTGGCTCTTAGTATGTTTGCTCCTGTTGCTCCTGGCAACCCCCGTTCCGTTATCACCTGATCAGACCCTGCAAATATGTTATCCGCTGCCTTCCTCTGTCTCTCCTTCCTTCTATCTGTCCAGTCAGTATCAGGTTCTCCAGGCTCTCCTTCCTCATTGCATGTCCCAGAAACTTCAGTTGTCTCTTCCTGATGCTCAGCATCAATTTCCTTTTTGTTGCCATTCTTTCTAACATCTCGTCGTTGCTTGTATGCTCAGTCCACGATATCCGTAGCATCCTTCTGTAGAACCACATTTCGGCCGCTTCCAGTTTTTTCCTCATTTTCGATGATACTGTCCAGCATTCACAGCCGTACTGAAGAACTGACATCACGTAGCAGTCTAGCACTCTTTTCTTCGTTTCTATTGAGATCTTCCTGTGTGTTAGTATTTTTGCTCATCTTCTAGAACGCGTCCTTTGCCATGCCAATTCGCCTTCGGATCTCCGTGTCGCACTTTCCATCTCCTGTTAGAACACTTCCTAGGTACTTAAATTCTTGGACTTGTTTGATTCTGTCATCCCCCACCTGTATTTGGCATTTTCGGTTGTATCTTTTGCTGATGACCATGCACTCAGTTTTCTTAAAGTTTATTTGTAGTCCCTTCTTGACACTCTCCACTAGAGTAACTAAAAATAACCAAGTGTGGAGATTATCAAAAATGAACACAAATTTACGTCGAACCGTTCTTGTTTTTGAGATCCAATTGATTTATATTTAGGAAATTTCTTACCAAATGTATTGACTCCGACATATTTTAATATATTTTTTAAACATAGTTTTTAGTGAATACTTAGAGTAGATGGTTTGTTTTTTATGTTTACAGCATACGTATATAAAATCAACAGTCTTGAATAATTGTGAAAATATTACTTTAAACAGATCTATTTCGGGCTTTGTTAAATTGCTAATCTTACGTGGTCGAGATTTTAAATACGTCACTTCTAATGACGGTGTTCTCTAGGTGACTCTCGATTATTCAGTCTAGTAGATGTAATGAAATATACTGTTTATTTATATAAAAAAAAACAGACCACCCACTCAAATACGTGTATCTATGAAAAATGATGTGTAAACAAATAAATTACCAATTTTTTTTGTCTCTCTTATATATATATATATATATATATATATATCGTTTTTCAGCAACTGATGGCTTCTGGCGTTTTTATCTGCCTGTCTCCGTCGGGCACCGATAGTTTACAGGTAGAATTTCTGACTGATGTCAAATCGTTTGGATTTCAACTCCGGCTAGATGACTTGCCGTATTAATGAGCTAAAATACAGCAAAAGAGAACTGCGTGCGCATGGCTATATATATATATATATATATACATATATATATATATATATATATATATATATATCCGAGTGAATACAGAACGAAGAATTCTTATAACATCCAAAACATTAATTTAAAACAGTGCCTGATATATAATATATAGAGCTGTGAATATTTATTATAAATTATATTTTACATGTACATAATTATTCTATATATATTCGCTACAAAGGTACGTCCATTTCGACATTGAAGCTTCAATGTCTCATCAGGCTGTGTGTAAATACTGGAAATACTTTTCCTTTATATTTATCTAGTTTTGTTCGAGGTGTCGGTGGGGGTTTAGTGATAGAGGGTTAGGTCTTTGACCATGGAATTTTTGGAGAGAGTGGTTTTGTTTTGGTAGGGGTTAGTGATAGGGGAATAAGTCTGTGACCGTTGGAATCTTTGGAGAGGGTGTTTCTGAAGTGGTTGATTAATGAGAGTCCCTGACCCCTAGACAGTTGTAAATTTTAGTTATCTAGTGACTAGACTATATCTTTATGGATTTCTTATAAGAGCCGAAGTAGTTGGCGTGGATAGTTTTATTTATTTTTATTTAAGCAGAGTCTTTATAATTAATGTAAGTTTGCATATTTAATCTTAACGGTTTTTTCTATTAAATTTTAAATTTTAAAATTTCTATTCTTATATCTAGTCAATATATGATTCATCTAATTATGGTTATGGTTATTAACCTTACTCTAATTATGGTTATGGTTATTAACCTTACACTAATTATGGATATTAACCTTACTCTAATTATGGTTATTAACCTTACTAATTAATTATGAATATTAAAGCTTACTTTAGAATTCAGTAATTCGATATTTATATAGAATATATATATATATATATATATATATATATATATATATGGGGTCCTAGCTCTGGCTCTTATGGTATTTTTTTAGCAAGATTGTAATGTTAGCTCTCTAATGCGCTTGCAGTTTACTGTGGTTTCATACCTCTGGTTTAAAAGCTTGTTACTGTTCATATATTTAAGGATCTCATTTTTTTCTTGAAGACAGAGGAAACATGGTTCCTTTATAGATTTAGCTGTTCTTGCTTGTTAAGGATTTTCCATTTAACTTTAGGCGTTTTATTTTCGTCTTTTAACTTCCAAAAGTATTTGGAGAGAGATGTCATGTTTTGTTTTTCTTTGTTTTTGAAGGATGAGAGGTGATTGTAAAATCGCTTTTTAAATATATTCATGGTATTTCCGATATACATTTTTCATCCTTTAGGATTCTCCATGGATGAGATATGTCAGGGATTTCGTTAGACATTTATTGGTCATGGGGCATTGGTTAGGGTTTCTACAGTTTCAGAGGTTGTAATTATGGGCCGGACGGGTATTAGTGTTGGAGTTATTTTTGTTGTGTGCTTTTAATATTTTGTTGTTATGTACTTTAATTATTTTTTCTAGATTGTTGGAGCAGCTATAGCTTAGTTTAATTGTAGTTTTATTGAATATTTTATTGAGAGGGTTATTTTTGGGGAAATGCTTATCTATTAGTTGAAGAAATTTATGTCCCAGCTTGAAGTTAATTGATTGATTATAAGGAGGGTTATACCATACTATTAATTAACTTTAAGCTGGGATATAAAGCGAATATATATAGAATAATTATGTACATGTTCTAAAATATAATTTATAATATATATATATATATATATATATATATATATATATATATGTGTGTGTGTGTGTGTGTGTGTGTGTGTGTGTGTGCGCACGCGCGTCTATTTATTTTGCCTTAATATGTGTTAAGGCAAAATAAATAGACGCCTTAATATGTGTTAAGGCAAAATAATATTTTGCCTTAATATGTGTTAAGGCAAAATAAATCATTCTAACATTCATTTACACAAGCTACATAAATAGCTTTCTCGCTGATTTACTTCATCCATCTTCAATTCATTCATTACCTTATGCGAATTTCTCTAATTCGTTATGTTTTTCTTTATCATGCATTCCGGAAATTTGAAATAAAACGTTCTGATCAATAATATATTTTTGATTCTATGTTTTGGCTAATTTCTTAGAAATAACAATTCCCGATTCTAAACAATTCTCATTTTAATACCATTGTCCTTAAAACATCTTAGTTGATCATGTGTCCAGTACAAATTCTTAGTAGTATTCTGCAGAATCACTTCACCTTTGACTGTATTCTTCTTTCGATCTGTCAGGACATTATCCAACACATGTGATTAACGATTCTATAGCAATATACCATTTTTTTGCCATTCTGCGGTTATACTTCATTATATCTGCCACAATAACAAAATCAAATACGTACTAAATTTGAAAATATGTAGGGATTGATTTAACAGGTTTGAAAATACTGCACTAAAATCCGAAGGTAGACTGGAAAACATGCTGCCATCCAAATTTTAATAAATATTAAGAAACAGGTAAATTTCGTTAGAAGCAAACGATTTACTTTAACATTTATCTTAAGTAATATCGGTCCTCCTATATGGGCAGAGAATCCTGGAAATTCCCATATTGTAGACTGAAGAGGTGAGCAACGAGGAGGTTATGGAGAAAGGTCACACCAAACGATACACGTAAGCTGATATTTCTAGGACGCATAACGAGGTAAATTAGCTTGGAAATCTTGACAGCCATATGGCATAATGAAGGCCAGAGTAAGAGAAAAACTGTGCATTACCGACCTAACGAGTTGATTGAAATGGTTCGCAGAACAGAGATTAGGCGTGATTGTAAAAGACAAAATATATTTAGAGCTGCAGCGTACAGAAAATAGTGGAGACCCGTGATTTCCCACATCCAGAAAAAAATGGAATAGAAGAAAAAAGAAACAAGAGAAGGAAAGAGAAAGAAAAAAGAAACATATAAAAAAGAAAGAATATAAAAATAGAATAAATAAAAAGATAGAAAAAAGAAAAAAGACAGAAAGCAAAAAGAGACCTATAGAAAATAGAAGGAAAATAAAGAAAGAAAGAAATAAAGAGTTAAGAAAAAGACAGAAAGTGCAGTCGGTTTTTCTCTGTCAACTTCTGTCTTCATTTTAAAGACTCAATATGTTTCCGTTTCTCTATTTGCTTGATTTTTATATTTTCCAAACACTCACTTACATCTTAGGCTGTTTGCTCTTCCTGAAAACCATATATTCAGTCTTGATTGGAAAATATATAACGAAGCTGATGAAACTCCATTTCCATTGAAAATTATCATAAGGTGATGGCAATTTTCCTAAGATTGAACTTTTTGAAAGACGCAATATTTTTGCTATGCGCCTTTCAGATTGTCTATATGCATGTGCCATCAACGTTTAACATATTAATACTAAAATGTAATGTGTTGTTAAATAAGAATACGCCTAGCTTTTTATTAATTTTCATGCATGCAACTGCTTAGGTTCATGGGATTAAGTAGTCTTCTTCTATGTGCCTTACAAGAGGTAGGCGATCATGGCCTTCCACGTCTCCCTATCCATGGTGACTCTTAGCAAGCTTTCTTCTGTAACATTTCGCAACCAACGTTCTGTCATCCACCTGCTCAGGCGCTTCAAATATATTATACGTTGCTTTCCTTTGTCTATGTTTCCCTCTATCTGGCCTGTTCTCCAGGTTCTCCAAGCCCTCTTTTTTCATTGTATGCCCCAGGAACATTAGTTGTCTTTTCCTGATACTCAATATTTCGATTCTTTCCAACACCTCATCATTGCTCACATGCTAGGGCCATGATATACGTAGCATCCTTCTGCAAAACCACATCAAATGAACTGTGAACGAAGGAAGAAGAAACTCATTTGTAAAGAGGAAACAGGGGATAAACCTCTACACTTTACCCAGGTTACAGTATAACATACACAACGCCCCAGCCACTGCACGCCCAGGCCTTCTTCAGGTGATATACGTTGGAATTTCGAACAAAACCCTTTATCTTTTCTACTTGGGTAGATTTTTTTGTTAGCACATATCATGCTTTTTCTGGATATCTCAATGTATCAACTAAACAAAGCTGGACCGATAAAGGGACGAAACATCGGAAAATACAAAAATAAAGATGAAGGAAATAAAGTCTGAACATTGTAAATAGTTGCAATAACTCATCTGAAAAATATAGACAGAGTTCTACTTTTGTTCAAAACAAAGTTGTGGAGCTTTAACCAAACTAAGTAAAGAACTGTCAATAGGAAAATCAAATTGGTCTAATTTTCTTTTTTTTTTTTAATCATTTCACCCCGAGCAAGGCGGAAACGCTACTGATGTGCAGGGGGTTACATAAATGTAAAAAGATTAATTAGAAAAGAGTGAGGAGTACAAACTAGTTAGAAAGGAACGCTGAGAAAGCAGCTGCGATGACAGATACATAGGTGGAAAGAGCTAGAGGCCAGTGGTTAGTAGATGAGTATTGACTTTGCATTTAAATTTCTGGAGGTTGTAGCCGTCAGGAAAGCAAGAATATGGGAGTGAGTTCCACAGGCGGGAAGTGCGAGAGAAGAAGCTGCAGGAGTAGAATTGTCGTCTGCATTTGGCTAACCTGACTGTGAATGGGTGGGACCCAGTTGCCAGTCTGGTTGCACGGGTAAACACCTGTTGAGAAGGCATCAGTGACTTAAGCTCATCCGAGCAGAAACCATGAAAGTATTTATAGAAGAGACAGAGGGAGGTCACATTTCGACGATGGGGAAGTGGCTGCAGTCGAGTCGCCAGATCAGTACCTATCACATTACAGACTCTCCTTTGGAGCTTGTCAAGAACACTGAGGAGAACGGCAGGGGCACCTGTCCATAAATGGCAGCAACACTCCATGCACGGACGGATGGTTAGGTTAATAAAAGCTTTTATGAAAATTCTCTAAAATATTTAAAACTAAAATAAGGTTTTATTACTATTAGGTATAATTTGGTATGACATTTGATTAATAATCTCAAGTCATTTAAAAAATTTGAATCTACAATTATGAGTAGCCGTAGTAAAGAGCAATTTAAATTTCCATGTTCAAAATTAAACAGGTCATTTATAATGCTTCTAAAAACCAACGTCAGGCAGTTTTGTGCCATGTGTGATACACGCTTGGGTGATTATATTTCTTTCGATCCATGACTAACTAGGCAGAAGATTTTCCCGCTATATGTCGCCATTTGTTTTTGCGGTAAACTGGTTGCCAACCAAGTCTTTAGAACGCAATCTGCCCTGCTATTCAACCTATAGCTAAAGATAGAAATGATGAATTCATACCTTTCGCTAGGGTATTGTGCGTAAGTGGATTCATCGAACTCCACTGAAATTTGAAACCGGCTCTCTGATTTCTCATTTCCAGCCACAGCACATCTCCCAACTAAACAAATGTTTAAATAATGGCCAGAATTAATGATATATTACTACATAATAAAGAGTTCCAAATCTAAACTTATTTATAAATGGAATTTTGTGTGTGTGTATGTGTGTGTGCCTCTGTGTGTGTGTGTGTGTGTGTGTGTGTGTGTGTGTGTGTGTGTGTGTGTGTGTGTGTGTCCGTTACCTATAGACTCCGAAACGGATCAATCCATTTTCTTGAAAATTTATACAGTTGTACTATACGCGTCAGTGTTCTTAGGTAGGTTTTGTGTCGCGGTACCCCCGATAAATATCGAAAATCGATAATCGAAAAAATCGGGTTATAGAAGGAGTGTTCTGATTTTAATCAAATTTGATACACTCATAGACAAAGACATAATAAACGATATTCAGGAGTTCTATATGGTGCATTTCTTATAATAGTGCAGAAAATCGATAATATATATATAAAAGGCAAGATATTTGTGTGTGTCTGTTTTTCTACCTCTATGTCTGTATTTTATCAGCATTATTTTAGTTTTCGCTTCGGGTTTTTCTCTAACTAGGCATAATTGTAGTTCTTAGTCTCAGCCATGACACTATTTACGCAGAGCGCTTATTTAGCCTTCAAAATTTAGTTTCCGACGAAAAAAACTTATTTGATATCCAGGAAATCAAAATTTGACTTACATCCATTCCGTTTTCTTTCAGTCTACGGTTTCGCTTTAACTGGAAACAACTATTGCTTTTTAGTCTTTCGTGCCAACGTCCAAAGAGTGTGAGCTCCAGGTCCATGGATTTGTTTTAAAAACTTTCATTACACCCGAGCAAGGCCGAGCTATACTAATAGTTATATATATATATATATATATATATATATATATATATATATATTAGAAAAGCAGTTTATTAATAAACTGTTTTTCCGATAGCTGTTCAAACCTGTTGTATTAGAGATTTGGCTAGGCTTTCTTTAATATATTGCTTAGATTTAATTTACTTAAAGAGAGGAGAGACAAACATCTGAAAACGTAATCGCCCTCAATTAATTAAAGTAAACCTATTACAATATAACTTGTAAATTTCATAGCAACATGAAATTTACATAAATTTAAATATTGCTACATTCATAAATTTTAGCTACTATATAGGGTGGAGCAAAAATTAGCTACATGAAGACACCATTGAAAATAAGGTTTCATCATCATGTGGGAAATATTTGTGGACTGTGTTGTGGTGCAGCGAATATCGGCTCGGAACAAGAAATCGGGAAGCCGAGTTCGAATTCAGTTGAATTCCCTGCATTCACTTATACGCAAATACCCTTAGGAAAGGTATTAATCCGTCTCTTCTCTCCAGTTATAGGTTAAATAACAGGACAGATTGGGTTCTCTAGCCTTGGCTGGCAACCAGTCTACCACAGAAATTAATGTCAACCTACTGCGGGAAAATCTTCTGCCCAGTCATGGATGTTTCTTTCGTGACATGATCGCCCAAACATGTTTCACGTATGTCATTTAACTGATTGCTGCTGCACTCTGGATAAACTATTGCTTCCACTTATCAGCCTCAGCATAAATTAACGCCGGTCCTATTATACGCACTGCAACATCTAATATTTCTGCCAAACTGAGTAGTTATTAGATCTTTTCAATAAATATGTTGAGACATTAAAAAACATATTTTCACCACCATCTTTTATATGTATCTCATTTTCTTATTGCATTTACAAGATTTCATTTGATACTAAAATCCTATTCTATTATATTGAGCCACTAGCATAAATAAAATATGTCTTCTCCCATAATAACTTACTAAATAGATCATTATCTTTGCAGATTAAAAACCATCCTGACTTCTAGATTGTTCTTCTTTTTAACTTATTCTGATGTCATTCAAAACCAAAAATTCCCTGCCAAGTAATAAAGTTTCGATTCCATAAAACGAAGTGTACTTTTAGTATTAGGCGTTGTGAGGCCTTTTTGTAAAGACTTACAATTTTAACAAAGCTTCTCAACAAAATATAACAAAACCTATATATTAATATCATAGTCCCTACGTGTGTCACGTTCTAGAAAGAGATATGAACTCGCGCGCAAACACATACAAACGCAAATGATTAAACACAATAACGCCGGACCACGTACAAAAGCACGCATAAAAAGGTCGAACAGGAAATATTAAATGAAAGAGAATTACTGAAAATATATATTATGTTATAAAAAAAATATAGTATATTTGTACTCATAGCTTTGTGTATTTTAAATGATAATTTCAACTCTTTCTTTGCTGTCTTCGTCTTGATTCCCCTTCAACTAAGAAAAATACTTTCTCGCTGTGAACAACATAGAAAGTTGTACTTTTTATATTATAGTACAGTAATATGTATGAGCGTTGTGGTGCAGTGGATATCGACTCTGAACGAGAAATCGGGGAGCCGAGTTCGATTTCCTGTTGAATTCATTGCATTCACTTACGCGCAAATACCCTTGGGAAAGGTATTAGTCTGTCTTTCTTCCAGTTATGGGTTAAATAACAGGAAAGATTGGGTTCTATAGCATCGGCTGGCAACCAGTCTACCGCATAAAGCAATGGCAACCTACTGCGGGATTAATCTTCTGTCGAGTCAGTCATGTCTCTTTCGAGACATGATCGCCAAGCGCTTTTCACGTATGGCATTTAAGTGACTGACAGTAATACATATCTAGGTATGTACGTGTGTCTCGCTTTCAATGCAATGAATGAAATTATATGTATTTTGTAAATGGATCATATTTCTGGAGAAAACCATTGTAATGGAAGTTTGGTTTGGTTGCTTTGTTTTTATGCCAAATCAACATCGGTGGGTCATTTATTGCCAACTAAATTTTATTTATTTATGTTGCTGGTAATACCGTTTTCTTTTCAAAAGTCTATTGTTGCTTTTACATAAATTTTGTGTCTAGTAATACTTTTTTCTCTTCGAGTATCAAGATTCATTGGGATTTGTTTTTAAGGGCAGGGTCCCCAAGTCCTACTCTGTTATTTAACCCATACCTGGAGGGAAGGGGCGGATTAATACTTTTCCCAAGGGTACTAGTGCTTAATTGAATGCAGGGTATTCAACTGGAATTCGTACTCGGTTCACCGATTTCTCTTTGGAACCCGATATCCACTGCACCACAACGCACATCCGTCACTAAACACTTACAGCACCTGGTATTTCCACGCAGTCACCCATCTAAGTACTGACCAGTCTCAACTTTGCTTAACTTCGGTGATCGAGCGAGAACCGGTGTATTCAACGTGATATGGTCGTAAGCCTTATTAGTATGTATCTACAGGTATAGTGAATAAGTTTTTGTCTAAATTACGCAGAAACGAAGATTATTCTCAGTAGATATATTTACCAACTTTACACAAAAATATATTAAAATCCTAAAGAGTGAAATTATTCAATAAAATCACCATTGGCTGCAACTTTTTTCATTTCTTCTAGATTATCTTCTTGTTTAAGTTTGTGAATGCTGCCATTAATCCTAACCTTCACTTCATCTTCGGTGTCAAAACATGTTTTGTTGATCTCTCGCATAACTGTGACCCACACATAATAATCAAGGTTGTTTCAGTTTGGGGAGTTAGTTGGCCAGATATGAGGGGTGAGGTCATCGTAAATAACTGCCTGACAACCGCGACTGGGTTGTCTGACATGATGCAGTGTCTTGTTGCCAGACATATATACTTCCAGCATATCTTCTTCCTCTTGACCCAGGGCAGCACTATCTCTTCAAGAAACATGATGCAGACCTCCGTATTGAATCTGAGGATTTTTGATATGACGAATCGACCCTATCACTAGTCATCACTTCTAACACGTTCATAATCATCATAACTCATGAATTTACCGAATTCTCTGCATTGTACTCTGAAATTTTGTTTTGGAGATTTTGGCGCAAATGTCCAAACAGTGCAGTATGCAGTTTCAAAATTTCTGAATTGCGTCATAGTTCTTTTTTTTTTTTAATCATATCACCCCGGGCAAGGTGGTAAGGCCACTGGTGTGCAGGGGGCTACGTAAGAGTGAAAAAATTGGAAAAGAGAAAGCCGGAAACCACATCCTAAACAGGTAACAAGGGATAAGCCTCTACACCTGTTCAATAGACGTGGGTGGAGTGTGAGCCGGGCGATAGTTCAGTCTATCTACTCCAATTGAAAAACAAAAATAAACAAAAAGGAAAAGTGAAAAAGATTGGAAAAGAGAAAGCCGGAAACCACATCCTAAACAAGGAACAAGGGATGAGCCCCTTTACACCTAGTTCTCATTTTCTCACAGACTGTGCCCAACTGACCCTACTCTACTGAGACAAAATGAAAAGCAAAGTACGCGCATCGCGAAATTAAAAATATAAAATGATGAAAATTTATTCATCGCTCTATGTATCTTTATCTCTCTCTACCTACGTCGAGAGAGCGATATGGGAAAATGGAAAGGAAATGGTTGATTTGGAAATGAAGGAATAGAAAGAAATAACTGGAAAATAAATTGACAGATAGATACACTCTGAAATAGTGGAAAACAGCGATGTTATTGATGTTGTAGAAATGGAATTTGGAACCGGAGTTAATATAATTAAATTGCATCAAAACAGGTTTTTTTTAAAGATCTGAATTCCATTTGCAAACACTATTTCTCCAGGGAACATAACAGAATTGGAATATGTAAGGCTAAATTTTGAATGCCTACACATCCGCAAGGGTTTATGTAATTACACCTACCCGTCTATGCAGATATATACACGAGATAAAGTGAGTTCTATATATTTTTACCGCTTAATGCGTCAGTAAAACAGGTGTTTTTAATGGGATATTTGAATATGATATCTCTTTGGTATGCCATGTCTTTCAGGGAATGCGCAATCATGCCTCTCTAAAATTGTTTTGTGACTTCAATAACTTTTGATCTTTTAACATTCAACTTAATTCACGGTTTTCTCTTCCAAAACCTTAAAACTGCACTGTTGGGTCAATGTTAAATTCTCCATAAATTATTTGTCTCAGAACGCTGTGCTTTTTATGATTTGTAGAATCAATACAATTTTGGTCCTATTTTATTTAGAACTTTTGTTTTCGCTCACATATTTTTATCCGCAAATATCTGCTGGTTCTAGTTTTGTCTTCATCTGTGACGGGAACGTTCAGCACATATTACCATACAGGAGAATAAATATTGCATAGAAGGCTATCACTATATTCATTGTTTCTGATATTTTCGTGTTTCTTAATTTCTGAAAGGCTTCATTTGCTATTCCTTTGATTTTATGTTAAACATTCTTTTGTGTTGTACATTATCTAGTATGATTAAAATTCTGTATCTTCTGGGTATTATTTACATATATTAAATGAAAGGACCCCCCGCACCGCCAATACACAATGTCACTATCCATTTCAGTTATCTTCAAAGCAGACAATCTCCTAGTTTGACAATAAAATAATACCTTATTGCGCATATGTGAATATACGTTCTCTAACGTTGAAATTCTGTCTGTAGTGAGACGTACCAGTACGAACTTTGTGATCTCTGTATATATATTTAGGCTGAATCTACAAGAAAGTTTCAAAAGGTTAAAGTCACCTGTTTATATATCGGCATCAAATTTTAAAATATGGTAGAAAATATTTGGAGAACGATCCACATATTGGAAGGTTTCTAACAAGCAGAATCACATTAAAGAGTGTGAACATCTCTCTAAAGAAATCAGTGTGAATATCAGATCAAGGATGGAACAAATTATCGTGAAATTAACCATCTATTTTTTGATATCCGGACTGCATATATTTTCACCTCTCGTGCTAAGGAATCTTGTATCTCATGCCTAACAGCGCACCCATATTACTCCTGCACTCTCTTTCTAGCTCATCTAAAAAAAGCAATGCATGCTAAACGTTAAAAAGAACGGAATTCAAGGGAGAGAATCAGACAAGCACCTGAGAAAAAAGTTACTTAAGGTGAAGGTTTAATTTTAATCATTATACCCTACATGAGTCAATAAAGTTACAAAGACGCAAAGGATTGCTGACGGAAGAGGTAAATAAGAGAAAAGAAAACATTATTAAGAAGAGAGAACAATAAATAAACAGGAATTCTTTATTTACCGTGTTTCCTTCAGGACGTTAGCAATTATTAACTTCTACTTGCCGCTGTACCTTGTTGTCTTAATTTTCATCTTGTTATCAGGCTTCGCTTTCCCCATCCATTTAATCAAACTCATCAAATATACATTCCCCGGTCTTTCTTTTTCTCTGTCAGTCTTGTGAGTATTAGATTCTCCAAGCCCTCCTTCCTGATTACGTTTACCAGAAATCTCTGCTGTCTCCTGTTGATGCTAAGTATTAGTTTTCATCTCACTTCCATCCTCTACAACACCTTGTCGTTGCTTACCTTGAGATTGCCCAGCATTAGCTGCCATACAGAAGAAAAGATATCACATAGCAGTCTAGCAGTCTTTTCTTTGTTTCTCATGAGACCTTCCTGTCTCTCAGTACTCTGGTTAGCTTTTGAAATAATGACTGACATTGCATTTAAGAACATTGTTGACCGGAAAGCAAGTGGCTGAAAAAGAGTTCCACAAGCGACAATTTCCAGTGAAGCGACTATTAGAATAGAACTTATGGTTACATCTTGCCATTTCAATTATAACATGATGTGACCTTGCTACCATTCTCGTACTGTATTCAAATTCATTAAATTTACATGTTCGAGAGGAAAGCCCCTAAACGATCAGCAAGCAAATATTTATAGAAAAGGAACAGGGAAGCTATGTTATAGCAGTGGAGAAATTACTAAATACATAACAAACGCATCAGTCGAGATGTGGCAGCAATATTCAATCTGTGAACGAATAATAGATTTAGAAATGGGAAAGGTTTTGTCGAGAACGCATTTTCTAACATGACACTGAACCAAATTTCCTGGCAATTGATTCAATATAACCTTTCCATTTCATGTAAGCGGGAAACTAACGCGAGAAAACGCAAATAGTAACGCTCTTCGATGTTAGCATTCGTAATTAATGCATAAAAAAATGAAATGACTTGAGGGGGTAAACTTAACGTGCCATTACTCCACGTTAACATTTTCCGTTAAGATTAATTAGATTTATATATGGTAGTGATAAAAAGAGACTTTTTACACACACACGCGTCTCGATAAGAATTGTGACCTATATATTTTTAAAAAATAATGTATTTGTCTATATTACAAGTAAATAAAAAATGAAATGGTCAGGTCAGGTAGAAATTGGAAACAGGAAACCTCTAAAGACAGATAAAGAGAATACGCGGTTTAATTAAGAGGACAGAGACATTGACTTGAACAGAAAAAATGAAAAAAATAACAAAAAAACAAAAAACAAAAAAAAACAAAAAAAACAAACTAAAAACATTGAAAAACGAAAGCTGGAAGAAAAGATTAACCAGAACAGGACGGAATTCAGCTGTCAACGTATTTAACAATCAGATTATTACTCTTATTCCTGCAATTGATCGTTATAATTTTGTGGTCTTTATCTACACAAAAACTTAAATTCTAATAAGTAGATATTTGGGAAATTATTTTTAAAACTATAAATATACTATGAATATTTTATTAAAAACTTTAAACATAAGAAATAAAAAAATAATTTTATCAATACTGATGAATATGTATGATAATATTTATCATTTTTTTTACATAATGGCCAATTAAGATACGGGCTACAAAGTTAAAAGATGGTTTTAGCGGGATTTTGTATAGAACACATCGGTCAGCAAAACTTACTAAAAAACAAGACAAACGAAAAACAAAATAACAAAAACGAACAACTAATAACCATACACAATTGATAAACTAAAGAAAAAGAAACAAGTTAAACTTGGTCCGTCATACAGGAGATCTACATCTTAACTGCGTCTACTCCGATGAAGGTTGTGTCACACTTTTTTCTCGTCAAAATCATCCTTGCAAATTTATAAATTTACTATTGGCACATGCATTGCCTACTGTTGCCATATCTGGCAGGGTGCTTCTGCTATTCATCTCGAGGTTTTTCACAAAATTCAAAGAAGGATCTGCAATTTAATCAATCCTCAGTTACTTTCTCAAAGGAGTGATATTAATTCTCTGTCATTTATAAATATGTTTATGGCAACTGACCTGACGAGCTTTTTTTTCGCTGATTTCGCGACCACATGAAATTAAGCATGCTATTAAGTTAGCGTCTTGGTTCGACTTTTTACCTTTTGAAATAGTTAAATGCAACTGCCACTGCCATTTCCAGTAGTTTCTTTTCCCGAAATTCTCGCCTGTGAAAATCTCTTCCGTTTACTTGATTTCCTGATATCTACAATCTCCAAAAATTTAAATTACCATCTTATATCGTCATTAATCTCGTTAATCTTTTATTTTTTCCTTAGTACTTACTGCAACCCATTCTTTTCTCTTACTATAACACTCTGTGCACTAGTGGTGACTCCGCCTTCCTTGGGGCCAAATGATTAAAAAACTAAATTATTACAATTCATATTTATGCAACGTGTGTTAAAAAAAAATCGGTGATGTATTATACATTATTTATACGGATTCCCCAAATTGTGAAAATATTAATTCTGAAAATAATTATGCTTACACAATTCAAATATATATTTCGGCCTAAAAAAACCACATTTGGTTGATAAGCCGTGAAAAAAATTACTCTATACTTATCAATATTATGAATTTTGAGAGTCTTTGAAAGGGTAATCTATTTACATTTTTTTTAGATCAATGATCAAAATGTATACAAGTGCATGAATTTGAGTTCTTGAAGACGATATTATTTAATCAGAACATGTATATTTCACCTGAAGCAATGCAATACATCTAAGAAAATGAAAGAAATTTTAAAGATAACGTTGAGTGGAAAGCAAGAAGAACAAGCGGGAAGTGTAATAGAATAAACTTAACATAGAACTTACTTTTACATATGGACATTTCAACAATATAATGATGATTTGCTACCAATCTTGTAATGCGATTAAATTTATTAGTCGAAGTACATTTGTATAAGTTTCCTAAGAACAATTACCGTGAATGTATTTATAGAAAATGCAAAGAAAACTACGTTAGGGAGGTGAGAAATGGTCTGAAACGAAAAGATGCCAGATCAGG
The DNA here is from genome assembly GCA_037127315.1 of Ascarosepion bandense. Taxonomy (NCBI): domain Eukaryota; kingdom Metazoa; phylum Mollusca; class Cephalopoda; order Sepiida; family Sepiidae; genus Ascarosepion; species Ascarosepion bandense. Next base: position 2,091,824 of record JBBBDQ010001440.1, read on the forward strand.
ACCAATATTATTGATGCGAAATTAAGACGCAGGAAAGATTTTCACAAGTGAAAAGTTAGAAAAGAAAATGTTAGCATAGAACTTATAATTCTATCTACCAGTTTCAACCAAAATGTTGAAAACTTGTGCCAATCTTGTCTTGTATTTTCATTTGGAAAGGCAAATTAGCAAAGAGCTTATGAGAACAGTTATCCTGAAAGTATCTATATTCGAGGCTACAAAACTTAAACAAACCTTAAGCAAATAATATAAAATATAATTCTTTTGAAGTCATCCAGAAATTAAAATAGATAGCACACTCAACTAGAATGAGAAATAATGACACTCAGGTGGTTTACTTTTCACACTTGTAACAATAAAATTCTGCAAGAAAAGAATCAGCGCCTATTGTTCGTTCCAGACTCATCCCCGGCCTTTGAACAAAAGTAGATTTGGTTAGTTGTTTTGTTTTATGGCATGTCAACCTCAGCGAGTCATTTATCGCCAACTAAATAATTTATTTATTTATTGCTGGTAATACCTTTATTTTCAACAATCTATTGTTGTTTTTTATAAGTTTTGTGTCTAGTAATTCTTTTTTGAATATCAAGATTCATTTTTAAGGCAGGGTCCCCAAGTCCTACTCTTTTATTTAACCCATAACTGGAGGGAAGGGGCGGATTAATACCTTTCCCAAGGATACCAGTACTTAAGTGAATGCAGGGTATTCAACTGGAATTTGAACTCGGCTCACCGATTTGTCTTTCCGAGCCGATATCCAAAAGGCACATCCGTCACTAAACGTTTACAGCGCCTGGTATTCCCAAGCGGTCAACCATCAAAGTACTGATTAGACTCAACTTTGCTTAACTTCGGTGATCGAGCGAGAACCGGTATAATCAACGTGATATGGCCGTAAGCAACAAAAGTAGAAGCTTATATCTTGTTTATGATTGATTTTCCAGTTCCTTCCAAAATCTTCATTTTCTATCACTCCCAGTAAATCATTACGTTTTAATGGCATTATTGCCTTGATTGCGGTGAATTGATAAAAGTAAAATTGTTAGATAAATTAAGAAATATTATTTCCTAAAGAATTTCTTTTATAAAGATTTTATAAATTTCGATGACAGTAACCTCGCTCTTTGGTGAAAGAATCTCGAATATTTCCTGTGTTGAAACTGCTATTTCATCATTACCAATTGTTACCAAACGACATACCGTTGCTGCGTCAGGGAATGATAATTTGAAACCCCCTTCCATGTAGAACTAGTACAGATTCTTTAGAATAGAATGGCGTCTGTTTACGAACAGCAATTTTTGACTGATGGCGTAAATGTTCGATTGTATTAATGGCAGACGATTGAAAAGTGCATATCGCAACCCTATCTATATTTATAAAAAGCGAACTTAAATTGTTTTCGAAGTATATTAAAGACTGTCTTATTGGAGAATGGAAATTTCGATTAGAGAGAAAATATTTCTAAAGAAATTCATTTTCTATATCATGGTGTATTTCTTAAGACTTTTCCCACTGAAGAAAGCCTCTCATTTGTAGTACATCACTTTTCACTGTTTAAACATATGTTTATCTCTCCTTCTGTCTGTCTGTTTGTCTGTCTGTCTGTCTGTCTGTCTGTCTGTCTGTCTCTCTCTCTCTCTCTCTCTCTCTCTCTCTCTATATATATATATATATATATATATATATATATATATATACATCATGCACTCTGTGGAAAAGCTACTTGTTTTCTTTGAAAAGTTTAAGTCATATTAATATTGCAGTAATCCATCGACTGACCGATTAAAGCCAATCATCAAACCCGGTTTCCAGTTTCAACAGAAAAGCGACTGCTGAAATCAGTCCAAGGAGATGATATCAAGATACATCATTATGTTTTGCAAGTACCTGAAAACCAAATCACAGCTTGACCCAAATCGTCGCGAGCGTACTAGCGTTCTTCAAACTGTTGATCACTTCAAATAACTTGCTCTTTAAGAAGTTTCAACTATTACCCGATCACCACAGTTGCAGTGTAAAACCATAGGTAGGCTCCTTTGGGTATTGAATAAGCACAAATATTATTGAACCTCTGCAAAAGAGATGGCTAGCCGTTCTCGCATACATGAACACGAGAAAACGAGCAGTCAGCTATTATAATTATGAATTCAAATAATATACGATTTTTAAATATCATAAAAATTGAAATACAAAATAAAAGAATGTTAAATAATTTAATAACGAATATTTCTGCGTACAATTGTATATCCCATAATGATGGAAATGACATAGTCTATATATATTCATGACATAACTTGAAATACAAGATTTCAAAATTTTATCTAAGATTGTGCTATTTCCTACAGGGCTCGCATTTGCTGACTATAGGATCTCCTAAAATCTGTTTGAAATGACAGAGCGATTTTGCGCACTTTCTCTCTACGCTGATGACCACTACGGGGTTGAAGATAATATGTTGAACTCTGTACAGGGTGCAATGAATAAATGACATCTCATTTTATCAGATATATTTACCAACTTTATACAAAAATATGTTGAATAAGAATAAAATGTATTCAATAAAATTGCTTTTGTCTACAATCAAAGCCTTTAGACAACTTTGCAATTTCTTGCATCTCTTGTGAATGGTCCTTTTGTTTATGTTTGTGAATGATGACATAATTCTTGCCTTGATTTCATCTTTTCTGCTACGAAGAATGTTATTCGCCTCTCTCTCAACTGTGCGCCACAGGTGGTTGAAGTTTGTGGAGTTAGATTGTCTGACAGCCATGATTGGGTTCTCCTGTTTTTGTGGCATGGTACAGAGTTCTGTGTAAGACATAGGTTTTTCAAGCATGCATCCTTTTGACCCAACTCAGAGCAGCACTACTTCCTCAAGGCACTTGAAGTAGGCCTCCGTGTTGAGTCACAGATGCTGTAAAAAGACGTAAGGTGGCCTAACGTCGCCATCACTAGTGATCTCTTTAAACTTCTTTGTAATCGTCATTAAAGTTATCTGAACTCTCTGCGCTCAGACGGACATGCAAATACTTTGAAATATTCCTGTTTTAGCTTCCGGTTCGAATTCCAAGCAGTATAGAATACTGTTTCCAATTGTTTCGAGGAGTGAATTGCTTCATGGTGGTTTCTCTTACAGACAGTGCCCAACTGACCTTATTAAACTGCAATCGATAAGATTAAAACAACGCGCATGCGCGCAATCATAAAAATAAAACGGCGACAATTTACTCATCGAACCCTGTATATCAGCACTGTAATAAATTTATTTGGTACTCAGTTTCATTTATATAATCCAATATACTTGAATTTAAATGTGTCACTCCATTAGCGGACACTATATCAAATGTGACATAGTTCAAATTAAAGAAAATCATCAGATTCCTGTTGACGAAGTATCTGTTCTTTTCCGCTTAAAAGTGTTCCAAAATAGCCTCTAGAGATCCAAACCTGTAACAGCACCAGTTTTGTTTACCTAAAGAAAGAAGACCTTTGGATCACGGTACCGTGTGACAATAACAACGAGGATTGGGCAGTGTTTTTGTTTAACCGAGATATATGCAAATAACTAAATATAAAAGCGACCTTGGATTACATTTTTCCACCGTGGGAGGCTGATAAATACCAGCAGCTGCTTAATAACAGCTCATATAAAGTTAGCTAAATGAGTGTGAGGTGAAGAATCGCTGTGTTAGAATATCTATCCAGGTGTCTGACCGTGCTGTTCATAATTGAGATGTTGATGACATAATTGTTGGATAGGGATACACGAAAGTCTCGCAAACTTATTTATGATCATGAAGCCACAAAGTGTCTTCAACTGTAAAATATGATGATAAACTGTTTGCTTTTCCGTTTGAGTTTGGTTTAAAATTACTACACTTCTGAATTTCTATTTAGACATTAAAAGGTTAATGTGAGATTTTATTCAAATAAACAGATGACCAAACGAAAACAGTCAATGTAAATTTCTGCAGTAAGAGACTAATATTTTTATCAATAAACCAACTTGTCTTTTTTTACAGGTAAGTGTGTTGACCCTACGTAAACCCCTTTCTTCCCCGTTAAAAGTTAAGTGTCATACGTGATAGACGATCATTTCTCTTCCGATTCATGACTGACTAGGCAAAAGATTTTCCTGCTGTAAATTGTAATTCCTTTCTGCTGTAGATTTGTTGCCAAACAAGGTTATATATCTCAATCTTTCCTGCTATTTAACCCATACGGATGGATTAATGTCTTTCCCAAGGAAATTTGCGCGTAAATCAATGCAACGAACTCAACTGGAATTCGATCTCCGGTCTTAAAATTTCTCCTTCCAAACGGATATCTACTGCACCATATCATATATCCAAATGTTTGAAGTGAGTGCTTATTAATTTATTATTTTTTAGCTGGTAGTTCACACAAAGAAACAAGTATATCTCGCTACGCTCAACGCTTAATTGACACGCACGTTTCTCTAATATGAACAGAAACGAAGTTAGTTTGACACTGTATATTTTTATTTATTAATCCGATAAATTGCTTAAGCGTTATTTTATTTTCATTTCATAAGATTTCTACAATATACAGGCCGGTAAACGAAAGTAAAATATACTGTTTAATAAAAAAAAAGCACAAACCTATCTAAAAACAAAAACAAAAAAAAAACCAAAAAAAACAAAAAAAAACAAAAAACGTTTAAGCAGTAAGATACATCGGATTAATAAATAAGTACATCACTTCCTTAAAAATTGGTTTGTTTAAGTTGGGATACGGATACGAAAGGGAGCAGATACTTTTTTTCGAGAGTGAGAAAGATTTGCGCTCATAAGACAATATATATATATATATATATATATATATATATATATATATATATATATGTGTGTGTGTGTGTGTGTGTGTGTGTCTGTATATATGTATGTATATATGTGTATGCATATATATATATATGTATGTACATATGTATATGTGCATATATATGTATATATATATAGAGAGAGAGAGAGAGAGAAAGAAAGAACGAAAGAGAGAGAGAGGTGTATTTATGCAGCAATCTTTTCTATGGGCGTTTGGTGGAAGTAGGCAGACATTTTAGCGCATATCATTATACGCGCCCAATAGCTAGAGCGCTCTAATTCATTTCACTGAATGAGCGATGCGTACATGCCAGAGTAGCTACTGTTTATCAAAGTCTACTATTTTTCCAGAGTGCTCAATCAGGGTGTGAGAGCGTAAATATTGTCATCCGCAGACAGATCTGTTTCGCCGTATATATATATATATATATATATATATATATATATACGGCGAAACAGATCTGTCTACAGATGACAATATATATACAGAAGGATGCCGGTTAATAGTAGAACCCCTAAAAGAGATACTATTAATATTAACTGTTTAAAATTAAATACTAAAAATGATCCAGGCAAGAGAGCTCAATGTGAATAAAATTATTAACAGAGCCAATATGTACTTTTTTTTACTTATAAAAACTTGAAACTTTATGATCGAATGATCATTTTAGCGAAGTGAATTCGCTTCTTCTTCGAATCTATTCTATTATAGCACAATTCAACATTTAAATTGAGTGTGTTTCTTGGTAAAGAAACAGGTAGACAGCTTTCCAATAAAACAATCTTGTCGAATAGAAAATGAAAGCAAAAAGGCAAGGAAGGGATGAAGAAAGAAAGAACAAGGAAGGAAGAATAGAGTGAAATAGGGAGGAAATGAAAACAAATGAGAAAAAATTATATTAAATTTGCAAAGGGGAGAAAACGCTAATCCTTGAAGTTGGGAGAGTTGGGTCATTTAAAAAATTATTTGAGAGGGCTGAAAGTAAAGGAAAAGAAAAAAAAACATAGCAAAAAGAATGGGAAATGAAGGGAGGAAGAAAGAAAAAGAAGAGGGAAGAAAAGGAAGAAAGAAAAGAACGAAAGAGCATGGAAAAAGGTACTTTAGTTTTAGCAGACCAGGTGAGTGGCGAGTGATACATTGAAAAAGATAAAATTGAAGGATAGCCAGCGTTGCTATGCTTTGTATTTTTTTCAAATTTTTTAAAACCGTTTCACAATAAAACTGTGCCTGATTATTGATGAGATAAAAATAAATTACATTAAAATTTAATTCATGAATAAAAAGGAAAGCCATCAAAGGAATTATTAATAAAGTAAAAATTATACCTAAAGAAAAGGAAAAAGAAAAATAACTTATAATGGAAAAAAAATAGGGAAACATTAAAATTCCAGTTTAGATAAAGTAAAATAAATTGAATTAAAATAAATTCAAGTGGGTATCATCACTTAAGAATTACTTTAAATGCTAATAAGTATCTAGTTGGACAATTAATAGAAATCTATTTATAATATTTATAAAATGTGGGAAAATATACAAATTTAATTAAACTTAAGTTATATTACTGATAAGAGAAAACGTTAATTTAGAATGATTAAATATATAAAAAATATTAAATTAAAATAATTCAATTAAATGAAAATAAAGAATGGAAACTTGTAGCTAAACTAAATGTGTTAAATAGATAAAAAGTATATACATATATACCCAACACAAGAACGAGCATTTATTATATTAATTTGTTATTCGCTTCCCCTAAAATGATTTTTTTTATTTTCTATTTTAGCCTTCATTATTGAATAATAAACTTACACTTCCTGTCCATAATAGAACCTTTTTCATTCCAGTTTCCGGTTTTTCTATTCCAACTCTATTTTAAGTATACACATTGTATATACTGTTACTTATTTTACACATTTAGTTAACATATAAGTTGTCATTACTTTATTTCCATTGAATTATTTTTTAAATTATTCTAAATTACCTTCATTCTCTTATGAACAATATAATGTAAGTTTAATTAGATTTATACATATATATTTTCATATATTTTATATATTATGAATAAATTCCTATTAATTGTCCAATTACATTCTGATTTACATTAGAAGTAATTTTTAAGTGTTCACGCCCGCTTGAATATATTGAAATTTATTTTACTTTATCTAAATTGTAATTAGAATTTTTTCCTTTCTTAGTTGTTTTTGTTTTTTTTGAGGTACAATTTTTACTTTGTTAATAATTCCTTTGATGGTTTTCCTTTTTGTTACAGAATTAAATTTTAGCGTAAATTATTTTATCTCATCAATTATCAGGCCAAGTTTTATTTTGAAACGTTTTAAAAAAATTGAAGAAATTCGAAAAAGCCTAGCAACGTTCTCTATCCATCTAATATCATCTTTTTTTCTATCTATCTCTCGCCAACCATCTGCACTACGTATCAGTCTGTCTTCAAATCTAAGACATCTTTCTTTCTTTCTTTCTCTCTCTTTCCAATTTTCTTCTCTCTTCATGCTTTTAAATTCCCTTTCTTTCCCTTTCAGTTCGCTATGTTTTTGCTTACTTTCTACTCTCTCAAATAAATTTTTGAATGACCTTTATATAAAATATTGCAGAGAGTGGTGAATCTCTTCCTCACTTTCCCGACCCAGTTTTCTTCCGCATGCAAATTTAACATACCTTTTTCTCTTCTTTTACCTTTTCCCCTTCTCCCTATTATTCTTTATTTTTCCTTTCTTTCTTTCTTCTTTGACTTTCTATTCGCTACGCTTTTTTATAAGCTGACTTCTGACACACACACACACACACACTCACACACACACACACACACACACACACACACACACACACACACAGACAGAGAGAGAGAGAGAGTAAATTTTTGAAATTTTTCATATTGAAGAAAGCTGAAGACGTAAACTCAATTCACAGATATGATCATTCGTTCATAAATTTTGAATATATATATATATATATATATATATATATATATATATATATATATAAACATGTTCCGGAAATTAACGAATTTTAACGAAACTTTGTTATAAGCAACCGACAATTTTTAATGAAATAAAAAAATAATAATGTTCAAAATAATTCATATATATGAATTACTTAGGTTTTGGTCATAATAAAATTAGACCAATGCACATTTGTATAAAGGTGTGTTCAATGCAATTATATTGTAGAACTTTTGAATATTTTACATTTGTACACGGATTATTACGCGACCTAGGTTTCTACCATGAGTGGTGTCTTCAGGAGATTTTCAATAACTGATTTTAAGGTTTACCGTTTTTTTTAAGAACGCTCATGTGTTGTATACCGATAAACAGACAAACACGGGTATATATAAAAATATATGACTTATATTTTTATTGATGAACGATGAACCGTGTAGCCTAGTGAACAGAGAGTGAGAGCGCGCTTCCAGGGTTGACGGGGGTGTCTCTCTTCACCGGCCGATCTCTGTCGGTGCTACTCTGGTCTGGTCTATCCGGACTGTCTCGTCTCTCTGACTAGACCCGTCTGTGGTGAAATCCGTGCCCGAGGTCTTTTTATCTCCAAACCGGTACTTCCGATTTTTTGCCTCGCCTACGCACGCCCACGTAATTCTCAGAGACACCTGTTCTGTTTGCCTCTTGTAGCCATTTCCGCTACTGCCGGAAATAAGGTCAAACAACCATCCGTTCCTTTCAACGGCCGGAAAACGCCCCCGCTTCCTCACTTCCTCGGGTGGGCCTAGATTGTTATATTACATTCCTCGCCCACCCATTTTCCAAAATGTTCACCTAAGAACATTTTAAGTGCAACATCCTCACTCTCCTCCCCATGCCACACAAGCCCTACAATTGTATAAAACATGTGTCGAAACAAACAAAACAACAACAAAAAAAAAAAAAATAGGGGAGCCTACATCGGCAACCCAACAATGTTCGCGTCCATCTTGAAAATTGTTCTACCAGCTCGATGTTTCATTGTTCTTTTTTTTTTTCCTTCTTTTTTTTTTCCTCCTTTTTTTTTTTTTCTTTTTTTTTAAATATCCATTTTCACAGAATTGGGCAAAGTTCTTAAAAATGTTCATTTTCTTTCTCGACTCTGTCCATAAGCGTAGACTCTTCGATGCATAATCCACATGATTATAGGCGGTAATTGCGCCCCAGTTTCTAAACTAACATCGAGTAAATGACCTTTGACCAACACCATGTGTGCCTCTGCTCGAGTTTATTGTTACACATGTAACCTCATTTAATTTAATTTAATTTCAAACATACTATGTTTGAACACAGAAAAAAATGGTCATTATCTGCCGTACATATCATTCATAGTCTGACCGAGAAATGTTCAATAGAAAATGAAGAAAATTACCCTGATTCCAACGTTAATCCGCATGCAATTTACTTGTGGAGGATATTAATTTAGTCTAAAAAAATGGACCCGTGACTCGTAGTTCCTTAGTTTGTACAATGCTTTCCATTCCCTGAACTACTTCCTCTGGATACGAAACCAAGCATATCTGATTTGTTGACATCTCTCTGTTTAACGCAGAGTGTTGAACGCCCGTTGACCCCGGAGTACTATTCACAGCGGATGACTCAATTTCCTTTTCCCAAGCACTGTTGCTTCTTTTACACTTAAAAATCCGCTTCCTGGCTATTATTCCCAGGATTATTATTACGCCGACCACGCCAGCAATGACTCCTATCGTCAACCTCTTCGGGAGTTCTTCATATCCTTCACTAAATCTCTCCATATTTATCTGTTCCAAGGTATTTACTAGTTTTCAGAAATTAATATATCTTCAAAAGATATTTCCAAGTCACACTTTTACGTAAATAAAAATAAGTTTTAGATTTTAATTTAATTTTCCCAAATCTCCCCAAATAATCCGATTCCACCATATTGATAACAAAATATCTTTTCAATATCTGACTCATATCGCGAAACACTGAGACGCGGGTGAATGTTTTAAGAATATATATAATCGGTGTATTCGCAAAGAAATAACCAAACAATGCAGTTGTTTTCAAGCAACGATGTTGAGATATTTTTATTTAATTGGCGATTTTGTTGGCTGTTGTTAACTGCATAATTAAAAATACACTTTAAAACTCTCGATAACATTTAAGTCATTTCTATGCTGTAGAAATGTCACGCAAAACACAAACATTTTTAAATTTTGACAATATCTGTGGAAAGATTACAAATTGACGTTTACGAACAAATTCTGTTGACGAGATCAAAATTAAAGAACCCCTTTCGTTTCTCTGATTTTCCTATTGTGGTAGCATTCAGCTACATTTATAATTTGTTAATGTTTACCAATTTTGATTTAGTTCATGCAATACAAGGCCAAATGGAGAAAATGGAGAGGGTCATTTTACGCTAATACTCCAATTGGGGAAAGTTTGTGTACGTAGAACATCGATTGTTTTTTTTGTTTTTTTTTAATTCGGCTCGAGTACTGGTCAGAAAAACTCAACTATTTCAACCATACAACTGACCTTCATAATCACATTGAGAATAGTTGTTCGTCAATATTTCTATCGGGTTGTCTGGAAAGTTCATGCCGCTTTTTAAGTAAAATTAAGACACAAACCAAAATTATTTCATTAATTATTTATTCTACGAAATATTAACTATTTTCTTGCACAAACCAAAGAAAACATTGTTATCAACAAGTTAATCCAATTATCCACTCTAACTCACTTCACATATATGGTAAAATATTAACAAAAAAAAGAAAAACAAATCACCAACTCAGATGCCCTACACCTACAGACAGGCAAATATTTCAACTTTCTTCCTCCCCGTCAACTTTAACACCCCACTCCTCCCCGTCAACTTTAACACCCCACTCCTCCCCGTCAACCCTAAACCTAATGCGCTACTCCCTACATGTAGTCTGTTTCACCACCTCCGTTCTACCGAACAATCCATATTTCTCATTTCTACGGTCAGATCGGCAAAAGTATGCTGTCCCATTTTTTTTTTTTTAACGAGACCTACTATAAACACGAGCAGAACACACACACTATCAATCAAAGAGACACCTACCTTGGCTGACTGTCTATATATTTTCGTCTTCTTTTTTTTCTTTTTCTTCCTTCCTCGCTGTCGTCCGGTTGTTTACTATTTTCGTCTTCTATCCGGTAGTTTTAATTCCGGAAATTTCAAGTCTGTTGAATTTTCAATCGTTGTCGTGGTAAACCCAATAATGTTCGTATCAATCTGTTTCGTTGTTTCAAAACCAAGTCACTTAGGCACCAAAAATACAAGTCTGTTATATAGCAATATACAACAAACAAGCATGTATATGAAAATATATAATAATAATTTTTATTGATGACGATGGACCGTGTAGCCTAGTGAACAGAGAGTGAGAGCGTGCTTCCAAGGGTTGACGGGGGAGCGTCGTCGTATCTGTTCTCCTCTCTGACTAGACTTCTTCTGACTCTCTGCTCTGTCTAGACTCGTCTGTGGTGAAATCCGTGCCCGAGGTCTTTTTATCTCCAAACCGGTACTTCCGATTTTTTGCCTCGCCTACGCACGCCCACGTAATTCTCAGAGACACCTGTTCTGTTTGCCTCTTGTAGCCATTTCCGCTACTGCCGGAAATAAGGTCAAACAACCATCCGTTCCTTTCAACGGCCGGAAAATGCCCCCGCTTCCTCACTTCCTCGGGTGGGCCTAGATTGTTATATTACACATGTAAAGGTTTTTTTTTTTCGCCGGACATTTTTTGACAGAAAATCTTTGAAAAATTGCACGTATAAAAATTCTCCGTCACGTGAGCGTTCTTTAAAAATAACGGTAAATGCAAAAATCAGTTATTATAAATCGCCTGAAGTCACCACATGATAGAAACCTAGATTGCCTAATAATTCGTTCACAAATGTTATATATATATATATATATATATATATATATATATATATATATAGTGTATCGAGGCAGCAGATAATTTTCTAAACATATTCTGTTAAATGTAAGAGACAATGAATGTCTATTATGTTTAATCATGAGCCGGTTCTAAACATAGTATTTTGGCTTTAATTTCAGGTGAAATTAAAGCCAAAATACTATGTTTAGAACGGCTCACCACATGATAGAAACCTAGATTGCCTAATAATTCGTTTAGAGCGTCTCACCACATGATAGAAACCTAGAATGCCTAATAATTCGTTCACAAATGTTATATATATATATATATATATATATATATATATATATATATATATATATAGATAATGTATCGGGGCAGCAGATAATTTTCTAAACATATACTGTTAAATGTAAGAGACAATTAATGTCTATTATGTTTAATCATGAGCCGTTCTAAACATAGTATTTTGGCTTTAATTTCAGGTGAAATTAAAGCCAAAATACGATGTTAAGAACCAATTTAATAATGGATTATCCAAATCTTGGAGAATTTTTGTCTTTATTTTCACCTGAAATTAAAGCCAAAATACGATGTTTAGCTCGGCTCATGATTAAATATAATAGACATGCATTGTCTCTTATATTTAACAATATATATATATACATATATATGAAGAAACGTTCACCTTGAGCCTCTTATTGGGATTTAAACTCAGCGTAGACATCGTGCACCTCCAGCATATCGCTCCTGTAACGCTTTTTCAATGCAAAATGTTCATATTGAGTAGATTCCTTAGTTCTACTAATCCGAACTGTGACGTCTAAGATCTTCCATGCCACGTACATTCATTTCGATCGTATTCCCCTGAGAAAATCTAAGTTCCATTCTATCAGCTTATTACCACAAACCAATACCTTGTGGAACTGACTCCGGAGAGACTGATTCCCAGATCACTGCAATTTTACATGTCTAAGGTAACTCGTTAACTTCTACACACGTCCGCATATGCGATGCCTCTTACTCTAGCTTTTACCTCAAGTGACCCCGTACCTTGTACTGGGTGAAAACGACTGTGAAAGATATTCACCTTGTTAGATTTAGGTGTGTCATTGTAATAAATATTCAGCAGCGAGTTCATGAACTCTAAGAAAGAGGATAAAATTGATGAGGAGATGCTGAAGTATCGTATGACTATTGAGTGTTCACTTGGCTATTGCTTTAAGCACCCCAGCATTTATGTATACATCTGGGTGAGAGAGAAAAGTGAAGAAGAATAAAAATAAATAAATAAATAAATAAAAATAAAAGAAAAAGCATCTTCAAAAGAACAGGAAGAAAAAATAACTCATTTCAAGACGACATCAAACAAGAATTACCGACCGACCCCACACATATGCGCCTACGCTCACCGCCTTGCCATCGATTATCGACAATCTATACCTGGCATTTGGAGCAGACAGGCGGAAGATCGATTCTCTGTTAGCTCACTGCCAGTGTTTAGGAAGAGATCGATCCATTCGTCACTAGAAATCGAATTTTGTGTTACTGATAAGAGAATATCATTCTCAGATTCTCGGATTAAACATCGGTAAAATTTTCACGATTCTCACTAATACTGCCTCCCCACTCCTGCATTAAGAAAACCATTTTGCTGCGTCGGTAACTTTACAGTTGCTATTACACCTGCATTTACAACCAGCATTAGTTCCACCTAGAGACATCTATATTTACTGGCATGAATATAACAATGGCAAACATTTTGCGATATCATACGCCAGAAGTATGTCTGTATATTCTTTTTGTAATTACATTTATATCCGGACTATTGTACTCATATTTGTTTCTGTCCTCTTGACGTTTCGAACATTAGAGCTCCGGCCTTCATCAGGTGAAAAGTGGTCTGGTTAACCTATAGAAAATTCTCACCTGAACCTTTTATTTTAAGTGTGGGGCTGTAGACTGTTCTTGTTTCCTTGCTCATTCGTCATGTTCTGCTTATCTTATTTAGTACTGTTCAGTTATTGTTCGCCTCCACTGTGTGCAAGGATTCACTGTCTGATTCAGGATTGAATTCACGACCAGTTTTTTTAATATTTGTAAATTTTATTATCAGTAGTGTCAGACGTTACTTTGGCAAATTTTCGTCTATGGAGGAGATACAAAAAAACAAAAAAAACTTTCACATGGCTGAAAAGTCACTGAATATAGAGGTATTATGAATGAAGTGTCTGATAAGGGCGTAAAAAGAGGAAGTAAAAATGAAGATTAGACAAATAAACGTTTGCCCTGAGATGAGGTAGTATTTACAATGTTTACATTATTCAGCTGATTTTCCTAATATTTGTTGCCATTTGTACGACGTCTCCGGCCTTCTTCAGGTGCTAGAAATTTCGAACATTATTACAATCCCTGGGGTATATTACTCTCAGTCCTTGCGTTGTAATGCATGGATTGAAAGTCATGAGTTATCTCCCTCTGATCCTGTAAGTTACTTGTTCACCACTGCTGTATCTGGTATTAAACTCTCAAATCTTTGAGTCAAGTCACAGGAACTAACCAACGTCATTATCCACTGGGCCATGTGTCCTTAAGTTGCAGGGATTTCGGGTCTTATAAGAATATTTACGCAGTTTGTAGTGGGTTGAGTTAGAAAGGTAAGAAAGTGGCTGGAGTCGAGCTGCCAAGTCGGGGCCTATCAGATTATGGATTCTCCTTTGGAGCCTGTTGAGAACGCTGAGATGAACATCAGAGGCGTCTGATCATATATGACAGCAGTATTCTATGCACGATTTCGCCAAGCAAACCTGGACATAAAATTATGGAGATCTTTGGTTGTCGATACGTTAAGATCCTTCTTTACACTTTGTTGGCAGGTTCTTAAGGAAAGGATAAACCAATATTTTGGGTATCAGCAAAGCTGAAAGTCATGCAGAGGGTAACGTTTCATGTCATACATATACCTTCAAAATTTGTTTAAATCTTATTCTTAAGCTTTTTTTCCCGAAGATAGATTAAGGCAATAGAGGGTTATTCAGTTTTTTCTCTTAGATTGGCAGCCAAGTAAGATAAGTGACCCAAATTTACCTTTTTATTCAGTTAAATTTTCCATAGTCGAAAGAGATTTTTTCTCTCCCATAACTCTTTAGAACGTAGGCGATGAGAGCTCATCTAGTTAATGTTCCATTTTCAGCCCTTATTATTTCCCCTTATATCTAATCTCTGTCTACGGCTATATCGTGTTGAATGCACCGGTTCCTGTCCGATCAACGTAGTTAAGCAATCATCGAGCCTGGTAAGTACAGTACTTAACTGTGTGACCATTTTGGGAATACCAGGTGCTGTAAACGTAAGGACCAAGAATGCCCCACCGGTCCTCCAAGTTTGGGGGTTGGGTGCAGTAGTAACAACCCTGCCCCGTAAAAAACAATTTGTTACAGAAACAGCAACAAAAAGTTGCTGCCCTATGCACCATTGGGTGTGATGGAATAAATGATGATGAGGATGATATCTAATCTTTATCAACCATTCAAAAAAACCTCCTTTGGGTAGGTTATATGCTCATTTCTTCTGTCAGTTAAGCACAGAATATGTTTTGTAGGTATCATATTTATCAAAGGTTCTTCATTATGTATACTAGAAATTTAAACTTCTCTTGCTAATGTTAAGTGTCCTTTTTATTTTTTTATTTTTTATTGTTTTACTCAAGAAAGGCGGTACCGCCACTGATGCGCAGGGGCCTACATAAAAATAAACGTTTAGAAGGAGAAGAGTGAAGAAAAAGATGAGCCAGTTACTGGGGGTGTCAGAGAAAGGTCCAGAGAAGGATGGGAACAGATGTGTGAAGACAGTTGCGAAGGTAGAGAGAAAGTAAAAGAACAAGATATACGGGGTGATGTAGAAAGAACTGGTCTCAAGTGGATAAGAGATGGGTATCGACATTGGATTTAAATTGCTGGATGTTGTACCCATCAGGAAAGCAAGTATATGGAAGGGAGTTTCACAGGTGAGAAGTGCGAGAAAAGATGCTTGAATTGTCGGCTGCATTTGGTTGATCTAATTGTAAGTGGGTGGGACACAGTTGCCAGTCTGATTTCATGAGTAAATTCTTGTGGCGTGGGCACCAGTGACATAAGCTGGTCGGAGTTGAAGCCATGAAAATATTTGTAGAATAGACAGAGGGAAGCCACATCCCGCCGGTAAGATAGTGGCTGGAGTCGAGCTGCCAAGTCGGGACCTATCATATTACGGATACTTTTTGTGAGGCCTGCCGAGAACGCTGAGATGAACATCAGAGGCGTCTGATCATATATGACAGCAGTATTCTATGCACGATTTCGCCGTTGATCACGTGTTCAAACAATAATGTTCTCAGCATGGTTCTGAATAATAATATGTCTCTTGTCTCAAGTTTCTTCTCTGTTTATGATGAAAAGATAGAGCTTTCACTTCCATGTAGGAAGTACCATGAAATGATCGATCTTTTAGTGTCATAGAGGAAAACTGATATTAAACAATTCAGTGAACTTGTTTACAGTTAAATATTTCGATTTCTTCGGCTTGGAATAAGAAATCAGAGAGCCGGCTTCGAATTCCAGTTGAATAAATGAATCCGTCTTATGTCCCTCTAGCTTTTGGTTACATAGCAGCACAGATAGGGTTCTGTAGTCTTTGTTTGCAACTAATAATTCTGCAGAATTAAATGCCAAACTACTGCAGGAAAAACTGTCTTGTCGGTTGTGGATCGAAAACGACTTGATCGCCAAAGAGGGTATTTAGCTGACTGAATTTACTTACGTTACTATGAATATTGACAATGTTGAACCATAAAATCAAAATTGCCGCATCGATGTATTGATGCAAAAATGTATACTGATAAGGGGATATTTATTATAAAGTATTACAAGAGAAAACCATTTACTCGTTCTCGTCGAAAACTGTTTTCTTTTTTTACGCCATTTATTATTGTTCGCCCTACATATATTGCTTTCTAGGGCACCTCGATGTAGAATATATATATATATATATATATATATATATATATATATGAATGAGAAAAAACAGATGTAAAATATTCAGGTTCGCTAGTAATTTGGAAGACTAAAAAACTATATTAAAACTTGATTCTGAAATATAGCCAAAATAAAAAAAATATGAAAAGAATCAAGAATATGCAGATTTTAAGAACTACAGTTAAACAACCTAAAAATGAAATGCGTAAATCCCCCTGAAAACCATTATTAAAACAATGTTAGTATCGTAGGTATTTTACTTTTACTAAATGTTACTTACTACATGCCTCAAGAGCCATTCAAGTTTGCTAGTTACCGAATGAGATATATGATATGAATGCAAGATGTAGAATGAAATGAAGATTAGAATAAGGAGGTCGGATGAGGATCGAAAGTTGAGTTGAAGAATCTAGAATTGTGGAGTTCAGTAAGTCGTGCAGGGAAGAAACTCACAAACAAATGAGAAGCTCTAGGGAAAATGATATTTAACCGTAACTTGTTATACGAAAGGGATTAGAGTGATTCAACTTCTTGGACCTAGTATAACTAGTATGAGCTATAAAGGTTTGCACTAATGGAAATGAAAGTGTTGGTTGAAAAAATTGATAAGCTTGTAACGCTGCGTATGTGAGAAAGAGAAATAAAAATAATTACCTACGAAACCGTGAAAAAGCCTTAGAATTCTATCAAGGCGTAAAGTAAACACTGCGGAACACCAGTAAAAATGTTGAAGTCACACTCCAGCTTGAGTTTAATCTGGTTTTGAAAGAAAAGTCTAACTGTTACGACGTAAGTGACAAAAAATATAAAAAGTACTTAAAAAATTTAAATTTAAAAAAAATTACATTGGTTGGCCAAAAGTAAAACTACACTTTGTAGATATGCACTTTGAAAAAATATATTTGTTACAATTGTATTTGTCCAAAACATTATGTTCCCTTGTTTGACACTTTACTTATATTTCCAGTAAAGTTGAAATTTCTCTCGAGAACGCTAAAACACACAGCACGACACAAATCCCGATCTGCATCAATTTTAATAAAAATTCCTGTGATGTACTCTTAATTCGTCCACCGTGTAAAGATTTCTCTAATAAACCTTGTTCTTTACTACTCACCGCTCCCAAAGAAATCCATTTGTGTTAGGTCAGATGAATGTGGAAAAGTTTGTTCAAGGTCGCTCCTTAATGCCAAAGTGTAATGGGGAGTGCTTCAAGCTTGTTGAAAGAACAGTTATGCTTTGGATAAATTTTATTTATAACAAATAGCGAAACAATGCAAGCAACAAATGAAAGTTTAAAAATAATGACACTATCCAATAGTTGAAAAATTTCTTTCATCAGCCAGAAAATGAATACCGATTTAAAAAAAATTAAACTATGCAAATTGTACAAAAAGTGCATCTTCTATGTGAGTACACTTTACATTAGCATTTGATTTGGAAAAATCTGATTTTTGTACCTATCTTGGTAAAAAAAAATATAATTACGATAATAAATTCTCTTCACTATGAAGATGACACTTTCAGTAGTTTAAGAGATGTTTAGAAAAGCACTATTCACAAGACTATAACAGAAAAAAATATCTAGCAAATGATAATAACTGATACACGGAAAAAGTTAGAATAAATATAAACGTTTAGAGTAAATGATGAATCGCAGAACAATGGACACTGCCAAATTTATAGCAACGTTGATTTTGACAAGAAAATTCCAAAAACCGGCTGTCGCTTGATTCCCAGTGGCGAACATGGAAATCTATGAATGCTGAAAAAGACTGCGTCTCGAGTATGAGAATGCTTTCAGATGCAACTGACACAAGAATAATGATAGCCGTTAAATCCGTCGGTAGACGAAATGTGTTATATTCGGTAATTCATCAAATGAATCTACAGAAAAGTACACCTGACCAATGCTATTGAGATCTCTCTCTCTCTCTCTCTCTTATATATATATATATATATATATATATATATATATATATATATAAGGCCATTTTTAAGCAGCGTTAGTATTTGCATTTAAATTCCTTAAAAATAACACGTACCGAAACCAAACATCCCTTTCGGTGTATTTTTAGAAGTTAAATGACACAAACAAAACACCGAAAGAATATTAGAAAATATTAGAAAAAGTCTTTCTATGACATCTAACCTGTCTGCATGAAAAGCTGCAGACTTAAGTGTTCTATAAAAATAATGTACTACTGAATAACAGATGTATTGACAGTTTTATGTAAACATAAAAAAATATTTTTCCGAAATCTAATTAATTGCAATTGTTCATAACTTATGCCCCTATTATAGCTTAAAAAATAAAAATTATTTTGCAAATATAATTGATCCACACAATACTTATTTGTTTTTTTTTAACTACAATATACCTTAGTCTACCATAATTATTTATTTCTAACCTAAGCATTTCAGCCCCTTTAATTCATGACGTAGTACATAATCAAATTAAAAAAAAAAAACCTGAAATCCAACCTGCTATTAAAATTATTTTCTACCCATTGAAATAATGTATGGTCCCACTATGTATCCTACCCAGACAAAATTAAAGTGTCATCTCATGACACCAGGATACTATGTTGATTTTCGCGACCAAAATCTTCAACTTCATAGTTCAATCTAATTCTCATTTTTGACTGAACAATATTGACCCACCTAGAAGCATATTCTCTAACTACCACTCCCTAGTTTTCTAGATAACCATAAATTAATTTTATATTTTTTAAATAAATAATTTTCACCATTTATTTTAAAATATCACCTGAAAAAGAAAACAGTATTGTTCTGAAATCTTGAAAATATTTGTGTAGCGATATAATGCTTTTATAAATCATTGTGATAACAAAGTTACAATGTTACGCTCTACTTTGTATTGAGCAGTCTTCATAAAGGTCCATGATATAACAGTGAGTTTTAATCTATTTGTTTTTTAACTTCCTTATATATATATATATATATATATATATATATATTGTTCTGTCAGCAATGAGTTAGAACACTCTCAGCTATTTGGCGTGTATAATGATAATGTACACGCTAAAAAGTTTGCCTCCTTCTACCGAGCCCCCATAGTTCAGAGGCAGAATCGCCGACTGACGCCAATTCGGTCGGTTTTCAATCCTGTGCAAAAAAGCAATCGTCTGTCTAACCTTACTGATGAGCTGTGATAAACAGATCTGTCTGCTGATGAAATATATATATATATATATATATATATATATATAGATAGATAGATAGATAGATAGACAGACAGACAGACTGCCTGACAGATGGGCAGCTTAAATCTGGTATCGAATACGAAAACATAATTTCTGGAGGTTATTAAACTAAAAAAAAATAATTTTGTTCGAGGCCACAAAATATAGAAGCCCATATTAATTGTATAAGAATGTAATATCTGAAAGCACTAATATTAGAGTATACGAAAAATAATTACGTACTACGCTAACTAACTGCAAAGGAAAAGCTTATCTTTCGGGATATACGCCATGTGTTATGATAGGAGACTTTGCTGTGCATATATCCGTACAAACAATTTACTACTTTATGTTTCAGCAGTTTTTATCAGAAACGGAATAATTAAGTATCGTCCAATTTCCGGTAAGAAGGATTTTTTTCTTGATAAAATTTCAGTTAGATACCAAATATCTCCTCTAGTAGATGTTGACATAAAAAAAACACCCATCATCCTGTGGTCAATATTTTCAACGAAACACTATCAGTGATGGCCTCCATGAGCAGTGCTTTGCGAAAGAGCAACTCCTGATTTGACTCGAGTGTTTCCATACAGTTTTGAATTTAGAGTTTGTCCTTCCCTTGGATTTTCTAAAACGGCTTGGAATAACCAATCAGTCGTGATAGTTAATCAATAGATGGAATTTCCTAACTTCCCCAGTGGTTTGAGCGTCAGTGATCATAAGGGACTAGACTGCGATTCGAACACAACTCTCAATTTTCACATTTCGTGCTTTTAGATATTTTACTACCGCATCGTCTTTTTCGTTTTTTACAAGAAAGGATATTAAAATATAACTTAAACTTATTTTGTGTCAACAATTTATTCATCTTCATTTTTAACGACTGCAGTCTTACCAACAGACAAATCTATTTAAAGAACTCTCAGCTTTTTCCCAAAAGTGTGTGAAACAGTTCTAACCACCTATGATTTTAGTATTAAATAAGAGTACGATTTGGAAATTAATATATTTAGAGATGGACAGCGGATCGAGAAGCACCTACAGCAGAAGATAAGAACGTGTACAGCTCCAAAACTTTTGCAGGTTATCCGTATAAAGATAAGGACCTGAAGAATCGACCAGAAGATTGTACATATAAAAGAGGACATTTGTTCAAACATCAAAGTAACAAATACTTTTTACTTAATTGACAAGTGAAGAAGTTAATTCAGTTGTGGAGAATAAAATAAGAACCAAACAGCAACGTAATTTACATATTACTATTCAAATATTAGTTGTCTCCAACCACAAAGCGACTAAAGGATTTTCTATATAAAATAGAGAATTTAGGTTGAATGTCTTAACATATTTGATTTTGAATTATTGAGCAAAAGAAATTAAATCATTTTATACGGAATAATAGATACATTAAAAACAGAAATAAATATTTTACTTATTAAAAAAACTTATAAGAACAAATACATTTTTATCGGTATATGCATCACAGAATAAAAATTGCTAAATACAGCTGGCAATTAGTAAAATATGTCACCACATTCATAGTATTACATTGAAATACTAAACCGCAAATACTGACCTTCAATAGTGACAGCTAGAATATTTATGAGTAATGTTATTAATAATGTTAGCATTTGTCAGCTGTAATTTCCAACTTGGTATGAGATTAAGCTAAGGAGATTCGAGGAACTACCGCGGCGCCAATGTCTACAGGAGTAAGATCTGTCTAAGAGACTCCATACGTTGCATTCTAGCCTAAATCAAAAAAGGATTTTTCGGAAGAGGATCTTCACGTGAGACACAGAGGTGCCAAAAGGAATTGGTCCTTGTTAGACTCAAGCGAAAGAGTCGTTCAGTTAAAGGAAACTGAATCATCTTATTGGTAAAGCTAAACAGAAAATATATATCTCGTTTATGGGTTTAACAATATATAACAAAAATTTAACAAATTAAGTTTCCAATGCAGAAAAAAATATAAATCGGTATCAGGATATTGTGATTTCTTTATTCCAAATGTTCCCAATGGAACAGGTGGTAAAAAATCTATGTTCATGTTTCACAAGATGCTCATAGGTTTGTGTTGTAGTTGCAATGGTTTTAGTATTATTACAACAGCGAAAAAGAAAACAACATCTGTGAAAGACTAATAAAACGATAAAACGAACCCTGTCTATAAAAGACCATTATTCAATGTGCCGGGCAGCTTTCGGCATACATTTGGACCCGTGTGTTGCTAAAAATATGATAATTAAAAGTCAAACCAAATTTCAGTATCGCTCTTCTATTTGATAAAAACAGGGAAATCGTCTTTCAGGATGGAACCTACATGAGGTTGAAAATTCTCCAACTAAATTCACAACCATTTATTTAAAAAACAAGAAAAGGTAAAAATAGTCTCGAGAGAAGTACAAACTCGTTATGACTGCATTCTCTGAAGCGTTGCACAAGCCTCAAAAATTATCACTCGCCAAACCTTGGATTTGGCGAGAAAATGTTGGAGACGAAATTAGAAAATACACCGACGAAAATAAACTAGCCAAGTTAAGGTATATAATAAATAACCGTTTAACATATGCTGAAATTAAAGTAAATGCAATAAAAAGATCTACAACCAGAATAGACAAATCAATAGAGCATGAAAGGGAACTAGACAGGAAACAAAAATTGCTAACAAATAAACCATAAATCATAAAGAGGCAACTGAGATAAACACTAATCACTGAAGATAAGGCTGAAAGTTTAGAGGAATTCTAAAGGCGGTATCTTTGTCGCCCACAAGCCTGCAATAGAACGCGTCCAATCGAACCGAATAATTTTAAGGAAAGATGAATATACAAAAACAAAGAAAAGAGATCATGAGATATTTAAGTCAGACACAAAATACTGAAATAAAGGAACGAGAACAACACCCTATATTACAAACAACAAAGCATAGCATCAAAAGTATTAAACTTTACAATGCAGTAATCAAATTAATTCTGAATGGAGTAGACACAGATTATCAACAAAGCAATATATGGATCAGTAATAGCATTAACTAAAAAAAAATAATCAAAGTAGAAAAAGGCAATCACACAAGTATGAAGATCCACCTTGGAAAAGAAAAATAGAAAAATAAATAAAAAGAGTTAGAAATTACTTTTTCTAGAAATTGCTTCCGAAGGAATATAGACTGGTCAAGGCGAGGAAAAAATAATAGCACCTACTTATGTCTAGAAAATATTGCCACCTTTCCGCGACGTATCTTCTATGTATATTGTATTCAGGACGTAGGCAATCATGGCCTTCCACGTCTCCCTATCCCTGGTGGCTCTTAGCACGCTTTCTCCTGTAACGTGTCTCAGCTCCCGTTCTGTCATCCACCTGCTCAGGCCCTTTAAATATGTTATCCGCTGCTTTCCTCTGTTTCTTCTTCGCTCTATGTGGCCTGTTAGCATCATGTTCTCCAAGCCCTTCTTCCTCATTATATATCCCAAGGAATTCAGTTGTCTCTTCCTGATGCTCAATATTAATGTCCTTTTCGTTTCCATTTTTTCCAACACCTCGTCATTGCTCACATGCTCGGTCCACGATATCCGCAGCATCCTTCTCTAGAACCACATTCCAGCTGCTTCAAGTTTTCCCTTCGTCTTTGCTTATATTGTCCAACATTCACTGCCATATTGAAGAAACAAAGAACAAAAAAAACTTTTATACAACTTACGAGTTAGCCCGTGTCCACAAATATAAAATTAAAATATTGATGTCGATATGCCGTCTAAAATAAAGTAAACATATTCGGAGGTACCTACTATTAAATATTTTACATTAAGACAAAAAATAATACAAACCCCTGAGCGGGACAGAAGGGATATATATGCACACACAAATAGCTATAAACAGTTTAGAGATTTTGACAATCCTATCACGTGATCAATGTAAGTATAAAAATAGTAGTATAGAAGATACGTCTTTTTTTTCTTTTCTTTTTTTTAAATAAAAGCATTTTAACAAACCGCAGTTAAGTATACTCCGGTTTTCCTCGTCTGATCAACATTCATTTTCTATACAAACTATCAGTAATCGAGGAACTGGCAATAGAAAGACATGTAAGGACTATAAAATGCAGAAGAGTAAAAAAAAAAAACAAAATTACGAAGGAAAATGAAGTTCTATGAGCTTAAAAAATACAACTGAAAGCTCAAAGGAATTAGCCGCTATGAAGAAACTCAAGATTCTACAGTCAGGACACGAGCTTTCAATCTGATGTTAATAAATTTTACAGAAAAATTAACAAACAAAAATTGCAGTGACATTCCGCCCCAGCTATAGAAGAAGTTTGTGAAAAAATATGGCCTTAACTTAAAATGAAAAACATAAGCAGGTTGGATTACGTAAGAGGTAGAATGAATGCAAAATAAACCAGAGCAAGAATAATGGGAAAGTATGTTGAATGTGCACGATAAAAAGCAAAAAACACAGAAATAGATAAAAGTCTTAACTTTTGGCTCTATCTGAATACATCACACAAAAAACTGACCAGACAACTTCAAGATATTGTCAATGATCCTACCAAAAATTCTGACATGGTTATCGAAAGGGGTTACCTTTCATCTACCTCCCAAAAATGACAAAAGTGTCCTAAAAATTACAGACCATTTTACATGTCTTCCAACTACATACAAACTGTTGACATCTATTCTGACAAAACATATTCAGTCAGTTAAATGCCATACGTGAAATACGCTTGAGTGTTCATGTCTCTGTTGAGACATGTTTTTTTAATTGTGTCACCCCAAGCAAGGCATTCCACTACCACTATAGCCCAGGGGGTTATATAGAGCGATTGGGTATAGGAAATGTCAGAAGGAGGGTGATAGACGAGTTAGGAATGTACATAGGAAGAGAGTTGGAGAGAGTGGGTGTGAGTTAGTGTGTTAGGAGGTGTCTATTGACCCTACATATAAACTCCTGGAGGTTGTAGCCGTCGGCGAAGCAAGCATGCGGTAGGGAAATCCACAGGCGGGAAGTGCGAGTAAAGAATCTGCTGGAGTAGGAATTGCGGTGGCACCTAGTTTCCAATCTAGTATCTCGTGGAAATTCACATCTATGGGGCAACAGTGATTTCAGTTCGTCAGGGCCTCTTATAGAAGAGGCACAGGGAAGACACGAGAGAGTGACTGCAGGCGGTCAGCCAAGTCGGTATCAGTCACATTACAGATTCTTCGCTGTATTTTGTCAAGAACCCCGAGGAGAATAGCAGGGGCACCCGACCAGATGTGGCAGCAGTACTAAATACACGGGCGGATGGTAGATTTATATAAGTGCAGGATAGATTCAGACGGAAAGAATTTCCGGGCCCTGCACAGAGAGCCGACTTTCATAGCTGCGGATTTAGCAATGGATTCGACGTAGTCATTCCACTTGAGGTCCGCTGAGAGTGTCACGCCAAGCAGGCGTAGTGATTTATTCTCTGGGAGGCCAGCCTGTCCCATGCTAATGGGAGGGAGGTGCGGTTGTCTGTAGTGGTTAATTGACAGCAGCTTCGTTTTGGAAGAATTGAATTTTACGAGCCATTTCTTACTCCAATCCGCCACGGATTGGAGGTCCTTTTCAAGCTCGGCAGCGAGGTTCGCCTTATCACCAACACCAGATTTTTGATCGAGGCGAGAGTAAACTGTGGTATCATCGGCGTACATCCCTACTTGTGATCTTATAGCATCGGGGAGATCATTGATATAGATTAGAAAGAGCGTAGGACCTAGGATAGAGCCTTGGGCGACACCCGCGTTTGTAGGGTAGTTCCTGTGAGGCATGTCCGTTTAATACCACCTTCAGTGTGCGGTTAGAGAGGAATGACTGGATTAAGTCCAACAAAATCCAGTTATGCCATAGCTTCGCAGTTTCCGTAGAAGGACGGCATGCCATACTCTGTCGAAAGCTTTAGAGATATCCAAGGCGACGGGTTCGGGCTTCACCATTCTTGTCGAGAGCCTGGTAACCGGTCCGAAGATTATCCCTCAGTAGGTTGCCATTACTTTCTGCGGTAGACTTGTTGCCAGCAATGCCTACAGAACCCAATTTATCCTGTTTGTCTAACCCATTACATGAGGGATGAGATCCTTTATCAAGGGTGTTTGCGCATAAGAGAATGCAATGAATTCACCTGGAATTCGAACTCGGCTCCCCTTTTTCTCGTTCCGGGTCGATATTCACTGAACCACAAAATATATTACTTCTTAAAAAACAAACAGTGACATACCTCCTCTTAAAAAATAAAAAGGGTGCAAATATGACTCTCACCAATAAAAAGAAACAATTAATAGAATGATCTTGGAAAACTGATTCAATACAAAGAAAAATCTCAGTACAGGTTCAATAGATTATCGTAGAACTTTCGATTGTGTACAACATTCCTGAATCTGAAATTCTCTTAATGTATACAAGGTATCAACAGTCATCATAAATTTAATAAAACAATGTATGTAAATATGGAAACCAACACTTTACCTCAATCCTATGAATGAAATCTATAAGCCTGGGGAACTAAACAGGA
Organism: Ascarosepion bandense; assembly: GCA_037127315.1. Taxonomy (NCBI): domain Eukaryota; kingdom Metazoa; phylum Mollusca; class Cephalopoda; order Sepiida; family Sepiidae; genus Ascarosepion; species Ascarosepion bandense. The sequence continues at coordinate 2,118,300 of JBBBDQ010001440.1, forward strand.
GAGTAATATTTCAAAGTGAATTTTTATCAATATTTTGTAAATCGCTAATAGCATTAATCAGCAAAATTAATATAGCTATAGGATATTTTAAAAGAAAATAAGACATCTATTTCACACGGATGACAAATGTATGCTAGAACTGTCAGTGTCCTAGTAGGTTTCCTGTAATCAGTAAAATGTTTCAGTTTTTTTTAATCGTATCACCCCGAGCAAGGAGGTAATGCCACTGGTGTGCAGGGGGCTACATAAGAGTAAAAAGATTAAGTAGAAGAAAATGAAGAGGAAGACGAAGCAGTTAGAAAGGAGCAAGGGAATGATGGGAATACAGGTGTGATGACAGTTGCAAAGGTGGAGAGCAAGGAAAGGATATACGGGGTGGTGAGAGAACTAGAGTCAAGTGGTTAATAGATGAGTATTGACATTGCATTTAAATTCCTGGAGGTTGCAGCCGTCAGGAAAGCAAGAATATGGAAGCGAGTTCCACGGAACGAGAAGTGCGAGAGAAGAAGCTGCAGGAGTAGAATTGTCGTCTGCATTTGGTTAATCTGTGGAAGGGTGGGACCCAGTTGCCAATCTGGTTGCACGAGTAAACACCTGTTGCAGAGGCACCAGTAACTTAAGTTCGTTGGAGCAGAAGCCATGAAAGTATTTATAGAACAGATAAAGGGAGGCCACATATCGTAGGTGGGCAAGTGGCAGTAGTCGAGCCGCCAAGTCGGTACCTATCACATTACTGATTTTTCTTTCGAGCCAGTCGAGAACACTGAGATGAACAGCAGGGGCGCCTGACCATATAGTGCAGCAGTATTCCATTCACGGACGATTGGTTGATATATATGCAGTGAAAACATTTGAACAGATTCGGTTTGGGAATGCGCTAAAGCCGCGATTTTTTGAGAATCACTACAACATCCATCCTCTGTTAGCGTAGACCCTCGAATATCAATCAAAGTTTTATTGCAGTATGAAGTTTCTAAGTAATTTCATGCAAATGAGCGTGAAGGAATTCACCATGAAAATGAAAGAAAAAATGTGAAAGGAGTCAATTAGAAGAATGAAACTGATTTAAAGAACTGAACTGAATCATCAGAACAGAATTATGGCCATTAATTACCTTGCTATTCCAGTGGTTCAATAGTTTCAACATCTTGAATTAGACTCTAAATGACATCAGACAAATGGATCCTAAGACAAGTAAATTCCTTTCTAAGCATAAGATGCATTATTCAAAGGCTGATGAAGACCGTCTATACATACTCCGTAAAGAAACTAGAATAGGTATTATTCAGTTAAAATTGCTAAACAAGAAAACAACTACTGGCTTATTACCATACATGCAAACAAAAAGAAAAGACTGATACCATTAATCAAACAGCACGGAAACAGAAAAAATATTAAATAATAAAAGAAGTTTATAAATACAAACGGGATTTACAGTTAGAAAAACAATACAATACAATAATCAACCGTCGCAAAAAATATGAAAAAGAAAGCCATTGATGAAGCTCTTGAGCAGATGAAACAACGCTGTCATAAAGCCGATATTGATAAAGTTAACGCCCATTTAAGGATACGACTATCTGGATTAAAGGCTGAAGGGGAAGGCTATATTCTTGCAGCGCAAGACGATATTCTTTTCACTAAGAACTTTCAGTTAAATATCATTCATAATAACTTGGATCCAAAATGCAGGTTCGGTGAGATATCATGAATTTATAGACTAATCTCAATATGTTTTGTACTTGCATCAAATGAATGTAGAAAAATCGTCATGATCGAGTGGGGCATTATTTACACTAGTTAACACTTTAGGAAATATACTAATAAACACGTGTATGAACATCAACCAGCACCAGTTACAGAAATAGAAAATATTACGATTCTATATGGTTAAACTATCTTTACAGACAGGAAGTTGAAAGCAGATAGACTTGACATAAATGTTAAAAACAACCGAAAAGCAAAAACAACTTGCTTACTAACTGATATGGCTTGCCCAATAGATTATAATATAAGAAGCAAAGAATTTAGAAAACTTTTTTCTTCTTCTATCTCCCCTGTTTTTTTTCAGGACGTAGGCGATCCATGGTTTTTCACGTCTCCCTATTATTAGTGGCTCTTAGCACGCTTTCTCTTGTTACTCCACGCAAACCTCATTGCGTTATCCACCTGATCAAGTCCTTCAAATATGTTATCCACTACTTTCCCCTGTCTCTCATTCCCTCTATCTGACCTATTAGAATCAAGCCCTCCTTCCTCATTGCATGTCCCAGGAACTTTAGCTGTCTCTTCCTGATGCTGATTATCAATTGCCTTTTCGTTTTCATCCTTTCCAAAACCTCGATCCATGGTACTCGTAGCATCCTTCTGTAGAACTACATGTCAGTTGCTTCAAGTTTTTCCTTCATCCTCAATGATATTGTCCAACATTCACTGCCATATTGAAGAAATGGCATCACAGATATCCTATACTCTCTTCTTTGTTTCTAGCAAAATTGTCCTGTTTCTTAATACTTTACTCAACTTATGAAATGCCTCTTTCGCCACGCCAATTCGCCTTCGGATACCAGTGTCGCAAATTCCGTCTCAGGTATTTAAATTTTTGTACCTGCTAGATTTTAATACGCCTCTATTTGTATTTGGCACTTTGGGCTGCCCTTTTTGCTGATGACCTTTTTGCATTCGGTTTACTTGCAGTTTATTTGTTGTCCTTTCTAGTCACTCTCTTCAGCTACCTTCTGTAGGAGGTTTTGTAGTTTCCTTTCAATGTCTGTTATCAGCACTATATCATCTGCATACCTTATGTTTAAATTGTGGCCTCTGATGACGAGTTCTGGCATAACTTTTAAAGTCCTCAGAATGTACAAGTTGAAAAGATCCTTGTCTTACGCCCCTTTCTATTTTTGAATATCTGCTGAATTCGTTATCTGTCCGTATGCAGGCGGTTTTGCTGCCAGTAAAGCTTCATGAGACTTGAGAAACGAAATTAAAAAAAGAAAATATAGAAATGGACAACTAGATAGTACCAATCATAAAATACTTTCATGGCTTCTGCTCTGACAAACTTAAATGACTGGTGCCCCCTGTGAATTTGCACGAGATACGAGGTTGAAAACTAGGTCCCACCCTTTTACAGTGAAAGCGATGAAATGTAACCGCAATTTCTACTCCAACAGCTTCTTTCCTCGCACTTGCCGCCTGTGGAATTCCCTACAGCATGCTTGCTTCTCCGACAGCTACAACCTCCAGGGTCAATAGACACCTCCTAACACACTAACTCACACCCACTCTCTCCAAATCTCTTCCTATGTACATCCTAACTCGTCTGTCACCCTCCTTCTGACATTTCCTATACCCAATCGCTCTATGTAACCCCCTGCGTTATAGTGGCAGTGGAATGCCTTGCTTGGGGTGACACGATTAAAAAAAGAATATTGAATGATAAAGAAATAGGAACAACAAAAACACTCTGAAAAATCCCTGAAAAAACCAGCTCAAGAGAAATACAAAAATTGTTTTTCTAAGTATAGCCCACACATTTAGAATGGTCTTGTCTATGTAATGCTGTTGATGTTCTTGGAGTTAGAAAAACAAAATATTATTAAATGTAGCCATAACAATACACCACTACATGCCTTTGGTCGTGTCACAGAATTGGTAGGTTGTGCGTTCATAGAAGAAATCGAAATATAATGATAATAATACTGATAAGCATTTAGCATATAGAGAAATTTAAAGATAATACTAATAAGTTATTAATACTATTAAATTCAAGAAAAGGACATGATATAATATCATCAGAAAAGAAGAGTTTCACTTTAAGTGTTATTCATAAAAACATGAAAGTAAATAAAAAACAAAAAAGACAACACATTTCAAGTAAATACATTACTACTAATACTACTAATTACAAGAGTTAGCAATTTCATTCTACTGTATAGTAACATTTCTGTCAGGAGAAAAAATGTCTAAGACCTTCAACTGGGGCGAACAAAGTAACTTTTGAAAGGAAAGTACAGAGTGAATGACGCCCAAAGAACCAGCAATGGCCGACAAAACCGATTTCTCTGACATTTTCATTGAGAACGAGTAACTAAAATGTACTATTTTTTAATTTTTCTTTTCTATTGTAGTCATTGAATTAGCGATACACCGTGTTGTATCGCGTTAAACCATTTTTCTAACAGTCTTGAGTGATTTGCATTTGCATAGATAATGCTTTTTTCAAACCTGAAATAGAAGCATAAACATAAAGGCCTTAGTAGAAACGTTATTAAAAATATTACTCGCCGTCACCTGAAGTATAATACCGTTTGTATTTGTTACTTGTAAAACAAAAAACTGATTAGATAAATAAATACGGAAAACAATATTAGCACCTTGAAAGCTCATCCAATAACTCACTTATATACACTATCATTAAAATATGATCAAAAAGTGCAATACTTTTTTTCTAGGCATTAGAAAGAAAATTCAATTATGTTCAATGTAGTATGGAAGCACGTGACATATGACTGAAGTGATTTTTTTAAAAAGTTTAATGGTTGGTCTTCAATGAAGCTATGTGGCCATCACGAAGAACCGCTATTGTAGTCGGACTTCATTGTTGGTAAACCTGGCAAAATAGCAGTTCCTACAATCGTATATCAGGTTCTAGTTGGTCCTGCGGTAGTGAAACGCGCAAAAGATCGATGAATTTTACGTTGTCAAATCAGAAGATGTCTGTTGTATAAATCAGTTAAATATCACCACTAAAATAACACGGATTGTTGAGAATCTTACTTGTAAAGCTATGGACACACTTTTCTCTGTCTAGAAATTTCTTGTACCGCAGCACAATAGTGCATATATTTAGCAGTCTCAAGGTTGTAACTATAGAGTGCGTCAGCTATGTCTGGTACAAGCCACATCCAAACATAGCCAACACTCCCTGTATTTAAAGATATCATCAAGTTGTTTAAAAATAAATGGAATTTTGTTAATGGAACTGGATACTATAACATATTGGAAGAAGAAAAATACTCATTTTTCATGTTAAAATAGATATTTATTGAAATAAATAAATAACAAGAACAGGTAACAGTTAATGTTCAATGAGAAAGTTGTAGCAGTAATTTGTTGAAAAGAGTTTTTGCGTACGTATGTATGTATAAGCGTTTGTTTGGTAGGCATGTCTTTGGACGGAAAAGAAGAAGTAAAATGACTTAGCATACGAGAAGGACGGAGAAAGAGGACAATGTTCGGGTTAACTTGAAGCTTCTCTCGTTACATTTTAACTTATCCTCTCCGCTGCTTCCATCACTGACTCTCTGACTAACGCTGACCAGAGCCTTTTATGGCAATTTAGATCTTTCGTACTGGATCGCTAAATCTTTATGGTCTTGCAAATCGCTTCTCTTGGTTGGAAAATCAATTTAACATCAACTAGCGAAATCCGGTTTCGACTTTTTCTTTAAGCACGTGGTCAATCTTTTTTCTATCTGGCAAAACCAGGATTTCACAAGTCATCGTGAATTTTTGGAAAAGTGTAGAAGAAAGATGATTTTAATTCCTAATTCCTTTTCCTTTACAAGTTCGCCTCGATAGAATGGTAAACCCTAGCGTCCAATGAGAATTGCACGTTCCATCTTTATGAAGATCAGTGCGCAATTTTCAATTTGTTTTAGATGCAATAATTCTCTACAGTCTGAGCTAGCTTCGTTAAATCAGGCCACAAAAATCTTTCTCCTGGTTTTCTCTGCATTTCTACATTAAAATGAGAAACAACGTATCTGAACTAAACAAATGAGACCTACATTTTGCATTAATTCAAACTACTGACAATCATTTTATTTATGAGTGTTAATTCAAACATGCGGTCGTATAGCCAACACTTGAAATAATATTTTTCATTAATAGTTGCAAACATCATTCTTTACGCGAATTTATACCGGGATTTTCAATGTGAGAAATAACGATGTTTTTTTTTAATACTTTTCTATTAAGATTATCCTTCTCTATTAATGGTCAGATGTATTTCGATGTAGTGTAATAGTTAGCAAGCTTGTATTGCTCGAATCTATCACAACTAATTGGTGAGTTCAAGCCTCACTGGGCATCCCATACTTTTGGCATTTAAGCCACTCTTAGAAAATCGTCTCTACATGGTGGTCAAATTAACAACGGCTTGACACTTTTACATTTAAGCCTTCTTAAGGTTATTGAAAATTCCATAGACGGAGCGCGTAATCAATAAAGAAACTTTTAAGCAAAGAAAAAACAAAAGAAAAGAACAACAACAACAAAAGAAAGAACAACAACAACAAAAGAAAACAAATACAATCACATATGCAGAATAAGCAAAAGATACCTGATATTTATTGGAAACATAATGAAGAAGAAAGCTTGGAAAATAACTCTAAAGGCGTACATAAATGCCAAGCGGTAGCATGATGCAGCAGACTATTTGTTTGAATGGTTGGAGGAACGCTTATGGTTGGTTGGCAAAGGAAGAGACGTGGGTAAGAACCACAGGGGATACGAATTTGCTGAGAGCTATTTTCTGTCACAACCTGAATGTACGCGGCACAGAGAATGACCAAAGGAAAAATAATTATTTTCATTAACATTTATATTGAAAAGCAGGTAAATATTATTAGTCCTAGTGTAGGCTGAATGCAGGGTAGTTAAGATAGCTATGGGAGAGTGTTTGCGTCAAGTATACTCCGTCCACCAATTTCATTTCCCGTGTGAAATATATGAACAAATATAAAGCAAATTTTTCTTTAAAAGCGGTAATTCCTACTTGCTGCGGAATCATTTTTAGATAATTGGGTTGTAAATTTATAATAAATGACATGATGAAAAATGTTATTAACAATTATTAATTTATGTAGATACACAACTGAAAATTATATTTTTCTTTCTAAATACAACAAACGTAAAGGAGAGTGTTATATAAAAGACTGCAATTTTCAGTAAAAGAAGATAGTAACAAGAAAGGACTAGAAATAAACTGCACGAAAACCGAATGCATGGTCATCAGTAAAAAGGGCAGCTCGAAATCCCAAATACAGGTTGGAGATATTAGAATCAAGCAGATACATAAATTTAAATACCTGGGAAGTGTTATCACAGAAGACGGAAATGCGACACAGAGATCCGAAAGGCGAATTGGCATGGCGAAGGAAGCATTCCAGAAGTTGAGTAAGGTAATAAGAAACAGGACAATTTCGCTAGAAACTAGGAAGAGAGTGCTGGATTGCTACGTGCTTTTTGGCCTTCACTATGGTAGTGAATGCTGGAAAATATCATCAAAAATGAAGGACAGACTAGAAGCAACTTAAATGTGGTTCTATAGAAGGATGCTGCAAATATCATGGATCGAGCATGTGAGCAATTATGAGGTATTAGAAATGATAGAAACAAAAAGGAAATTAATACTGAGCATCTGGAAGAGACAGCTGAAGTTCCTGGGATATGCAATGAGGAAAGGAGGGCTTGGAGAACCTGATACTAGCAGGTCAGATAGAGGGTAAATGAGACAGGGGAAAGCAAAGGATAACATATTTGAAGGACCTAATCACGTGGATGACAGAACGAGGATTGCACGGTGTAACAGGAGAAGGCGTGCTCGGAGCCACCAGGGATAGGGAAACGTGGAAAGCCATGATCACCTACGTCCTGAAGGGACAGGGCACATAGAAGAAGAAAATAAAATGCTGACTTTTGCTTTCTTTTGACCCAAGAAAGAAGTCAAAATTTTAAAACGAAGACGGCAACATTACGCCAACAAGCATTCTTCTCGCCTTCCCACTCATCTAAACCAAGCTGAGTAAATCTCATTCATCTTCTGTGTCTCATCTCTCTATACAGCCTCTTATCTTTAGTTGCTTGAAGTAGATTTTATACTCTTACTGCCCTCACAGGCTATGGTCACTCTTTCATGTGCAAAATCTCGTTAATCGATGTTTGTTAGTGCCGCTTGGCTTTGATACATTTTGTGAGCGTCAAATATTGCGAATCGTCTTTCATCAAAGTATCGCACTAATTACAGCTATCTCTTTCTGATTGTAATGCAAGTTTTGTTTCTATTTTCGTTAAAATCTTTTCTTTGCTTACTAGCCCCGTTTATGGTATTCCCAGAATCATTCTGATGAACTATATCTGTTGCATCGTATTCTCTTCATCTATGAAGAAGTTATAAATCATTCACTGCCGTATCGGAATACTAATATTACATTGGAATTCAGAACTTTTTTCTCTGTTTCTAATGACATTTTCGTGTTTCTTAGTTTTTCTCATGGACGGCCTTTTTCGCTATTGCAACAGGAATTCAGATTTCATTGTCACATTTTCTGCAGTCTATTGTAACACTTTCCAAATTGTTTGCTTTTTTTATTTTTTAGAATCGGGTTCTTGGGCTCACGCTTGCGGCTGAGATGAAATGAAAAGACGATTTTGTGTTCATTGCTGGGTTAGCTGTCGAGATGTTTTGTTCACTGTATCGTGCTACCCAGTTTTTTTTCTCTCCAGAATCTATCTTACATATTTACAAGTCTACAATTCGTGTATGCTTAGAATATTGCTCCTACATATTGTCCGGTGATTCTGTTATCTATCTAGAGATCATTGATAAAATCTAAAGAAACATCAGCAGTATTTTTGGCCTCGATCTATCGTTTCGACTTCAGTCAATCAATTTTCCACCGACGTAAATTTGCCTCCGTTTACATTTTGTATAAATACTTTCATGGAAAATGGTCCGACGAGCACTTTGCTATGGTGCATAAATCCTTTCGTATTTAAACACGGTACTTGATTGGTGATGTAGTTTTACCAATTTGCATTTGAGCTGCTGAAATATAACTGTAAATTCTAAACTAACAGTTATTTTTCTTTCTAGAACGTTTAGCATAAGGATCTCCTTTTCTACTTCATGCTTTCGGCCAACTTTAATCTTTAAAAATGTAGATGTAATGTCAATGTATCTGCTGTTCTGATTACTTCTTTGCTTGCTCCATCGCAATGTTTCCGTTTTAACTCTTCCGTGTGCGTTGTGTTGCAATGAATATCGGCTCGGAACGAGAAATTGGGGAGCCGAGTTCGAATTTCACTTGAATTCCTTGCATTCACTTACGCGCAAATACCGTTAAAAAAGGTATTAATCTCTCTCTTTCCTCCAGTTATGGGTTAAATAACAGAACAGATTGGGTTCTTTTGTAGCGTACCGCAGAAAGTAATGGCAACATACTGCGGGATAATCTTCTGCCCAGTCAGTTCTGTCACTTTCGAGACATGATCTCCCAAGCGTGTATCACGTATGGCACTTAACTGGCTGACTGACTGACTGATGCCCAGTGGCTTCTTGCATGTCTATGGATTCACTGCATTGCTTGGGATGAGCTTTATTTTAAAAAAATTATTCTAAACGCACATCCTAGCTGTCCCACTTGCTAAACTACCATATACTCTGTCGTCTTACAGCAGAAATGTTAGCTCTTTGTCTCTGCTTTCTTTTAGATATTTTTCTAGGATTTCATAAAATCTTTTTAGGACGTCATCAAAACCAAGACATTTGCGTATCAAGTTTTTTAAGGTTACAAACACAGATATAGTCTGGTACGACCGTCATTACTTCTTGCTGGAAACCTAAAATAAATTCAGCCAGTATTAGCATGCATGACTTAAGCTCTTTCCTAATTTTTGGTACTAATATACACTACCGGCCATAATTATTAGGCATCTCCAGTGTCTTAAAAAATTATGTATTTCATACTATTTTCTTTTTGTATTTTTTGCCATGTGGATAATTGTAAATGAAAATAGAATGGTTCTTTTGTTAATACTGCGCAATAACATGCGCATCAAATGAATTTATAAATATTTAATAATTACCTATATTGCAGTTTTATCAATGAAAGAATGAAAAAATTTAGGGTGATTCGGAGGAGTTCATCTTTGCTTTCTTGCCTTGTGAAATGTTGCAAAGTAATAATACCAAAAGAACCATTCTAGTTTCATTTATAATTATCCACTTAAAAATAGTATGAAATACATCATTTCTTTAAAAAAACTGGAATGACCTAATAATTATGGCCGGTAGTGTCATTTATTTCTGTTTGTATGCAGGCGGTTTGGTCCTAATAAATATACCGGATTATTCCAATATCTTTACAAAATAAATGAAACTTTCATAGCAGTTGCTTGGAAGTATTCAAATCATTTTTGAAAATAACTAATTTTTCCTAAAAAAAAATAGAAACGGTTAATCCGCTTGTTTAACGTGCGATTTTATTGACAGCATATCCTCGTGTGGGTTAATCAATAAAATATTCCTTCGATCGTATTTTATTGATTTCTTAGCGTGTAATTATTTATCATAGTGAAGATATTAAAAAAAGAGTAGTAAAATGGATGGTTTTTTTTTACGCTATTAAGATTAGGACTTCAAGTTATCAATTTTCTCTGTTTTATCTTTTCGTTTCAATATTTAAAAGATTTCGAAAAATATAGTGAGATATAAAAACTGGGTGAATTTTATTGGTTACAGTGTGAATGCCTATTTTCAATAAAATCAATTACTGAATCCATATTCTGTATAAAACAAGAATAATTAAAAAAAAAAAGAAACCCTCTGTAACTACGGTATTTAAATGTCGGTTATCAGTGGTATATTTTTATTTAAATTTATAATGATTGATATTTTGTGGTTCATTAGTTTTCTGTTATTGTGTTCATCGACGGATTTCGAATATTTTAATCTATTTTTATTCACTTTTTATGTGCGTATGGCGGAAAGAATTATCGATTATAATTTTTTTTCTGAAATTATGCACTGGAATTCATGATGAAACACGTGTTGGTGGGAAAAAATCAGACTTTCGCTCTGCAGTTATGTTCACCTAAATTACTTTCAACCGAGTAAAGTCAAACTGAAATTCCTTCCATTAATACCCACCCTACTCTTACAAGCAAAAAAAAAAATCGTGAATCTAACCCGGGAAGTGTATTTAAGAAACGAGTAAAAAAAAAAAAGAAAAAAAAATAAGGAAGTCCGAGTCGATTTCTACAGAAAATGGTATTATCTGTCATCACACCAAAAGGTGCGCTATATTCTACTTTTCTCAAGATATGAAGATTAATCTTTAACAGTTCTTATTGTGTTCAGTAATAGAAATGCATCACTTGGAAGACGTTTCTCAACACTGAAATGGATCCTGCATATCTTCTTTATGTGCCATGTCTTTTCAGGACGTAGTCGATCATGGACTTTCACTTGGCCCTGTCACTTGTCGTTCTCAATATTTTTTCTCTTGGTATCTCTTCTAAGCCCCGCTCCGTCAACCATTTACTTATACCTAGCAAGTAAGTGTTTTCTCCTCTCTCTCCATTTATCCGACTTGTGAGTATTAAATTCTCCAGGCCCTCCTTCCTGATTACGTGTCCTTGCATGCTCTCCAACAGCTCATCTTTGCACACGTGCTCTGTCCATGGTATCCTCAATTTCTTGCTCTTCTCTTCTGTGGAACTCTGATTGCGTTTCCTATCAACTACGATCGTTAAAAAATAAAATGCAGTGTCTATATTGCTCCTTCTGAAAGAATCCTGCTCTTATATCCCTCGTTTTGTATCTTTCACTTTCATTAACACGTACCATCCGTTTATATTGACTTGTCTAAAGCAAAATAATTTAAAAAAGTAAAATTCTAGCTTGACTGTGCGTTGTAGTGTAGTGAATATCAGTTCGGAACAAGATATCGGAGTTCGAATCCCAGTTGAATTCGTTGCATTCACTTACGCGTAAATACCCTTGTGAAAGATACTAATCTATCTCTTCTCTCCAGCTATGGGTTAAATAGCTGGGCAAATTGATTTCTATCGCTGTTACCCAGTCAGTCATGTCTCGTTAAAGACATGATCGTCCAAGCATATATCACATATGGCATGTTACTGACTGTAGCTCGGTTAGGAAAAAATACTAAAAATACAGACGTACAAGACCTAGCGCAAACAAAAGGCAATAGCGGTTTTTTTCTGTCTGAATCTATCCTGCTCATTTATAAATCTACCATCCGCCCGTGCATTGAATACTGTTGCCATATCTGGTCGGCTGCCCCTGCTATTCTCCTTGGGCTTCTAGACAAGGTACAGCGGAGGGTTTGTAATGTGATCGAGACCGACTTAGCTGACCGCCTGCAGTCTCTCTCTCACCGGCGCGACGTGGCTTCCCTGTGTCTCTTCTATAAATACTTTCACGGCTTCTGTTCCGATGAACTTAGATCACTGGTACCCGCTAGGTTCGAATTTGCACGAGATACTAGATTAGCAACTAGATCCCACCCTTTTACCGTGAAACCGATAAAATGCAACCGCAACTTCTACTCTAACAGTTTCTTTTCTTGCACTTCCCGACTGTGGAATTCTCTTTCACATGACTGCTTTCCCGACGGCTACAATCTCCAGGAGTTTAAATGTAAGGTCAATAGATACCTCCTAACAAACTAACTTCCATTCTTTCAAACATTCTTCCCACTCACCCAACTATCTATCACCCCCCACTTCTGAGATTTCCTATATCTAACCACTCTTCCTATTTACCTCCCTCTATGTAGCCCCAAGCGCAATAGTGGCAGTGGAATGCCTTGCTTGGGGTAAAATGATTTAAAAAAAAAAAGAAAAATAGCGGAATCCGCCCAGTTTTTCATCATTACTAGAAATAGATATAACAAAAGATATTCTACACGAGAAACTAATTTTTCCGAAAAATTGTTTTAATAAGAAAATCTGACAAATTTCAGGCGAAAGCAGCACTGCCTTTTGGGTTAATGAATACCGAATGTTACTTAAGAAGGAAACAGCTAATATTAATATTGCAAAGAATAATGGGATCGATATTCTATTTAACAAACATCAGAACCTGTGTATCTTTCGACAACTGAAAAAATTGAGTTGCTTTTTAAAATTATGTTCAATATAAAGTAAAATATTCAGGCTACATCGAGATATGTTTATTGAACCATAGACTATAGAATCTAATCTGTTCTGTTATTTAACCCATAACTGGAGAGAAGAGATTAATACCTTTTCCAAAGATATTTGCGCTTGAGTGAATGTAATGAATTCAACTGGAATTCGAAATCCGTCCTCCGAATTCTCAATCCGTGTCGATATCTATTACACCACAAAATACACAACCAATAAAAATATATCTGTTTAAACTCTAAATGTATCAAAACATTGTTTGTTTCGTCCCATCCCCATATTCGGTGCAAGGTTTATCGTTGTGTGTGTGTGTGTGTGTGTGTGTGTGTGTGTGTGTGTGTGTGTGTGTGTGTGTGTGTGTGTGTGTGTGCGTACCTGTATGTATAACTCCTTTCAAATTTGTCTGAAAAATAGATTCAATATCACTTAAAGCTCAATTCTGTGCAAAAAATAAGCTCACACGGTCTCATTTTTCTGCAAAAGTAGTCTCACACGAACTCAAATTTAAAATTTCAACTTTAGCATTCATTGGGTACCATGATTCATTCTCGATACCTAAATTTAAATTGAATTTTTAAAAATAACATTTTTTCTTGAAGCTTTAATTTTAGCCTTAATTAAAAGCTAAGAGATTAAAGTTACTAATTCCAGTAAAGCAAAATACTCTGGTGTACTTTAAACCGAAATTATATTTTATTTGAATTCTAAAATTTTTCCGATATTAAAAACAATTCATTTTTCCGACCGTTTTTGATCGAGATCTATCGACATATTTTATAAACAGAATCTAATTCTCGGTTTAAAACATCTTCCAAAAATAAAATATATCTCGCCGACATGTTATTTTATTTAAATTAGAAAATTTAAACTTACCTTAATCTGATTTGCAACAAGGTATTACTTGTTTACTGCATGAAATGTACTTTAAAATTGTTTCTTTATTACGATAGCTTTGTTATCATCGTGTTATCAGAAGCGATCACACAAAGCGTTAAAAATGCTAAGTATGGAAGACTATATTTTAAAATATATTTGTAAATTTATGAATTATTACAATAAAAAACTAATATACAGGTTCTTTTAAAAATTAATTTGATGTTTTTCTTTTAAGACTATGATATTCTTAATATATATATATATATATATATCCGAGTGGATACAGAACGAAGAAAGAATTTTTTCCGTCCAAATAATTAATTTAAAACAGTGCTCGATATATGATGTATAGAGCTGTGAATATTTATTATAAATTATGTTTTAGAACACGTACATTATTTTTTTTAATATATGTCCTCGACAATCATATGTTTGTTTCAACGTTGGGTATGTTTCTTAGGGAGGTAAATGCAAAAAAGTGCTTTAATGTACATGTTCTAAAACATAATTTATAATATATATATATATATATATATTATGTATAAAACCTTTTAAAAGTTTAAATAAGAAATGGCATAGTTTCATTGTATTCTTGTTTTTACAAAAAAAGGAGCAATTGATTAGCATTTCCCAATATCTCTTGAGTTTAATTAATATTTGCTATATGGGGAAACTCTCACAAATTTCTAGACATTTCTCTTCTTGCAAATATATTTAGATTATTTTATAAAATATGAAAAACATACGCGCGAGATATATAAAAGAATGAATTGTAGCAGTAGTAATTATAAAATCAGTTGAAATTTTCCCACTACTTGAAACGCATCAAATAAACACGTATACATAAAATACATAAATTTCACAGTATACATTAATGTACATATTTTGTTCATACAAACGCAGTTCAATTCATTATGTTGCAAACGGAAAAACATACATTTTTGATTTTGTTTGCAAGGAATGTTACTCATTAAAAAGCATTTAAAAGCATTACTTTTATGCTGACTAAATTATTTACATAATTGTTTGTTTAAGTAGGTACTAAATTTTTAAAGAACAGGGTTACTAGACCACACTGATTCCAAATCGCCCAGCAGTAATTACTGCAATACTCACACATTTAATATATATAGAGGATCATAAATGAACAATTTGTCTACATGTGCCCCAATGCCAATTTACTCTTTGTTTTAAATTGAATTTAAAGCTTAAATAAAGCAGTTTTCTATTTAAAACAGGAAACGAAAATTCTACATCCTGTTATTTCTGCCAATCACAGATTCAGAAAAATGAAAAACACTCAAAATGATGAGATATTTCCCTTGGATTACACAGAAGTACCAACGGAGGGGTAGAACCAATTCATGTAGTTTATGCTAGCCTGGCGATCGTGAATAAAGACCACTATATCATACAACATTTCACTTCTCCTTGGTGAACAATCAATATCAATATTTGCGCGTAAGTGAAGGCAATAAATTCAACTGGGATTCGAACTCGGTTCCCCGATTTCTCGTTCTGAGCCTATATCCAATGCACCACAACGCACATTCTAGAAGTAGCGGGCCAAAAAGTTTTATGATCAATCGAACTTTTAATCCCTTCATGCCAGCAACCAAACAATACAAATAACTCACTGAAAGCTGTCATCATTAATATGACAGCTAAAAGAACTGCAAACCACCTGATCCATGTAAATTATTTAAAAATATACATATTATTCTATAGAAATACATTTCGTTTTCATTATATTATTGGTTAAGGCATCATGTATAAGTTTAAGAAGATGAAAAAAATACTTTATAAATCTTCATGATATAACAGAATAACAGATTATTTTATTTTGTTTTTCGGTTTTTTTTACATCCTAACCCAGTGCAGGTTGTTTAACGACAGAAAATATTTTGAAACTGTAAGTGTTGACATTTACGTCCTACTGATTAATAGGTGGATTTATATCTTCCTCAAGGGTATTGCGTTAAGTAAATATAACGAACTCAATTAGAGCACGGCTGCTTGGTTCATAATTCCGACTCTTCGTGGTGGTGCAAGGATGTGGGTTGTGGTGCAGGGGATATCGACTCAGAACGACAAATCGGGGCGCTGAGTTCGAATTCCAATTGAATTCCTTGCATTCATTTATGCACAAATACCATTGGGAAAGATATCAGTCCGTCTCTTCCCTTCAGTTATAGGTTAAATGATGGAACACATTGGGTTCTATAGCCTTGGCAACCATATCTATATATCAAATTGAATAAATGGCAAACAATATGTTTGCTTATTTTAATAAAATCCGTTCATACACACGGGTAATCGTTTGCGTATTGCAATCAAAAGATGTCCAAAAATGAGCTGTAACGTTGACAGAAGTTATTTTCATTCATTTCTTAAGGTACCCAAGTACTTTCAACCTCTTCCAGAGGTCATCTTCAGGGGTGTGAGTTATGTTAACAAATGTAACCGGAAAGCTGTTTTGCTAACAATTACTGTACATTTTTCCTGCTTCAAATATAACATTACTGTACATTTTTCCTGCTTCAAATATATATTGACAAATTGCTAACATTCATTGGAACGTGAAATCTATCCAAAATAGAATTTTTTAAATGTTGTAATGTCATAGTCATGCACGAATATATTCACGATATATATATATATATATATATAGATATATATATATTTCCTCGCTATTATAAGGAAGGCCGTCGTGTATTTATTTGTATATATTTTACCGTCATTTTTGATGACAGGATTACACTCGTATAAAATAAACTTGGGATTAAAATTGAAATGGAGAAGTAACATCTAAAGCGTCTTTCACAAAGTAGAGAACTTTCATTTGTACTAATCGGATACTAAAAGAATGTGGACCATTCATTCCAGTATACAAGACAACGAAGATTCTCTGTGAATATCAGAATTGGTAGAATTAAAGAATGGAATTCAACAAAACATTTTCTATGGAAATCGTGACAGTTGTATTGATCGATTCATTTTTTAAGACTGAACGCTATTAATACCCGAAAATACTATAAATTGCACGATTGTTTGAGGGCGGAGAAGAGTGATCAAGTCCTAATAATTAACCCATAGCTGAGAGAAGAAAAGATGGATTCATACTTTCCCCAAACATATTGGCGTGCAAGTTAATATAACAAACCTTATGCATCTCCAATTAACAATTATAAGCTATCATTCATTACACTATCGACGCAGCCAAACTTAATGTTCCTAGTATTCCCAGACGTTCACCCATCTAAGTACTGACCAGGATCGACTTTGCTCAATTTTCGATGATCGTATGGGCTCCAGTGATTCATCGTGAGGTAGCTGTAAGCTTTACATAGTGAAATGTTTCTTAATTCTCAAAACTCGAAAGAGAGGACTGGGAAGCTTCAGTTCAGATATAGCAGCAGTACTCTATTGCAAAGAGAGCATCGGAGGCTACTAACTCGACTGATCTAAGCAACTTACCGTTGTACAGCATATTTAGCAATAGATATTATGCGTTTCGCTTGAGGTCTAAAGTGAACATGCGACCCAGTAGACGTTCAAGGCAAGAGTTCTAATTAAAAAAAAATATTCATTCTGATAGGCAAAAATTCAAGGTCTCCTACCTGATGATAGAACATTACTGATTTGAATTTTGAAGGTAATGAAAGTTAAGAATGATTTTTTCTTCTATTGAGCGGTTAGAGCTAGATCAGCAGAGAGATCAGCTGCCAGACTTAGATACCTAGATTTGTAGCGGTGCAACCTTACACTATTATATAATCTGCATAGATAATTATTAATCTGAAAAGAGGTATATACTCACTTATACATATTGCATAAAATATTCTTTTATCCTTATCTAAACTGACAGTTCAGGAGAAGATATTTTTGACACAGTATTTTTTTTCCTTATTTTGGAGTATTTTTCCTACTTGTGTATTTTGTTCTAACTTGCTTCCTGCTTGACAAACGTCATATATACAGCAGATTGTTAGTAAATCAATTTTATCCCAGGAAAGAATCTTAACAGCTGTTGAATTCTAGGTGCCCCTTTGTGAGTTTCGTCTTTTATTAAACTATAAAATGCAACTCAGCTGAATATTTCTCAAGAGAGAATCGATCGCTTTTTTAAATAGTCGCAACAAGAAATATTTTTAAGATAAAATCAATACATCCCATTTTAAAATATTCTCACCTTCGCAGTTGAGCGCGTCTTTACGTATTCGATTGAGTTGAATTTTTTTTTTACGGCTTATCAACCTTTCGCTGGAAGATATTTTGAGGTGGTAACAATGTTTTGGTGATAATGATTTACTGATAAAAGTTATGCTAATTAACCCATAGTTGAAGGAGAGAAATGGCGAATATATAACATTCCCACTAAAATCTAAATGAAAAAAAAAAACGAACCCAACTGAAATTAAAACGTAGCTCACGAAATTTTAATTATGTGTTATTATCCATTACACCTTTCGCACATCCAAAGTTACAGCACCCGGTATTCCAAAGCAATAGTCACTCATCAAGGAGCTGACTAGGCTCGACTTTTGGTATCATACGAGTACAGTTTTGTCAACCTGATATAGTCATAAGCTTTTCTTTTATTGAAGTCAAATATTTTTGCAATTTTTAAAAATCAGTAATGTAAAGCAATATATCTCAAATAAAAAATTATGTTCCGTACAAATTGTGCTTGCTAACCAAAGGCGAGAGGGGTGTACATATATTTTTAAAATCGTTTCAACTTAAGTAAGGCGATACCGCCACTGATGTGCAGCGAGCTACATAAGAGTACAAGTTTAGACAGGAGGTTATTAAAGAGAAAGACGGAACAAGTTGCAAGGGGTTTCAGGGAAAGGGCAAGAGAAGGATGGGAACACAGGTGTGAGTACAGTTGCGAAGGTAGAGAGAAAGGAAAAGAATATATACGGGGTGATCTAGAAAGGACTGCAGGCAAGTGGATTAAAGATGGGTACTGACATTGCATTTAAATTCCTGGAGGTTGTTCCCGTCAGGAAAAAAGTATATATAAAGGGAGTTCCACAGGCGGGAGTTGCGAGAAAAGATGCTAATGGAGTAGAATTGTCGGCTTCATTTGAAAAATTAACAACATTTTTGCATCTTGGCTAACTAGAAGAGGCCCTAATCAACTCTGAAGTAATTAAGCATCTTATATCACAGGCTAGTTCAGACATGCAATATGCCTTTCGCTTCTCTAAACTGCTGTTATTTTTTTCTTAATAATCTTTTCATCCCAGGCAAGGTGGTACTGCCACTGGTGCACAGAACGTTCCAATGAGAGAGAGAAGACAATAAAGCAAACAGTACAGTTGATGTTGTAAAATGGGTATGAGAGAGATGGGAGTCACGGAGATTGGTGACAATTGACGTTAGAAATTAAACTTTTGGAGCTGTCAGTGGAGTAAGCATGGGGAAGAATGTTCAACAGGCGAAAAGTCTGAGGAAAGAAACTCTTAGAGTAGAACTGGTTGCTACATTTGTCTATTTTGATAGTTAATAAGTGGGACCTAGTTCCCAATCTAATTGTACGGGTAAAATCATAAGGGCGAGGCACCAGGGAATGAAGTTTGTCAGAACATTTATTGCTGAAAGTCTATCAAGCTTTACATAAGAATAGTAAGATCAGTATGTTGCTTTGGGCTTCTCGGCAGGGTTTGGCACACTTGTCTTCTTTATATGTTGAAATGCTATGCTATTTCCGGATGAATGTTTGAACAGATTCAGTCTTATCAAATTTACCAGCAAGCTTGTTAGCCATTACACCCCGTCAAAGTGCCCCACAGAATGTCACATATGAGAGAATAAAAATTCTTGAAATACACTCAAATAGACAATGATATATTTTCAAGTCTAGGTTTATTAAACCTCTATAGTAAAGCGATACTGAGAGAACTTAAGAGCTATCAGGATTCATTATTTGTAGGCCCCAATCTTATAAGAAATGCAGATGAGAGTGTTGATAGGAAACAAAAATATAACTTCAGGAAATGCAACAGTAGATTGTAAAGGAAAGCAAGAAGAAAAGCCTTAACTGTTAGAATAATTTGTGGTTGTTAGCAAAAGAAATTGTCCAACATGGGGATTGCAAATTGGAGATGTTATTTTAGTAGATATTTATATTTGATTGCACTCTTCGTGTATTTATTAAATAGTGCAATCACTTTCATCTACCGCCATGAATATTTGATAAATTTTAGAGTTCTAACTGATGATGAAACATTTGACACTGAAATCCGAACGCACATTTAGATAGCAAACGATGCATTTCAAATGGTAAACAGAAACAAGTAGTTCTGAGATGAGGTAGCCGACCAAGCATAGAAATGAACACAGTAATACGGAGTGCCAGAGAAAAATCATTAGCTTAAAAAAATGCAATATGAGCTCTAGTAAAAAGGGTTACTGTACATTAGGTTTATAAGTCCTCAAAATTTAGTTGCTCTTGGCCCAAATGGAATATAGACATTGGTTAGTTCCTGTGACTTGACCCAAAGTAATATGAGTTCAATACCAGGCTACAGCAGTGGTGAACAAGTACTTGCAGGGTTAGAGAGAGATAGCTCATGACTTCCAGTAGTGACATTACTACGCAAGGAATGAGGATGATATACCGTTGTGATTTTAATAAAGGGTTCGGTTCGAAATTCTTAGCACCTGAAGAAGGCTGGATCATACAACGACGAAACGTGGTACAAATGGCAACAAAGATGAGGATAATAGTCCGAATAATGTAAATACTGTAAAAACGTGATTCTTCAGAAGGTTGGTGAGAACCATATAGTTCATATGTTTCGATAGATAATGAAGAAAACGTGTTCTGAAAAATTGTCACTCAAGGACATTAAAATAACCTACCTACAAAGCTCATTAAGATATTTGTCTGTACAATTATTAGGAGAAAAAGCAAAAAGATTAAACATTCTTAAAAAAACATAATTGCGAGGAGCTATTACCGCCTATAAAGACACATCACATTGAAGAGAAATATTATTTAAAAGGTCAGTGTAGTACTCTTAACAAATCTGCCAGGTGATAAGTGACAAAATTTCTTTTTCATGATGGTAACATTTGTTAATAATGACCAAAACAATCGACAGTAGTAGAAAAAATAACGCAGTTCTGAATACTTTGTTTGCAATTTTTGTATGTTTTACAGCATACTTGTCCATTCGGTCATTAACTGCTGAAGTTTAATGTTTTTGTTTCTTCAATAAAGCCTTGTTTACCTTATTTATATTGTTAGGTCCTTTATCCTCATTTTTAATGATGTTTCGGCTCCAACAATCTTTAAGTTATTAGAATTTCTAATTTAAACCCCTTATTGCGGTCACTGGGATATATTGTGCTCGTTCTATCAGTCATTCTACTCTCGGATCTCTGATCTCTTTTTAATTCGGCTCTTTTCATTTTTGCTAAACACTGCACTCAAACTCCTTGGGCCAAGTCCCTGGATCTAACCAACGAATTTTATTCACCGGGCTATGAGATTTTAAGGAAACGCAATCTGAATAACAACAATAACTAATCTTAGAAGCATATCTAAACTTATTTATAAATGGAACTTTGTATATGTGTGTGTAAGTGCGTGTGTGTGTGTCTGTGTCTGTGTGTCCGTTACCTATAGACTCCGAAACGGCTGAACCCATTTTCTTGAAAATTTACACAGTTGTACTTTAAACGTCTGCGAGTGTTCTTTGATAGGTTTTGTGTCGAGGTACCCCCGATAAATATCGAAAATCGATAATCGAAAAAATCGGGTTATAAAAGGAGTGCTCCTATTTGAATCAAATTTGATACACTCATAGACAAAAACATAAGAAACGATATTCAAAAGTTTCACGGTTGCAGTTCTTACAATAGTGCAAAACATCGATAATATATATGAAAGGCAAGATGTTTGTGTGTGTGTCTGTTTATCTACCTGTATGTCTGTATTTTATTCAGCTGTTTTATTTTAGTTTTTGCTTCGGGTTTGGCTCTAAGTAGGTATAATTGTAGTCCTTAGTCTCAGCCATGATACCATTTACTCAGAGGACTAATTTAGCCTTCAAAATTCAGTTTAGGACGAAAAAAACTTATTTAATATCGATACCGGGAAATCAAAATTTGACTTACATCCATCCATTTTTCTTTCAGTCTATGGTTTCGCTTTAACTGGTAACAGTTATTGCTTTTTAGTCTTTCGTGCCAAAGTCCAAAGAGTCTGAGCTCCAGGACCATGGATTAGTTTTAAAGCTTTCATAAAAGCCCGAGCAACGCCGGACTATACTGCTAGTAAAAGTATAAAAAAACTTGTCTTTAAACAGTTTTTTTTAATAGTAAAATGCTTTTTGATATAGTTATATCGTTTTAATTATACTTTTGAGATCAGTTTAATTTCTATTTCAAAATGACATATAAAAAGTAGAACTGAATTTTGAAGAAAGTTATTTAAAGTTTGTTTGGTAGGATATTAATTACAACTTTTGTACTTTGTCAGTATGTGTTTTATGGCACGCAACACATAACGGAGGTTATGGTACTAAGTCCTGTATGTATCCTTGACATAATTCGTATTTTTCACCAAACAAAAACATCAAAGAAAATGAAAAATTACCCAGAGAGAAATTGAAGTCGAATTTAATTCCATAATCGATATATATTTTTAAGCTTGATTCATAAGAAAACTCCATTGTGGGAAAACATTTGTATATGAATGTATCGTCTATCGTAACAGGTGATAAAAATGTAGTACACAGAACAATGTTCAACGCCACGCAACAGTTTGTGGTTGGCTCGAGGGGATATTCTTCAGTGTTTTGTACATTACTAAATGCATGTTTATTGGTCCAGTACCTTGTAAAGTCAATACAATACGTGATACACGATTGGGCGACCATGTCTCGAAAGAGATATGACTGACTGGGCAGAAGATTATCCCGCAGTAGGTTGGCCATTGCTTTCTGCGGTAGACTGGTTGCCAACCAAGGCTATAGAACACAATCTGTCCTGTTATTTGACCCACATCTGGAAGGAAGAGACGGATTATCACCTTTCCCAAGGGTATTTGCGCGTTGTGCGTTGCAGTGCAGTGGATATCGGCTCGGAACGAAAAGTCGGGAAACCGAGTTCGAAATCCAGTTGAATTCCTTGCATTCACTTACGCGCAAATACCCTTGGAAAAGTTGATAATCCGTCTCTACCCTCCAGTTATGGGTTAAATCACAAAAAAGTTTGGATTCTGCAGCCTTGGTCGGCAACCAGTCTACTGCAGAAAGCAATGGCAACCTACTGCGGGATAATCTTCTACCCAGTCAATCATGTCTCTTTCGAGATATGATCGCCCAAGCGTGTATCACTTATAGTAATTAATTGACTGACCTTGTAGAGGTCTACAAAAGTTTTGGTGAAATTCATGCGCGCTTGCCAATATTCTCCATGAAAAAAAAAAAGTTGAATTTTTGCACAAATGGAACAAAAAAAAAAAAAGGACTCAGATAGTGTACTCTACTTCAAACTTCATATTCATCTGATCTTGTATCAAGAGATTTTGCTATCGCTGAGGAAGACTAATGAAAGCTGCACTCAAGTGATTGTTGCAGGCGTTTTCACATCAAAACCTACGAATGTATCGAAAAGCTGCCCGCCAAGTAGCAACAGCAAGCATTTGTAAATAATGGTGAATATAAAAACGAATAAAATCTACTTAACCTTATGTTAGTATTTAGATTGAAACCCATAATTTACCTGAAGCTGAATAGCTACCCAACTGTACAAAAGCAAAACTGTAGCTCTAACCAAAGAAAAAAAAACAGCATCAACCATTTACACAAATAATTCATAGAAGTAAAATATTTCTTTCTGATACGTCAAATTCGCTACCATATACAAAACTGTTATTATTACTACTGTCGCAAATAATCTTTGTAATTTTCAACATTTTTTTCTGAATCTATGTATTATCTATAATACGTTCTGTACTAATATTTTTTATAATTTTTCCATTCATTCAACATCCTGATTAATCGTTTCAACGCGTTCACCTTGTGCACAAGGACAATGTTTTAATCGTTGGTTCTGATAATTCTTGGCAAATACTAATCCACAATTTTCAGAGCACTGACACTAAACATCTGTCTAATCTCCGAATATTTAAAAAATACTGAAATGTAAAATAGCATTAACTTATTTGATATCGAAGAAAATGGTATATAAAGTGTCTGGATAAACATCTGCCTAAGAGTTAATTAAAATACTCATACTGGATGTTGAAGATATGTGAGGGCCATTTTCATGAGAAAACCAGTCGGTTTTCTATACATCACCAAATAAGATCGTTGATAAAAGGCGATTTTTAAAAAATAATAATTGTAAGGAAAATTTAATACAGAGAAGATGTCAATAAATATACAGATTAAATATGAAAAATTTCCGGTGTATCTTTAACAATTTCTCGTCGAAAAAATCTTTATTTTATTTATTTCCCTATACAGAATATCAGGTCGACCCTTACTTTGTGCTCTATACTTTCGGCCTTGTGCCACATCGAAGCAGTGCTTAAAACTTACCTATACAGAATATCAGATTTTAATACAAATTTCAGTATCTTTTCATAGCTGTAATATGAAAAAAGTTTAGAAAATCTAACCGTTTATGATAAACTCACAATACAATTATCAACGTATAACCTCGATGTTCAGATATTCAAAACTTCACAAGAGATAAATTCTTATGTTTTTTCACAATTAATTGAAAATTAAAGAATGATGATAAAACTAAATTACAAATCCCGGATTTCGTAATTTTCTTTCCGCATGCAATATTTTTCCGAATATTCTAGATTATCTTTTCGAAGAAATAATGTTTGATTTAGAAAGGAATATTAAAAGTTTATTGGTCTGAATAAAAATCTAAATGTTAAAGCCTCAAAATGTACTTTTAATATATTATTTATCAGATTTGTGTTGTTTGTTTGACAAATGCCATGTCCATTCCCCACGTAAGTAATCATGATCTCTCAAAAGATTCCCTTTATTAAATGAACTGATATGAAGGATTATTTATTATACATTTCTCCATGGGCTTTCACAATGTCGCTTCAGGACACGCTTCTGTACTAGAACTTTGCTTCACTTCTGTACTTGATTCCTGCCAAGTCTCGCAGCTTTGTCCTCTCGGGATCTCCCATCATGCTGTAGTTTCTATTAATATCTCTCACCACTCTCATTCCTACCAACAGCCTATCAACAGAATTTCGTACCTTTAACAAAGGAGCAGACTGGGATTCATTTCACGATCTCCTATGTGACGCCCTTTGGGGAAAATATTCAGACTCCCAGTTGAGGACTGCGCATCTGAGGTCTCTTACTAGGTGAAAGCTGGCATTGAT
This sequence comes from Ascarosepion bandense, assembly GCA_037127315.1. Classification (NCBI taxonomy): domain Eukaryota; kingdom Metazoa; phylum Mollusca; class Cephalopoda; order Sepiida; family Sepiidae; genus Ascarosepion; species Ascarosepion bandense. The sequence continues at coordinate 2,143,525 of JBBBDQ010001440.1, forward strand.
GCCTTCATACTGATCAGGAAGTTCCTTCCCAAACGCATTCCTCCGCTTGGTTCTCTCCTGCCTGTTCGGCCGTCATTGCTCACAGGATACACTTCTTCCTGCTATTTCGGAGTCATGCGTCTGACCATAGTAGGGGCCTATTTGCCTCTGCTCGTAATGAGTGTAAGAGGATCTTGAATGACGCTAAACTATTTATTGTTTGCTAAGAAAACGAGGCAGCACATAACTGCTCGCAAGTTTGTCTCCAAAGACTCTTGGTAGCTCTGCAAACGTGTGCTGAACAACATCAAATCCTCTATCCCTCCCTTAAACAATAAGCTTGACGTACTCACGGCATCTGTGGACAAGGATTGAGTGTTTTTCTTGCAGATTCTCATCCAACCCAATATTTGACTTGTTTGGAATATCCACACCCGACATTCCTCTCAGAACTGAGGCTCAACTAAAAGATGTTCATATAACCCCCTCTCTGGCATCTAAGATAATCTAAAAACTTGACCTATAAAGGCGAGCGGAGGCGACGAAATCCTGGTCATTGTCCTGAAAATATGTGCCACTGAACTCTCCTCTGTCCTCTCTAAACTTCATAATTACTGCCACTCTGCTTCTTGTTTTCCTGACTGCTGGATGTTTTCTTCGGTGGTTCCTGTATTTAAGAACTCAGAGGAAATCTCAGACCCATCCAATTCTCGCTCAGTCAGCTTCCTACCAATTTTCGGAAAAGTGTTATAGGCTATTATCAATGTTGAAATAGTTCAACATTTTACTGCCCATAAACTATTCTCAGAAAGACTGGTATGATTTCTGATTTGCTAGGTCTACTGCCGATATGATAACAACCATCACTGAATACAAATATACAAGGACCTCGATAAATCCGGCGAGGCTCGAGCTGGTGCCCTGGATATCTCTAAACGTTTTGAAAATTTTTGGCACGCTTGGCATTTTGCGCAAGCTACAGGATTATGATATCACTGGATGCTTGCTTGATTTGATCCGTTCTTTTCTATAAAACCGCATAATGAAGGTCATCTTGAATGGACATGACACTACAAGCTACAAGAATGCTGGTGTCGTCCAGTTATCTATCCTAGGTCCGACGCTCTTTCTGATCTTCATAAACGAACTCACTGACGTGATCAAATCCCAAGTAGGCATGTATATTGATGGCACTAACTTTTACTCCCGCCTCAATAAAAAATCTGATGAGGCGGCCAAAGATAACATTGCTGCTTATCTCGAGAAGGACCTCCACTCTGTGGTATACGAAGCTGATATTTGTCAACTAACACTGACAATCCCTCCTAGCCCCCATCAGCATGGATCAAGCTAGTTTCCTTGAAAGTAATACACCGCGCACCCTCACTCCCACCTTCTCTTCCGACATCAAGTGGACTCATTACATTGAATCAATAGCCAAATCAACTGCTAGGAAGGTTGTGTCATTGTGTTGAGCTAGGACGTTTTTACCACCTGAGACCATCATGCACATATAGAAATAGACCAACTGACCGTGCATTGAATACTATTGTCTTACATGGTCAGGTGCCCTACCATTCACCTCAGGGTTCTCGACAGGCTTCAAAAGAGAATCTGTAATGTGATTGGTACCGACTTGGCAGCTCGATTTTAGCTGCTTTCTCACCTGCAGGGTGGGGTTTCTCTGTCTCTACTCTACAAATATTTTCATGGCTTTTGCTACGACGAGCTTAGCTCGCTGATGCCTCTCTCCACAAGAAATTACTCGAAGCAACCAGACTGGCAACATGGTTCCACATGGTTCCACTGCCGCCTCCACTTTTACTCCATCGACTTCCTTTCTCGTACTTCCCTCCTGTGGAACTTCCTTTCGCATACTTGCTTTCTTGGCGGCTACAATCCCCAAGAATTTAAAAGCAACATCAATTCCCATCTCTTGTCCACTTGACTCCAGTTCTTCACTCGCTCTTTCCCCATCACCTCGTGCATCTTACTTTTTTCTTTCTTTCTTTACCCTCGCAACTGTCTTCACACTGGTATTCCCATTCTTTTCTTGCCCTTTCGCCGACACACCCTGTGACTGTTTCGTATTTCCTTTCGCTCTCCTCCTGCTTAAACATTCGCACTTCGCTTATGTAATCTCCTGCGCACAAGTGGCGGTACCGCCTTTCTTAGGGTGAAACGATTAAAAAAATGAATCACGTTGGGTTATTTAGTGCTGAAACTGAATGTTTTAATTTATGAATGTTTGAAAACTTTTCAAGTAGTCGTGAGATTTAAAACAAATTCTCTAGAATATTCTAATTTATATAGTTCGGGAGTATTTCAAAACGTAAATGTTATGGTTTAAAGTTCAATCTCTATTTTCTATAGAAGGTGGAAGTATTTTTATCAGATATTCTCTTTTTTCGGGGCAGTAGGTACATTTTTAAATAGCATGTTGCTTGGTAAAAATCCCTAATTATTTTTTGTGCTTCTTGCATTCTTGGTTTGCAGTGGATACATCTTGATGTAGTGTCTGTCTTGAAAATGGCTGTGTGTGTCAGCTGAGTGTGTCCAAATATTCTATTGAGCTCTATGTCTTGTCTACGGTCAGCCAATGGTTCTATAGTTTCCTTATTGTCGGCTGATATAGTTCATTGTTTGGGAACATGTTCCAAATTATTTGCTGTTTTCTTTTGATGTTTTCGGTAATTGTGTTTTTGTAATCTAATATGGGAGTTTGTCATTGGGATTTTTAATTTTCATTAGCTCTTTTGCCAGTGTGTCGGCTTCATGATTTCCCTTGATATTTATTTAGCTAAAAATCCAAGACAATATTGTTGTTTTGCACTTTATTAACTGGTGACAAGGTTTCTCTGATTTTTTCAATATAGGGATGATGTGTGCTCTTTTATTTAATAGTTGTTAAACTAGTAATTTTAAGAATATTATAATTCTTAAACTCATTATCTTTTCAATTTTCTATAATTTCAAGTGCCATTTTAATAGGTTTTAATTCAGCTTTAAAGATGGATGCATTATTTGTCAGCCTGATTTGTTCCTCAATTTGTTTGTTTGTGCCTGCTGCACCGATTTTATCGAAAAGTTTTTATCCATTTGTGTAGAATGATTTATTTTTACAGTGTTGTCTTAATTCTCCGTACATACATTCATTGATAAAACAATGGAAAATATTAGGCCTCTGTTTGGAGATTGTCAATAGAGCTAGCTTGGTTATTGTGACTGGTGTTACTTTATCAGGATCTTCGTTTACTTTCCTAGAGCTTCATTAATTCGAAATCCAAGTGAAGGGATGACTGTTGGTTAATTTTTATGGAACTCAATATATTGAGGTTCATATGTTTTATGGCATTCTAATTTATTTGGGGTGAATTGTAGATTTAGTGTATACTGGAGAGATAATTTTCCAATCGTGAAGATCTAGGTGGTTCATTAGCTTCTATGCAGAGACTTTCATGGGTGAGGTCCAGATGTCTCCAAGACTTAATCTAAGTCCTTGATTTTGTATGGGTTGTAGTTTTTTTAAGATATAATATGCCTACTGGAAAATGATGCATCCATAGTCTAATGTGAATCTGATGTGTAACCCATATAGTCTGATCATTACTTTTTGGTCTGTATCTCAATTCAGTTGAATAGAGTTCGTGTGCACTTTAAAAATGATAACTTTATTTGTTTTTGCGATAGAAATAATTTGCCAATAGCTGAGGCTAATCCGGATACTGGGTGTAGTACATTTGTTTGTTGAGTATTCGTAGATCAGATGAAGTTTTAATAGGGTTTCTACGGCCTAAAATTTTACAATGTGCATTAAAATATACCATTAGCTAGAAAAGACTTGGGAAGTTGTACTAATTAGTCTTTCTATTTCAGCCTAATTCACTTTGTGTTTCAGAGGAACGTAAGTTGAGTATTTGTTCATTGTTTAATTGAAACTTTAATTGCCATGGTCTTTTGTTAAAAATTTAGTTATTCATTGGGTATTTATTATTTAACCAATACTGAAATGCCTTCAAATGACCTAGTGTCTATTGTTGATATATTTATTTTGTAACTAGCAGTATAGCCCGGCGTTGCTCGGGTGTAATAAAAACTCTGAAACTAATCCATGGCCCAGGAGCTCAGACTCTTTCAACGTTAGCACGAAAGACTAAAAAGCAATAGTTGTTTCCAGTTAAAGCGAAACTGTAGACTGAAAAAATGAATGAATGTAAGTCAAATTTTGATTTCCTGGTATCGATATCAAAATAAGTTTCTTTCATCGTAAACTGAACATTCCTGTGAGTAATTGGTATCATGGCTGAGACTAAGAACTACAATTACACCTACTAAAAGCCAAACCCGAAGCAAAAACTAAAATAAAAGGGCTGAAAAAATACAGATATACAGGCAGATAAACAAACACACACACAAACATCATGCCTTATATATATATATTATCGATTTTCAGCACGACTGTAAGAACTGCAACCTTGAAACTTTTGAATATCGTTTCTTATGTCTTTGTCTATGAGTGTATCGACTTTGATAAAAATCAGACCACTCCTTCTATAACCCGATTTTTTCGATTATCGATTTTTGATATTTATCGGGGGTACCTCGACAGAAAACCTAGCTAAGAACACTCGCAGATGCTTATAGTACAACTGTGTAAATTTTAATGAAAATCGCTTCATCCGTTTCGGAGTCTATATGTAACGGACACACACACAGAGACAAAGTTCGATTTATAAGTTTACATTTAGATTAGATAGATATCATATGAATTTAAGATGCCAGTTTCATTAAGAAGGTTTTCCTGCAAGAAGTTTATAATTAGACGAATTTGTAAGGAGTTGTTTTATTTTCACCCTTGATGGTTTAACACCTTTACAGTTCTTTGGTCTGATCTGAGTGTTTTGTTTGTCTATTTTAGGGATAATTTAGTGAGTGGATAGCTGTTTTTTTTGTTATAGCTTTCCATAAATTTTATACATTCTATTCTATGTGTTTGCCTTTCGTTGAACTTGTTCTTCGTTGAGTATTTGTGCGTTCTTCATTATATTGGTACTTTTACTATTTTTTATTATCTTTGTGTGTGTTGGTGTTCTATTTATTTATTTTTTAATTCATTTGTTTTTCATTTCGATTGTGTTTTCTAGTGAGGTTTCATTGATCTTTTGATAGAATTATGATTCTTAATTTCCTTCAGTATACTCAGAGTTCTGTGTTCTTCAGCACGCCTATAGAAGGATTTAAAAATTAGTGTGGGTAGACCCTTACACTTATATGATGAAATTGGATCATTCTTAAAATTTCAGCGTCATGATTTCCTTTGATCTTTATCAATAACTTAGTTTTTTAAAAACTTGCTGTTATCCGTGATGCTAAATTTTATTTTTTTTTACAAAACGGTGACATCGTTATTTGCTTTTTTCTATTGGTTCTGTTCCTATGGATTTCAAAACTTTTTCCTTTGATTTTCTGCGTCACTTTCTGTGTATATCAATAGATATCCTCTTGGTTTTTTAATCATAATTTATTTTTCATCAGTCATGCTCTCAACATATCTCGGAGCCCCATAAGAGGAAGTTGAGGAAGAAAATCTCATTCACCTCGTTCCTCCAGGGTGCTACATGACTAGTATACTCAAAAATAGAGAGGTTCCAAATACCTACTGTGTCTGGTATCCTCCACCCAAATATGTGTTTCCTCAGAGGTTTGAAACAGCCATGTCAGATACATTTGTTTCAAATGAGATTAAATTTACAACCACATCTGAGTTAGTTTAATGCTTGATATGCTAAATGTTGGCGCGTTTTGTTTGTTTTGTTATTCTGTTTCATGGCTTGATGTAACAATCAGATTGATTGGATAAGGCCTCTCTAAAGGCACGTCTAGATCAAGTGGGGACCCAAAGTGGTATGTTAGAGTTTAGGAGTATAGCTCAACTCATAAAAACATCACTTACCAGGATACGGTTGTCACGAATTACGGGTTGTCACCCACGGCAAACAGGTGGCTCTTTTTGAAGACTTTTACTCCCTGCAGTGGTGCAGTCGGTGTAATCTGAAACCCCGACGACAGTGCGGGTGTGAACTGATATGAAGATAAAAACACAAGCTCTGTCATTCAATAAGTTGCTAACGAGATGAATGTTTGGTTGCTTCGTTTGTCCGTTCGTCTGTTTTATACGGTTTATCAGTTTTTTGCAGATTATTTAAGGCCAGGAAGTATTGTTGTTATCTTTAAGATAATGATTTAGCGATAAATGTCCTACTAAATAGCCTATAGCTGAGAAGGCGTTGGGTGAATACCTTTTCCAAACAATTCTGTTTCATGGCTTGATGTAACAAGCAGATTGATTAGATAGGGCCTCTCTAAAGGCAGGTCTAGATCAAGTGGGGACCCAAAATGGTGTGTTAGAGTTTAGCCTATAGCTGAGAAGGCGTTAGATGTGTATACTGAAGGAAATTAAGAATCATAATTCTATCAAAAAATCAATGAATTTATTTATAAATGGAACGTTGTCTTTGTTTTTCTGTCTGTGTGTGTGTGTCCGTTACCTATAGACTCCGAAACGGCAGAACCGATTTTCTTGAAAATTTACACAGTTATAGTTTAAGCAAAAGAGGGAAGTGTAAATCGCCTTTCCGATTAACAATTCCAAGACCTACTGTCTTACACCAACCGCACATCAAAGTATACAACACTTGGTATGCTCAAGAGCGTTAACGATTGTGGTGATGAATCCCGAGGATGAGCATCGTCTATGCTGATGGCGGACAGGAAATTTGTTTCTGGTTGTTAAAAATGGTAAACTTTTGCCTGCATTAAAATTTAAAAGATATTTCCTGTAACAGTTAAACACTGATTGCAGGCTAGACTTTATTTAGTTCATTCAACAGTAAGAAGTGAGAAATAGTTGCCAAACTAGTGGTAAGCTTAAATTCATATAGCCAGGTGCACCAGCTCGTTCCGAGCAGTTACCAGTAAAACATTCGTAAAACAGGCAGAGGAAAACCATATCAAGTCGGTAAGAAAGTGACTGCAGACGAGATTCAAAGTCAGAACCTATTGTATTACAGTTACCTCATTTCACATTTTTCACCCTTTCAATAGGTACGCTAGTAGAAGATAGCAGGTGAGACGGGATGGTTGAAAGAAAATTAAAGATTTAGAAACCATATCTAAGTATTAATATTCATTTTGGATATTGTAATTGAATACATGAATCCCAGGATAATTACCTATAATTATTGATTCATTTTATCATCGTGATATTCTTGCATTATATCAAGTATTAATAACTACTAGAGTCTGCAAATTGAAGAAGTTAGTTATCAATGATAATATTCTCATTTTGAATGCGCAGTTTTCTCCCCTTAGCCTTTTCTTTTTAAATGTAAATTTTTATTAAAAAGATTTGTGAGGTGAAATTGTTGTGGTTCTTCGTCGCCAATTTCTTGTGGCAAATCTTGACGCAAATCTTCGTTACCAAGTTCTATTGACCAGTTTGGTCGGAAGTAAGACACGAAACACAGAAGGAAGGTTCAGAACAGTGTATTAGTACAACAAGAACATATGTAAAAAAAGAGTTTGTAATTAAGTAAATAGAAATAAGTAAGTCCGAAAGGGTACAGTTACGCTGCTTATTGCCTGACTAGTAGCTGGTTTTTAACTGCGTACTAGCTATCAATCTTAACTGTTAACCAGAATGTAACGCAGGTAATTATATATAGTAATAGGAAGAGTCTATTCCTCGTAGAAGGACACCATAACAGCAAGCAAATTTGCATTTCCAAAAATGCGGCCAAAAGGAAAGATATTGGATTTTTGATTGGATTTACTAATCACAATTTTGTTCATGAACCCACTTTTATTGAATAATTTGATACCCCCTATTAAGGCCTACCCTTGTCTTAGCCATCTACGAGTAAGTGTAAAGTTTTCAATTTCAAAAAAATAGGAAAGTTTCTTAATATGTTTGTACTGATTATCTTCTGTAGGATACAAGGAGAAAAAATGAAAACGACAACAGCAGAATATAAAATGTGTATTCGTAAATATCTTAACACTCGCTACCATATGTTTGCATTTGTCTCATCGACTTTCTCTTATCTGTCAAACACCGTTTTTTTCTCCTCGTAATTTTAAGTTTTATAAACGTTTGCCAGCTGCCACGTGTACTACAGCCATGATGTATTGTCTGGACAAGGCAGGACTAAAAAGAGGATGTGTTTCTTTTCGCTAAGATTCCTCTACTATTCTGTAAATGTCATAAACAAGGAATGATGAATAAAGCAACGTTTTCTTTTGGTGAACACAAAGAAGCAATGGTTGTAGTGGAAGGGCGAGTAAGTCTCACCGAGCAATTCTATCCTTTCTGGGTACCAACTATTGTATTTCCTCGTATGAAGAGCTAAAGGAAAATAACTATATCTATGTGGTATTGTATATAGAAGTTAGAAAATATTGCTCAATATCATGTTTCCAGTCGTGGCCATATATTTTTTTTATTTACAAAAGGAAAAGCACCAGAAAATTAATTTATCCGAATTTTTTTGGGAATGCTATTTTTTCATCTTCAAAGAATCGTCGATCGTGTCCTCCAACTTGAACTTGATGGTTGCTGGTCCAGGGACTTTCAAACTAAAACCCTTAATTTAGTCTAGACTGTTCTCGTTCTACTCTGGTGATCTCACATCTTTTCTACTGAGTCTAAGTACAAACTACCCAACGCAATCATTGAAATAAGTAATATGAAACTGAATGTCCAAGCCAATGTTTTAATACACTATCCCGTGGAATAATGGCCTAGCAGTCAGTATACTTTATTTACAAATAAGAAAGAAAGAAAAAAAAACAGCAAGGCATTTATGCATGTGGTGAAATAATTACTATGCAGATTTGGCAGCTCGTATACGTGAATGTGTATTCGCTAGACTGATAAGCTAATTACTGACGCAGACGCGTGTTCGTTTAAGCAGTTGGCGTTAAGCGACGTGGTTGAAACATGCTCAAGGAAATAACCTGTTTATACTGAAACTCTATTGAGCGAGCATTAGTTACAGTATCTATGTGCAAACGCATAATCTGCCCTGATTAACAGTTCGAAAATAGCCAGTACATTGAAACCCTCCGGTCACCATGATCGGTGGCTTCGTGCTAGAAGAATCATCATTAGAATCCGGACATTTTCGTCAATTTAACTACGGATTCTAATCACGCCCTAACGGCACCAAATGCTGGAGTAATCTTCCCCAGTCTGATATTTTCACAAATTCACCTCCCTGATAAATTGACTACAGCGAAAGTCGTACTCAGGTCTCATGTTTGGAATGATAACGTTCTGAGCAGGGCCACCGAAATCTCATAAGGTTCGTTTCTATCCCACGCAAGGCTACTCAAGTACACTAGCAGTGTAAGATGCTTATTGGAAAAACCAGTATTATAGCTATTGTACCGCTAGCCACACATAAAAAGGTGTATTATTATATCGAAGAAGATATTCGTAGACATCTCTCCGTATTAACCAGATTAAACGGATATCTTCTTACGTAAGCAGACAATACTCACCTCATAAGACAAAAGTTTTCATTAAAAAAGACAAACACACACACACACACACACAAAAAGAAAAACACGAGATAAAGATAGACTAATTCCTTGGTTGATTTTGTTTAGCGACATACCAACCACTACAAGCTATTTAATGCCGTAATTCAAATAATTTGAACACTTATGACTTCAAGTAAATATATTTTAAAGGCAATTGCGGGCCTTCAGTTACAGATAATATGCATTATTGGTCATTTCACTACTTGCATTATTCAGTTTTATATAAAGATGTATTGATCATTTCTACTATTAAAATATATTTTTATATTTTCATAGTGTTTTTGTTTGGGGGTCATTATTCGCCCATAGCTGGGATCCTAACAGATACGACCACCACAGGTCAGATTGGACATTGTAATAACATCAATTAAGAGGTAGTCCCAAGCTCCTCCCAACCCACAATCTTGCTACCAGATAGAGTTTATCATACACAGGACAGTCTCTTTAAATTTTAAGAATTTACAAGAGAAACGATATATAGCATTAGTTTTATTTAGTTGTATTATATCAACGCCACCAAATTATTTGAAAGCCCAATGAAAGATTCATAATCTAAAAAGAACCAAACTGTTTCTTCTGCCCACGGATTCTCTCCCATGCTCGAGCGTAAAACCGAGAAAAAAATCAAAGAAAGAACAATTTCTTTCGAATTATTATTCTCATCTTGGTTGATATAGATTTATAGATTTTAGATACAACGTTTTTCCCACTGATTGGCTGATTTCGCAATGATCAACAAGATAATCCATATCAGCCAATAAATAGACCTGATGATGACCAGAGGGTACTTGGTCGAAACGTTGTGTCTATTATAAAATCTATATCAACCAAGATACTGAAATTATTCAGTAAAATATCTTTCTTTCTATATGACGGTGAACGCTCAACAATATCATAGGTAAAGAAAAGACTTGGCCAACAGAAATGTAGTTCTACTAAGCATGCGGAGAATTCCATTGAAAGGACATGTAAATTATGACGACATTGGCAGAAAGAGATAGTTGAAAATTTTAAGGCAAATAATGAGAAAAGTGCTTGAAAAATCTAAAACTCACATGACGTATTTAAGACAAAAATACAGTAGAAAATGAGGCATAAACTACCTAACTATCTTATTCAAATGGACGGGCGAACAGCGGTTAGAAGAAATGGCAAAAAGAAAGAAAATTATGGAAAGCTATATTCATCAACGATTTAACGGGTCGTTGCATTCATAATATTAGCTAAAAAATTGTCCATGTTTTGTTTTTCCTAATTGCTAAGGTTATTCTTTTCCATGTTTTTTGCTACATCCATTTAAGTTACACAATCATGTCTCTCTTTACATTTATTTTCTTTGTCATCTAATTGGCACTACTACTTGAAGATAGTTGAGCCACCAAGACCTAAAGAACAGAGTTTATCCTACTATTTAACCAGTAGATAATGGGTGATAAAAGAGATATTCAAGCGTTTTACAGACATTTGTTCAAAAGTGAATCAGGCGAAAAATAAAAGTCGGCTAGCCGATATCATTTTCCGAGCCAACAGCATTTTTTTTGCTAATCACACATCTAAACTTATTTATAAATGGAACTTTGTCCCTGTGTGTGTGTCTTGCTGTGTGTGTCCGTTACCTATAGACACCGAAACGGCTGAACGGATTTTCTTGAAAATTTACAAAGTTGTACTATAAGCGTCTGCAAGTGTTCTTAGCTAGGTTTTGTGTCGAGGTACACCCGATAAATATCGAAAATCGATAATCGAAAAATTCGGGTTATAGAACTATTGCTTTTTAGTCTTTCGTGCCAACATCCAAAGAGTCTGAGCTCCAGGACCACGGATTAGTTTTAAAGCTTTCATTACACCCGAGCAACGCCGGGCTATACTGCTAGTCCTTGATACAAGGCAGACGGAAAGACTATTTGCAAGCTCACCTAGAATGCTGGTAACCGTAATCCTATGAATCAAATTTGTGATCGATTTTAAAAAATATGCAAATCTCTGAGTGACTTTAAAATACTGAAATTTCAGTAATATATAAACATATATGAAAACAAAGCGGGAAACAAAGCAATGATAAGAAACAGGATATATTACTTACATGATGGAATTGAAAAATATTAACATGAAAAGCAAAAGCAACAATGAACAATAAGCTAACTAGTCATCAGTCCTCAATACTCAACCTTCCATTATTTTTGCTCTTTTACGACTTTTCTCTATTGTTCTCGATGATCACTCAAAAGAGAGGAGCGATAACCGATTGGCTTCTTTAATTACTGTTGTCACTTTCTTATATTTCTTCGATAAACATCTGTTAATAATTCATTTTTCCGTAACCTTCCACATTTTTGTCAGAGAATATATAATTGAGTATATATTATTTAAAAATTGTCCGTTTTTAAGTCTATAGAACATTTATTCATTTAAAAATGTCCAATTTAAATAAACATATTCATGCATTCCAACGTAGTTTAAATTTATCTTCTGAAGACACTACGCTTCATGATACACATTTTTAAATCTTCGCCGTTTACAGTAAAACATTATACAACTTAGACTTGTTTGGAGCTTGTGATGCATTCTCAGAACCAGAAAGCAAATGAACAAAACTGGTCTTTGCGCACTCGGCTCCAAGCATATGTTCCGGCAGAAAACCAAAAATGAATTTAATATCAAATTCCTGTTCGCGAAGCCCAGAATTAAATACGGGTGTGAATTGCCAAATGAAATACTGGGACCCAAAAGACGAAATAAAAAGCTAACAGAAAGCATCGGGAGAGTTGAGAAAGACGAACGTAATTAGCACATCCCTTGACTTCGTCAAGCGATCCACTATGCTCGCCTCCTTTTCCTCTCATCCTCTTCTTCGCTGTCCCTGAGCTACTTACCGAGCAAAGAAGCGGATACATCAAAGACATTCCTAGCGGACAAACGCTCCCACATATACATACGCACCAACTCTCTTTTCGGCATTTACTGCTATAAATATTTTAACCAACGTTGGACCCATCTTAAAGACATTATTTTATTTGTAAAAACTGTAATTGATATATGTGCATATATAAAATGTTGTTTCTATACTCAATTTGATTTTCTTTTTTTGTTTTATAACCCGTGTTATAACATATAGTGGGCTATCTCCTAACGAGACTAAATTTAGTCAATCTGTTTCAACACACAATTAATCTTCACTACAACGGATAACCCACTATAAGTTCTTTTCTAAAGAACATATTGCGTTTGGGTGCGTCCTGCCAATGATTTAGGTCTCCGCCACAATATTCTTAAATACGACGGATGCACCAGTAATATAAGGAAAATATCACCGACGTAAGATGCGTACAGTTTAGGTGTCGATTGTCGTAAACACAATGTCTTTGCCATCGTGCATAATATATGATCCGTTAGAAGAAAAAATAGAAAGAAATAGAAACGTCGTCTAGGCGTTCAGACCTGTTAGTTTAAGAGAAGATCCATCTAAACGTCCTGAGTAGTAATTAAAGACTGCCAGAAGGAGAAATACACTATTGTACAAAGTCAGAGAGAACATGTCTGGTTTATGTAATTGCTTTATTGAATAGGGCATTTTCATAAGAGAACGTGGATTAGCACATACTCTTATTTCTGTGTGCGTGTTTTCCCTCTCTTCTTTTTTTAGTATGAATAAAATCAAAAACCATTATTGACATCGCTTATCTAAACCCATCAGAAATTGTTAAAATTGTTACTTGAAAATAATTCCTCGTGTCTTCTTGTGCATTGTTCTTAAGATGTAGGTGATCATGACTTTCCACTATTTTTTGATTTTGTAACACTTAAGAGATGTTTTTAATTAATTTTTCCTAAACCTTGCTCAGTCATAGCTTTACTCGAACTCACTATATTATGGGTTATTTTCCTCTGTCCTGTTAGTATAAGATTTTATAAGCATTATTTTTCGATTATGCGCTCTAGAAATTTCTGCTGTTAAGTATAACTTTCCTTCCTTTTTATATTTTCTCTAAAACATCGTTGTTCACCCAGACTGTTCATGTTATCTTCCGTCTCTTCATTTTTTATGCGAGTCTCCAGCATTAACTGCCATACAAGAGGACTGATATCACGTAACATTTCAGTAATCTCGTTTATAATGATATTCTTCTGTTTCTTAGTATGCTTTGTATTAGAATGAATCTATAGCTATCCCACTGCATAGAGCAATAGAAAAAATAAGTTACAAAGAAATGCCAATATTTTTGTATTATCTTTTAGTTGACAAGATTTCCATTAAATGTTACTTAATATGACACATAATCGTAGGTCTCGCATTTTAATAATATCTAAGATAAATTTCGAACTATAGACAGTAGTACTATATATTTCTACATTTCTTAGAAAATATTGGAACAATTTTAATTTTAATATGTAAACTTATTTATAAATATAACTTTCTCTGTGTGTGTGTGTCTGTGTGTGTCCGTTACCTATAGACTCCGAAACGGCTGAATCGATTTTCTTGAAAATTTACACAATTGTACTATAAGCATCTGAGAGAGTTCCTAGCTAGGTTTTGTGTCGAGGTACCCCCGATAAATATCGAAAATCGATAATAAAAAAAATCGGGTTATAGAAGGAGTGGTTCGATTTTAATCAAATCTGAAACACTCATAGACAAAGAATTAAGAAACGATATTCCAGAGGTTTCAAGATTGCAGTTCTTAGAGTAGTGCAGAAGATTTGATATTGATACCAGGAAATCAAAATTTGACTTACATCCATTTTTCTTTCAGTCTACGGTTTCGCTTTAACTGGAAACAACTATTGCTTTTTAGTCTTTCGTGCCAACGTTCAAAGAGTTTGAGCTCCAGGACCATGGATTAGGTTAAAGCTTTCATTACACCCGAGCAACGCCGGGCTATACTGCTAGTATAATATATATTAATGGCTGGTGAAAACTTCCTAAAATATCTTATCGTATATATTTGATGTCTTGTCAGAAAGATCCCTGATAAAAAGCAACATTTCATTAATATTTCTTTAAAGTATGATGAGGATGTGTTTTTGCATTGGATTTATTCAAACTTTAAGAGTGATAATTCTTAGACATTAGTTAATTCTAACAGAATTCATTATCGGCGACTAAAATCTGAACATAAGATATGCAGATGACAGTGTAGATATCAGACACAGAAAAAAAAACTTACAAGAACTCCTATAGAATCCATGACAAGGAAAGCGAGACGAAAAGACTAGGTATACAAATGCAATTCATGGTTGTTAGCAAAGGAAAAATACGAAAATGCAATCTAGGAATTGAAGACACCGAAATGAAAGAAGTACAGATATTTTAAATGTTCAGAAAATGTTTTAATTGGTGCAAACTGTAACACTGAAATCCAAATTAGAATAGCGTGTGGTGGTTTCTAATAGTTAAGTATTAAGAAACAGAAAAATTAATTATAATCAAAGAATATAGAATACAACAAGTAATATCGGTTTTTCTATATGCGTCTGAAGCTTTGAAAATCACTTTAGAGCTAAAGGCACGTAAGGCAACAGAAATGCAATTCAGTATAATTTTTTTAGAAATGTATAGAATGGTAATGTCAGTAACAAGACGGTTTAAGAGAAAATGTAAATGAAAACGGCGCTTATACATAGAACTAGACACAGAAAGTTTGAAGGAACATCGAGTAGCAGATTTCGGGTTCCAGTTGAATTCCTTACATTCACTGACATGCAAAAATCCTTGGGACAATACAACTCTGTCTCTTCCTTTCAGTTATGGCTTAAATAACAGGACAGATTGGGTTATATAGTCTTGGTTGGCAACCAGTCTACCGCAAAAAGTAATAGCAACCTACTGCGGGATAAGCTTCTGCCCAGTCAGTCATGTCTTTTTCAAGACAAGATTGCCCAAGACTGTATCCCGTATGGCACTTAACCTGACTGTGGAAAGAGGGCACACAACTGTAATGGCAAGCGGGAGAAAGAAAATCAGCAATAAAACCTAACGGGATTATGTAAATAATTGGTAGAAAAGGAATTTTTTTTATAAGCGTTTCACCCGAGCAAGGCATTTCACTGTCACTGCTGCGCAGGGGACTACATAGAATGGAAGGAAGGAATGGTTAAATATAGGAAATGTCAGAGGGTGGGTGATAGGCGGGTAAGGATACCGAGAAAGACGGATTGGGTAGATGAGAGTGTTCTGAGAATAATTGGAAGTTAGTGTGATAGGAGGTATCTATTGACCCTACATTTAAACACCTGGAGATTGTAGCTGTCGGGAAAGCAGACTTCTGGAAGGGAATTCCACAGACGGGGAAGAAATTACGGTTACAACTGTTTAACTGTAAAAGGGTGGGACCTGGTTGCTAATCTAGTATCTCATGCAAATTCATGCTTAGGCGGCACCAGTGAACTAAGTTCTTCGGAGCAGAAGCCATGAAAGTACTTGTAGAAGAGGCACAGGGAAGCCACATCACGACGGTGAGAGAGTGGTTGCAGCCGGTCTGCCAAGTCAGTATCAACTACGTTACAGATTCTCCTTTGTATTTTGTCAAGAAGCCCAAGGAGAGTAGCAGGAGCACCCGACCAGATATGGCAGCAGTATTCCATACATGGGCGGATGGTAGATTTCTGCAGGATAGGTTCAGGCGGGAGAGATTCCCGGGCCCTGCACAGAGAGCCGACATTCATAGCGGCAGATTTGGCAATGGATTCAATTTAGTCATTTCATTTGAGGTCCACCGAAAGTGTAAGGCCAAGGAGGCGTAGTGTTTTACTCTCTGGGAAGGCAAGCTTGTTCCATGCTATTGTCTATGGTGGTTAGTTGATAACAGTTTCGTTTTAGAAG
Source organism: Ascarosepion bandense (assembly GCA_037127315.1). Classification (NCBI taxonomy): domain Eukaryota; kingdom Metazoa; phylum Mollusca; class Cephalopoda; order Sepiida; family Sepiidae; genus Ascarosepion; species Ascarosepion bandense. The sequence continues at coordinate 2,159,930 of JBBBDQ010001440.1, forward strand.
CATTGAAATTTACTAGCCATTTCCTACCCCAGGCCACTACGGATTGGAGGTCTTTTTCAAGCTCGGCAGCGAGGTTCGCTTTGTCGCCCACACCGGGTTTTTGATCGAAGCGAGAGTAGATTGTTGTGTCATCGGCGTACATGCCTACTTTGGGATCTAATGGCGTCGTGGAGATCATTAATGTACATCAGAAAGAGCGTGGGACCCATGATAGAACCTTGAGGGACGCCCGCGTTCGTATGGTAGTTTTGGGAGGCATGCCCATTTTATACTACCTTCAATGTGCCTTAGAGAGGAATGACTGGATGAGGTCAAACAGATGTCCAGTTATACCGTAGCTCCGCAGTTTGAATAAGAGGCCAGCGTGCCAGACCCTGTCGAACGCTTTGAAGATATCCAAGGCAACGGTTCGAGCTTCGCCATTCTTGTCAAGAGCCCGGTATATGTACTCGGTAATGGTCGTTAGCATATCAGCAGGAGACCTGGTGAAGCGAAACCCGTACTGTTTGTTTTTCAGAGAGAAGCCTGTGGGCCGTGAGATGCTGAATCACCTCGGCGTTGATAATGGCTTCGAAAACTTTGCCAAAGATCGGAAGGAGACAAAGAGGACGGTAATGGGTCTGAGGGTTCGCCAGAATTCTTAAATATAGGAACTACACAGGAGGACTTCCAACAGGCAAGGAAAACAGGAAGCAGATAGGCAGAAGTCATAGAATTTAGAGAGGACAGAGGAGAGTTCTGGGGCACATTTCTTCAGTACTATGATTGGGATTCCGTCCCCGCCGCTCGCATTGAGTGTGTCAAATTGTGCAATTATCTTGGAGACCAGGGAGGGTGTAATGTGGACATTATGCAGTTGAGCCTTAGTTCTGCGTAGGAAGTCGGGTGTAGGTATTCCTAACGAGTCCAGTATTGGTGGAGAATCTACGGGCAAAGCATTTGAGCCTTGTCCTCTGGGGAGGTGATAACTTCAAATTCATTGATTAGTGGGGGTATTGAAGTTTTGCTCTTGTTGAGCACGCTTTTGCAGAGTCGCCAGTAATCTTTGGAGCCGAACTTAGAGGATGCTATGCGTTGCCTCATTCTGGTAGTAAACGCCCTCTTAGCTTCGTTCAGTACTTTTTTTTACACTTATTACGTGCTGAGGCGAAAAGGGGCCTGTTTTGATTCGACGAGCAGCTTCTATAGAGCCGGAAGAAATGGTCCCGGTGGGCAATGGCGGCCGAGCATGCGGGTGAGAACCAGGGGGACGAATTTATTTTAGTTGGAATTTCCTGGCCGGGATAAAAGCATCGATGCCAGCCTTAATCCAAGAGGAGACCTCGGACGCACAGTCTTCGACAGGAAGGTCGAAGACGTTGTTCCAGGGGACGTCGCAGAGGAAGTCTCAGAACGAGTCCCAGTCTGCTCTTTGGTAGCAGTATGATATTCTGCTGGTCTGGTTTTCTTGGGTAGAGTAAGAGCGGATTGAGATGTTGACGGAATATATATATATATATATATATATATATATATATATATATATATATATATAACATAGTGATGATCCACGTATACTGTCGTAATATGTATAGGAAAAATTACTAAAAAGTTGTAAGTTTAAAAATGTATTTTTTTGACATTATAGAAATAAATAAATACTGTCAAAATACATTTTTGTCAAATGAACGTATGATTTCATACCAAATAGAATGCTTAGCTATTTTGGAATATCGCACTTTGTCTTAATGTGTCATTATATAATCATTGGAAGTTATTAATATATATATATATATATATATATATATATATATATATATATATATAACATAGTGATGATCCACTTATACTGTCTTAATATGTATAGGAAAAACTACTAAAAAGGTGTAAGTTTAAAAATGTATTTTTTTTGACATTATAGAAATAAATAAATACTGTCAAAATACATTTTTAAACTTACAACTTTTTAGTAGTTTTTCCTATATATATATATATATATATATATATATATATATATATATATATATAATAAGTTGTACCAAACATACGTCAAAAGAGAAATACTATATTTCGATCGTTAGTGAGAGATGGAAAACAATGCTTGATGTTATCAATGATTTTACCAGAGACTAGAAAACAAATGGAAATTGAAATCACTGGCAAAATATCTATATCTATAAAAGTGACGAGGGTGGACGTTGTGTAAGTATTGGTTTGTTTGATTGATAGATTCGATTTAGCGTCTGCATTTTGCTATCTAGCTTCACGGGAGTTGCGCTCAAATGTAGATCAAAATTTTAGAACGCTGACGACACCTTGAAATCTTTCAGAAAACCAAAAATTAAGAAGTAGAAAAATATATATCATCACCCCACATAATCAGAAATCAGTTTATGTATTGATTATAATATAGATTCGAGCACCCCACTTTATATTATCTATATCTGTATATGTTGCCATTCCCATCCCACCCTACTTCAATAGAGACATTCTACATTGTTATTATCTATATCTATAAAATGACGTGGGGGACGTTGTGTAAGTGTTTGCTATGTAAATTTATCATATGTTTTTTATACTTATTATTCCTTAAACTACCCGTGTGAAATCGGGCTAAACTGCTAGTAAATAATAAATACTGACATTAATGTTACGAAAGAAGGATTATAAAGGAAAACTAGCCAAGAGAAAATATTTGGAGCAGGTGTTTCGAATGAAAACAGTAACAAATGTTGCAAAATAATATTATCTTTAAAATAAGAATAAATCATACCAAATGCAAAATGTGTAGGTTCAGCAAATAGATAGATAGAATATATATCTCATCAGTAATTTGTAGTGATGCATGTAGAGATGAATTGGATATACATTATGATTGTAATGTATATTTGATCCTATATTGTTATACTAGCAGTATAGCCCGGCGTTGCTCGGGTGTAATGAAAGCTTTAAAACTAAGCCATGGTCCTGGAGCTCAGTCTCTTTGGACGTTGGCACGAAAGATTAAAAAGCAATAGTTGTTTCCAGTTAAAGCAAAACAGTAGACTGAATGAAACATGAATGGATGTAAGTCAAATTTTGATTTCTTGGTATCGATATCAAATAAGATATTTTCGTCGCAAACTGAATTTGTGAAGGCTAAATAAGTCCTTCTGAGTAAATGGTATCATGACTGAGACTAAGAACTACAATTATACCTACTTATACCAAACTCGAAGTAAAAACTAAAATAACAGGGATGAAAAAAATACAGACATTGAGGCAGATAAACAGACTCACACACAAATATCTTGCCTTTTATATATATATATATATATATATATATATATATATATATATATGTGTGTGTGTGTGTGTGTGTGTGTATATATATATATATATATTATCGATTTCCTGCACTATTGTAAGAACTGCAACTTTGAAACTTCTGAATATCGTTTCTTATGTCTTTGTCTATGAGTGTATCAAATTTGATTAAAATCGGACCACTCCTTCTATAACTCGATTTTTTCGATTATCGAGTTTCGATATTTATCGGGGGTACCTTGACACAAAACCTAGCTAAGAACATTCGCAGACGCTTATAGTACAACTGTATAAATTTTCAAGAAAATCGGTTCAGCCGTTTTGGAGTCTATAGGTAATGGACACTATGGTGCCGCTAAACTAATCAAAAGTCACCAAGACACACAATACATTTAGAAATTTGTTATCTATTATTAATTTAAATTTAAATGAGTATGGATAATAATTTTCAAGTACCAGTGTAAACCTGTCGGTAAAATATATACAAATAAATACACAACGGCCTTTATTATGAGAGAGAATATATATATATATATATATATATATATATATATATATATATATATATATATATATTATGCTCTCATTATGATTGAGCTCTCTGGAGAAGAAAATTTTGAAAACAGTTCCACTTCTGCTATATGCGTGACTCTTCAGAAATGAATCGAGTTCTCTCGGTGACTGGCGTGTGTATAAACTGCTTATATACAATACGTTAAAATTTCCCTACTCTGATTCCATGTGTCGATGGATCGGGAGTAGCGACTCCGACTGACACCAAATCGGTCGACTTTCGATCCCGGCCAGAAGCATGTGGATGCGTCTAGCCACACTGATGAGCTGTGATACAGCGAAACAGGCTTATATGTGGATGACTAATATATATATATATATACTATAGTCATATATATATATATATATATATATATATATATGTATATATAATATTACATGGAAAAATACGCCCAGGAAAATTAATATCCTTAAGATTATATTAAACATGAAAAAGAACAAAACAAGTTATTAAACTTAAAATAGTAAAGTACAAGATATTCTAGTGAAGTAAAAATATGATTTTTTTACTTAAAATATTGCATTTAAATGTTTTGTTCTTTTGCAAGTTTCATATAATCTTAAGAGTATTACTTTCATGCCAGCATTTTCCAGGTATTGCTATTAAGTTAATATAAATTAAATGCTTAAAACCGCATTCAAAAATATTAAGAAAAAAAATTATATGCAATGGAATAATAAACATTATCTATAACTCATTTTGATAATCAATCCTGATAAAATTATTAATGATAAGCAAAGTATGAATTAAATGATAAAAGATATGATGAAAGAAAAAGGGAAGCATGACGTCCCCCTCGCTAGAGATGACGCCAAGGACCATGACGGAGGAGAGAAACTTCGTTTGCTTCATGACGGGAACCTCCTCGTTGTCTTTGTAGATCCACCTACCGTCCTGCCTGTTCCTCGTCTCATCCTGGATGAAATTCTTTCATCAGAAGAAAAAACCTTAGCCATTCTTTCAAAAGATCCTGAGAGTCACTGCTGAGATCTACCAGGACGTGCTGATGAGCGTGATGAAGCCCTGGATAGACGAGATCGCCGATGGACGCATCTACGTCTTCAAGCAGGACTCCGATCCTGCACATAAAGTCAAAACAACCCAGGCATGGCTGCTCAGCGATGTTCCTTACCACTGGTCGCCATATTTGTGCCAACCCTCCACACATGATTGCAACATCCTTGACTATTTCTTCTGGTGAGTGATCGAGGCCAATACCACTGACTCTCTGAAATCTGCCATTCTGAAGGCATTCGCCGCTATGGACATGGTCGCCAAAACGTGTGAATCATTTCGCACGCTCTTGAGATAATCGTCGTCGCCGGTGGAGGTTACATTGAAAAATAATGTAGTGTGTAACTGCTGCTAAATAAACTGTCGGGTCTCTGCATAGACAACTTTTGTTTTAATTGCCTATTTCGTTTGCTTTTACTTAAGTGTCAGATTTTGCTGCAACACACTGTATATGTTTGTGTATGAATGTGAAACATGAAGACAATGGCCATTCCCATAATTCTTTGAGTTTTGGAAGCTGCCCAAATCTCTGGTGTAGAGATTAAAGAAAATTTTGGTGTCGTGTTTCAAGTTAGATTAAGACCTCACGACTGCATCATCAAGGAGAGTTCTGAAGATATTAAAACAATTGTTGTCACTTAATCCATTGATACGATCCAAGTAAATATTTGGGCTTGACTGAAATTTAAGATATTACTTCTAAGAAATCTTTTACCAGTTATTAACAGATTAATTAGAACTCTTCCAGAGAGTCTGGGAAAATATCAAAAAAGTAATTTTAGAAGAATAATGGAAGTATTTAAGAAAACATCATTTAATCTAAATTGATCGCTGTCGGATAATTATTTTGAAATCTCAAGTTAAAATACAATCAGGTATAAATACATCATTAAAAATAGTAGTTTTAGACAAAATAATCTGAGAGAACTGTAGCCAACTAAAAAGAGGAAAAAACTTGCATAAGAGAAAAAAAGAACAATACCAAAAATTGAATTTGGTTGTTAAGGATGAGACTTGGATAGGTGGTAAAATGAAATGGATGATAAGTAAAACTTTTCCTGTACTGCCCATAATTAGTGTAGCATTAGAAACTAGCATCCAAAAATGATGTATACATAATTTTAATTTATGATCACAGAAACAATTCATAAATATTTTAGTAATTAGTAAAGATCTATTGTCACGTGATCTTCAGCCACAATCTTGAAAATCTAGAATGCGACTGTATACAAAAATAAACAATTAGAAAACTTGCAAAATGTAATAGGGTCTTTTCGAAATTGTTTTTTGCTACATTCGTCAAAAGATTGCTTTTTTTATCGAGTCTTTGTCCCTAGGACGTAAGTGGCTCCTCGGATTGAGAAAATGTGAAAACTTTAAAAAGAAAGTTGAAATCCAATTTGAAATAAGAATCCTCTATAATGATTCACAAAACTGCCCTCCTTAAGTTCGAATTCTGCTAGAAGGCACTTTTTCTTTAAAGAGTTTTCTATGTTATACTGGCCAATAGAAAATAATGAATACTGTTTGAAATAAAACAGAACTTTTACGGAACATGGTTATGTAGTAAAAAAAAACTACTTTTGAAGCAATTCAAATATGTCCGAATAAAACATAAAATGCAGAGTAATTAAATCAAATATATATTGGTATCTTTGCCAAAATCCGTATAACCTCTGCCTACACATCATGGTACCCAACTTTGCTTTTCCTATCAAGCCATGTGCTCCTCTCGGTGGGAAAGAAACTAAATTTAGCAAGATCTACTAGAGTTTTCTTATACAGTAGCAAGTTAACACAACGTAACAGCTTCCTAGTTTGCTATCGCCATTTGCCAATCTTAGCACACTGTGCTTTATCAAACCAATAATCAATGTTATGAATAGCTGAAACCTTAGACAATACATGAAACCGAACCATGGTAGAATCTCCCAGACGTCCTTCCCGCAATAGATTCGTAGATTTGTCACTGTTCAACGCTATAAATATGCATTTTCATGAGTAGGCTTCAGATGATATATTTTGTTTGTCACCTGTTAAAATAATTAGGTATCTATTACAAGGTCATTGAAGTGATATGGGTAACTAAGTTTTAGATAAAATAGGCTTCGAATCATAGGTAACCGATTAACATGAATATTTGGAAATAAATATTTCCTTATATCTGTTATGTTTCAGTTGGCGAATTAAAACTTATGTGAAATAAAGTCTCGACCTAACGTAACGTTATGTCGTGGCCCAATCATTTCAGTAGTAAGTATGTTTCAGGGAGTCCGGTGTGGCAGATTTACCTAGCGAAAAAAATCAAGTCAAGGGAAAAGCAGCTGACACAAGCCGCCATGGAGAGGTGGGTTCACAGAAAGCACAGTGATAGCTCTAACAGACCAGAAACAGAATATAATTACAGCCTTTGCAAAACAGACTGTTACTCTCGCTTTGGCTTCTACAGTCATAGTTTTCTAGCCAAATAGGATGCTAGCAATGGTCAACCCTGACTGACGGAGGCCTACAAAGAGTTAAAGTATAGCGCTGAAAGCCATATGACGAACCGGTTTAAATTCAGGAGCTCAAAAAGAAAAAATAGAAACAGAAATTATCATATGTATAATCCTCCTTTTAATCAGTTAGTTAACTTTAAACTGGGACATAAATATCTTAAACTAATAGATAAGCATTTCCCCAAAACTAAACCCTCTAAGCAAAATTTTCAATAGGAACACAATAAAACTAAGCTATAGCTGCTCCAAAAATCTAGAGAAAATAATTGAAGTACATACAAGTAAAATATTGAAAGTAATATATTTTATTTTAATAATTGAATTGTTTTGAAAATACTGGGTGTATTTTGTATGTTAAATATAACCTTTAAATAATAAGAAAGAAAAATATTTTAAAAAATGTACTAAGTTGTACACACTAAGACAGAAACTGTACTTTCTAAACCCTTATCTATTTGCACATCTTTCTCAGATTTGGTTTCGATCGGTCAATATAGAGCTAATTTTGACGATTTATGGACTAACGAAGTCAGGGAATTATATATAATTATGTGCTTATGTAGATGCCAGGGTTAGAGAGATTTAGAGAGAGTGTGCGGATCAAAAAACTATACAATGAAGATAAGAATATAAAATTCTGGTAATATTGTATTAAACGCAAATGTTTAATCTGAAAATGTTAATCTTATAGGAAAATAAATGAACGAAATGACATTTCAAAATAATTTCGAACTACTAAAATAGATCAAGAGGCGCATACTTTTGCAACTATTTCAAGCTTTAAAGGGCCTTTCCCTATTGTTGCGAACTATGTATTTACATTATTTCTCATTTCTTCGCCTTTATTGTTACATTCACGGAATTTCGGCAGTTAAAAATATAAAATGAAAATTTATCCATCGCATATTGTAATTTATAGATATAGATGGAGAAAGAGAAAGAGACACGTCTGATGTATTTCCCTCTTTGGAACTGAAGTAATGTTTACGTTGATGATTTACACGCACATGAAAACACTAAAATTGCCTTTTAATTTACATGTACCCTGTAACCCTATTTCCAGATGGCTGGTATTAAATATTAATTTTAAAGATAAGACAAAAGATTTGTCTAAACTTGGTGAATACAATTAGTTTGTCGGGAAAAGTAACCGAAGTGATAAATAGGTAAAATACGGATATTTCTGTCAGGAAGATTAACTGAATTAATTAAATCCAAGTAAAACGATTCTAGTCAAAATATTGTCATTCTGTTTTGGCAATGAGTGACCCTACGTCAAAATTGGACTGTGAGAATTTTCTATCTCGATCTGCTGGATGTTAGAAACGGACAGGCTATTGGTAACAAAGAGTAAGTTCACTCCTCCTCCTTAGTGAAGGGTCCAGTGATTCAGTCGAAATGGACAACCGTTATTGTTTTCATTTTGAGCTAGTAAAAGTTATCCAGTGAACGAGAATTGAAACTCCCCCGTAACTACCCTTTCTTACCGAAGAAAACTTGGTTAGTTCGGGACCCATGATGGGAATGAGAAGGTAGAATAGATAAGTTCGTGGCCTGCTGATAGTAGATATTAAGCTGGTGGAAGTGATTTGAATAGCGTTCAGAATAATACGGTTAGATTGTAATGAACGTGCTGCTAAAAGACAACTGAGTAAGCCCCTAACTCAGAAAACATTGTTACTGAAGTATTTTTAACATACCAGCTAACTATTGAGTGACACCAGCGTTGGCTTGCTTTATTATATGTGTGCATATAATCGATAGATAAATATATATATATATATTAAAAAATACCACCGGATTATAAGTCGGGTTATTTCGTGGCGTTGCAGCGGTCTACTGATTATACTCCGTATCGACGATCGCGTAAATCCGATCTTGATAATATACTCAGCGGCCTGCGTGACAGGACTAATCTAGTCGGCTGAGAATGGACAATACTATCTTAGCTTGTTCGAGATCAATACAAACACAACTTGGGCGGACTGCTTCAGGAGCAGGAACGATTGGTCAAGCTAAGCTCTAGGCGTCGGGTTATATGTATATGTACTATCCAGGTTTTGTTTAGTTTCTTTTTGCTTTTATCACACATCATAATCGAATTTGACGTAAGCTGACTATGGTTCACAAAAAAAAAAAAAAGCGACGAAATAAATTTTTACGCCTTTTTCTCTTAATTAAGGTAGCAATTTTTATCGAAATAATGGTCAACACATTAAGGTTAGCTTTAATACACTGGGTGTGTTGTCTAATAAAATATTCTATTCGTGTTCATATAAGTTCTAATTAAATCTCTTGTGGTTTTTCGAAAATATTTATTATCGTATTTATTACGGATGGTTGAGTAAATTCCCCCTTGAAGTTTTCGTTTATTTTTAACTACGCCTTAAGTCATAGGTATTTTAATAGATCGTCTTTATCTATCAGTTTGCGATCAAGGCATCTCAAGATCAGCTAGTTGGATTCAGATGAAATTGGCACGAAAGTATTAGAATTTGTGTCCAATTCGGTACCAGATAATGTTTCGAAATATTTTTCCGTTTTTATTAATAAAATTTAATTCTTACCTTTCAAATGCCAAATACTTAATTATCTTCTCTAGAACATTTTAAATACTGAATTATCTCCCCTGTTTCATTTTAAGTTGACATTTAATTTTGGGAGCGGTCAAGGTCCTTTTTTGTGCCTTCAATCCTAAGAGTGATCAAATTCATTGCAGTTATTTTTCCTCATTTTAATAATTATCACTTGCTAATTGTTGGGATGAAGTCGTTATTGTCTTGTCAGAGGTCTGTTTATTTTAACTAATAAATTAATATTTATGATTGTGCTTATTAATTTCATGACATTGTTCCTGGGCTATGTAAAAATATATTTTCTTCAATATATAATGTTCGTAGCATTTCTTATAAAAAATTCAAACTCAATATTTATATATTATCTTTTCACGTATGTGATATGTTCCATTATATCTGACCATTTATCAAGCAGTTCAACCAGTCAGCCATATTTAGAATATTGCTGCTACTATGCTGCAGCTATATATTAAGAATTTTTTTATTGAATTCAAAGAATCAGCAAAATTCTTGACCTGGCATCTCGATTTCACTCACTATTCCACTAACGTGAACCTGATTTCCCGCTGTCATTTCTATAAATATTTTTATGATAATTGTTCAGATGAGCTCTTCACTATAATACCAACACTTTATTAATTCAAGGGAAATACTAAACTGGCAACCAGGTTGCATCAGTTTGCAGTTGAGTTGGTTAAATGTAACTTTCAGTTCTATACCAACGGTTTCTATCGCAATTCTCACTCGTGGAACTCTTTTCCGGCTGCATACTTTCCGGTTAACTTTAATTTTCAAAAATTAAAATCCAATGTCAACTGATTCTAATATTTTTCTGATTACTCTTCTATTGTTCTCACTACTCCTTAATAATGTTTTAATGTTTTCTATTTTTAAATACTTCCAAGAACTCTTTAAATCTTAGTAGCTTTACTGCCTTGCTTAGAATTAATTCAATTAAAAGCATATTCAGAAATTAGACACGATATTCGAGGAAAACCACTTGCACATCAACTCTCCAAAAAGAACTTGACGAAATCTGGTGCTGTATTAAAAATAACGATAAACACTAAAATAGATTTTGTCTCGTGTTCTCATTACTCTGAATATAATACCGTTCTATAGAGTTTAACCAATTCACTTCTTTTCTTTATAACATTCGTAGTTGAAAATTTCCAGATAATTATTCGGGTGAGCTCTTCACTATGATATCAACATTTTATTAATTTAAGCGAATTGTGGCGCAGTGGATATCGGCTTGGAACGAGAAATCGGGGAACCGAGTTCGAATTCCAGTTGAATTCCTTGCATTCACTTACGCGCAAATACCCTTGGGAAAGGTATTAATCCGTCTCTTCCTTCCAGTTATGGGTTAAATAACAGGACGGATTGGGTTCTATAGCCTTGGTCGGCAACCAGTCTACCGCAGAAAGCAATGGCAACCTACTGCGGGATAATCTTCTGCCCAGTCAGTCATGTCTCTTTCGAGACATGATCGCCCAAAGCGTGTATCGCGCATGGCACTTAACTGACTGACTAAATTGGCAATGTGGTGTCATCAATTTACAGCAGAGTTGGTTAGATTTAACATAGTTCAATGCCAATAGTTTCTATCGCGCTTTTCGTTTGTGGAACTCTCTTCCGGCTCCATGCTTTCCAGTCACTTTTAAGCTTCAAAAATTTAAATGTAAATGATAATCTATATCTACTATATTCCTATTTACTCTTCTATTGTTCTCACTCTTTAGGAATATTTCTGTTTTCTAATACTTCCACAACAAATAACCCTCTTTACTTTCTGGTTTTACTGACATGCTTGGAGTGATTTCAATAAATAAAAAAAGATGCTTCTGTTTTACAGGCAGCAATGAATTCCTTCATTTTAACAATAGTAAATTAAGTTAGTAGTACATCGAAGGTTAGTAGACTAGTGAGTGTGGAGAATGCAGCAGGACAACCCAGAGAAGCCGGCTAATTTCTATACAGCAAGTGAGAATTATCATTGTCCTGATCGATACACAGCCAATAAAGATACTTTTTATCGAATGCTGCTTTAATTGGTTCAATTGGGAGTACTTCTATATGCCATGACTCTTCAAGATATGGGCAGTCCTGAATCTGTAGCTGTTAGTATTGTTTATCATCTTCGTCCTTCCTAATTTTCTTTCTGCCACTAATTTACACAAGTAGGTTATTTGAACTGTCAGTCAAGTTCCAAACGTAATACACAGAAAGCTATAGCACCTAATCTCTCCTGCTATTTAATCGATTAAAGTGTAACCCTGATATAAGATAGTTGTCGGGACCGGATGAAATCCGCTTATATCCGGATTTGGTCTATTTTATATACATTACCACAGGCTCTAATTTGGGACCAGATAAAACATCTCTTATATCCGGGTTATACTGTAGAAACCGTATTTGTGTATAAGTGAATGCAGCGAATTCAACTGGAATTCGAACTCGGATCTCAGATTTCTCGTTTCGAGCCGATATCCACTGCAAAATAACGCACATCCGTTGTATTATCTGCTACTTGTCCGAATTCTACCTCGGATTGGGATTACGGAGATCACAATTGAACGGGGTGAAGAGGCTCATCCCTTGTTTCCTGTTTAGGATGAGGTTTCCGGCTTTCTCTTTTCAAATCTTTTCACTCTTACGTAGCCCCCTGCACGTCAGTAGCGTTACCGCCTTGCTCGGGGTGATGATTAAAAAAAATACGCTTCCATTCATACCAAGTAAACAGCATCGCAAACCGGCTTTTTCACACCCTATCAACTTTTACCAATCCATATTGTTGAAATCAATTCACTTATAATCTGTGATTATTCTTTAAAATGGTTACTTTTTGTTGCGTAAAGAATCTCACATAGAATGATTGTCCATTAAAAATCGTAGTTATGCACATATGGAAATGTTTTCAAATGCGATGATACATTCGCAGTGGCTCTACAATATCACGTGTCCTCGGACAAATAATTTTTACCAGTTTTGATTTAGTCAAAGTTCTCCGTCATTCACATAAAACTTCCAAATTTCTTTAGTAAATATATTTCTCTCAGCTATAACATTGTTTCCATAAACGGCACATCTTTTCTTTGTATAGCAGTTTTGCCGTTCACAAATAGAAGGTGTACCAAATTAGGAAAAGGCATATTTTCCTCTGCTTTCAATTTCAACTCTTCGAAAATCCATAATGGCCAAACGAATCTTATTTTTTTATACGCGCGGAGATGTAAGTTTTCAGAATATGTATTTATGTCTAAACGAAATGAACTACATGTTCAAACGCCAACTATTGAAATAATCCTAAGTAGTTTTATTCGCATCCAATATCACACACACACACACACACACACACACACACACACACACACACACACACACACACCTATATGAGTTTGAAATTTTAGACGTGTTATATGGGTAATTTAACAGATGAAGTGGAATCTTTCTATTTTCCAATTCTGCTAAAATTAAAATACTGGAAATTGCAAACATATTCGCAAGAAAAAAAGCGAAAGAACTTCGAAGATCCTGGACAACTCCGACGAACAAGTTCGTTCATGGAAAGCGAACAAAAATTTTTGCCCATCCATCAAGAACGTAGTTATAAAAATTCGTTTTGTTACGTGTACTTTTCAAACGATCAAGAAGCGAGAAATATGTCGAAAAGCCGATATATCAAATCTGAAATCAATTGTTAAAAACATGCGAAAACGATCACTCAACTATACTCAAAGGATCTCCATTAAGAAAAACGAATGAGATGAGCAAGTAAATAAATGCATTTATCAGAAACAGCTTTTTTTTGTCTAACGAATACCGTGATAGCCAAGATAGACCACGTTGATTGAGCATAAGCTTGTGGCTACCGGTTGAATGCAGAGATATTATTTTTGATGTGCTATTGTAGCCGCTGAAGTGGTAGGTTCTTAGAAACCTCCAGCAGACAGCACAAACAAATTTTGTAAAGGAACATGTAGACAGTTCATGTTAGAGTGAAAAGCTTTTGAAATGTAGCTGGATTTTATTCACGACAACGTTCCACCGCATTAAGCAAAAAACTAATGAATAACCAAATCAGACTTGTTTGAAAGGCGCTACTTTGATGAAGTGTTCAGTTTTTTCGACCAAATTTAATCTGGTTGGGACTAAAGGATCATTCTAAACAGAAACTATTACAATAGTTGACGGTAATTTATGAACGAATTAGAAATTCGGTATGTTCATCGTCCTGGAAAGGCAAAATGCAAGATTATTATGAATCTTGATGCCAATTTACCGTGAGAACATGCACTTTCTATTTATTTTCGCTTCAGCAAATTTACATGCAGTTTATACAATGGCGCGAGTGGCTGATTGGTTAACGTTCGTTTTCTGACCATGAAACCCAAGTTCGAATTTCACCACGGCCGCTTTTTCAGAAAAGCCACTTCTTGATGTTATCGGTCGGGGAGGAGTGTAGCACATTTTGAAAGGGTTATGGAATAGGATGACCTAAGTTTTTTTATGAAATTTGGTAGACGGGACACTTTGGGAGCTGTCGGTAGTTCGGCAATATTTACCTAGACTGGCAATCTTCGTTGAGATGATGTCTCGTATATAAAAACACATATCAGTTATCGATAGAAGCCCATGACGGCGATTTATTGCATCTGGGTCTGAGTATATTAACACGTGATCGTTTTGTGTGGAGTAGGATTAACGATGGATTTCAATTGGGTGGTCAAAAGATGATGACGATTGTAACAATTTACATCGTTCGGAATTGTCCTATTCACGTTTCGGCCGTTGTGTACTCCGACCTTCAGGTAATATAGGAGGAATTTTGAACCGAACACTTTATTTCGGTCACAACAATAGATTGTTCTAATTCTACGTGCCATCACTTGCTGGATATCTGTTTCAGTTATTTTCATTTTGTAATTCAAAAATCCAAGTTTTATTCCTTCTGATGTAGTCCGGTAATGAACTTAACTCCTTGGGTCAATTCAGTTTTTTTTTTATTACTCAGCACATGCTTTTACTCACTGGGCTATATTGCACGAATTTTTCTAATTACAACATTTTGGATGTTGTGTTTTCCGGTCTTCGAGGATGCCAGTCAAATTTCGAACTGAACCCTTTACGAGATTAGAGTATTCTCGTTCCACTGTCCAGATTTGGTTAAATAAAGGGTTAAGATCAGATTTCCCTGCAGATAAACTGGCTCGGTAGAAACGTCGACAACAAAATGAGGAATGCAGTAAATAATGTAAATAAAAATAACTAATCATTCCATACAGATGTAGGATATACATCAAATGAATGAAATACAACACATTGTTAACTTATTTAACCGTTATTTGTTATGCATATTTGAGTAGATGCATCGTTTTTTATATTAAAAGAATACATATACTTACTTACATATATTTTGTGTAACGGATTTTGTCCTGTAGAAGAGCTTCAATTATAATGTTTTTTACACTTTCCTCCGAGTATAATTGTCCTGATGTGTGTAAATTTATCTCTCTCTCTCTCTATATATATTTTTTGTTTAACCCAATTCTCATATATTATATATTTTGTTTAACCCAATTCTCAATTTAAAGACCTCCCATTCCTTAATCCTTTTCGTTTATTAAGCAAGACATGCCAACTTTCCCATCCCTTCACTTACACCTCTAACAAAAAGCAAAAACCAAAAATAGACTGATTTAAAAAAAAAAATTGTGATGTATATTTCTCAAATCTTAACCGTTATTTATTTTTTTATTTCTTTATCTTTTTTTATTTTGTTATTTCGCTTTTTAATCTTATTTCTTCTTATTTTTATATAGACTGAATGTTGCTGAGCAGGCGTGAAATCTCTCTTAGGGATTTCATGTTGATTTCATTTAACCTTTTTGAATTTTGAAAATTTATTTTAATTTATATTGGCTCTGTAATTTCGTACATTGAGCTCTCCTCCTCTATCATTTTTTAATATTAAATTTTTTTTATATTAATTAAGATCAGATTCTTGGAATTTACGTTCCTACTTTTCCGTTTCGGATTAAAGTAATTTAATCAAATAAAAACATGATATATATATATATATATATATATATATATATATATTCTAGCGGTATAGCATGGGTGTAATAAAAACTTTAAAACTAATACATGTAGATTGAAAGAAAAATGTATGGATGTCAGTCAAATATTTGATTTCCGGTACCTATGTCAAATAAGCTTTCTGTAACAAACTGAATTTTGAAAGGTAAATAAGTCCTCTGAGTAAACGGTATCATGGCTGAGAACTACAATTATACCTACTTAGAGAAAAACCCGAAGCAAAAACAAAAATAAAAGGGCTGAAAACTTGATTTTCATCAGACCCGATAGAATGACGGGGTATCGATGTTCAATATCGGAGTCAAATAAGTCATCCAAAAATAAACTAAATTAAGTATGTCCATGAAAACTTATCGTACCCATCGGAAGAAAAAATTGGAGAAAATGAGTCATATTGATGGCTGGATATCTGTTTTTGATCAGATTCGATAGATTATCAGGGATAACCCATGACCTGAAGAGAAGCCTAAAGAATATTTGTGTGAAGTTTGGTGAGAATCAGATGAAAATTGTGGATTTGTATAAAGGACATACATACATACAGACAGACACCTACACATACACAAACATCTTGCCTTTTATATATATATATATATATATATATATATATATATATGAGCAGACATTCCTGTTTCGCTGTATCAGAACTCATCAGTACAGTTAGACATCCTATTGCTTCTAGTCAAATGATATCCCTCAGCGTTTCTACCTGTAATTTATGTGCGCTTGGGAGAGAAATTTGGATTTTAGCGTGTTATATACACAATGTTATGCATGTCAGTAGCCGAGAGTGTTCAGCTTCATTACTGAATGAACGATGCGTAAATAGCGGTGAGTAGCTATTTCTTCATAATGCTCAATTGGAGAGCGAGAGCGTAAATTGACATCGATAGACAGTCCTGTTTTGTTGTATTACAGCTCATCAGTACCCTTAGACAACCGATTGCTTCTAGCCAACATTGAAACCCGACCGAACTGCTATCTTTCTCTCTCTCTCTCTCTCTCTCTCTCTATATATATATATATATATATATATATATAGAGAGAGAGAGAGAGAGTGAGATAGCAATCTCTCTTTTAAGCAAGTTTTGTTAAAAATGACAGTCAAGTTGCCGTTAATTTTTTTTATTACGTAACATAAAAATTGCTTGAATGTTTCAATAATACAAGCGTTTTCGGCTATAATGTTAACCATTATAAAATATGAATTTTTTTATTATTTTCATCCGAATATATAGATTCAGTTACGTATGTATCTATTATGAAATGTTTTATTCTCCAGACACGGCCAGCATATTTTAGGCGTCTTACTATTTCATATTGCTAATTAAAATACTCGGATATTTTTTATATATGTCATGAAATTACAAAACACAATCCAACCACATTTCTGCTGTCTCAAGCCTCTCCTTCATCCTTGATGAGATCGTCAACATTTACTTCCATACAAAAAGACAGATATCACACAGCAATCCAGCACTCTTTTCATTATTTCTAATGAGATTTCCCTGTCTTTCAGTACTCTTCTTAGCTTCTGAAATGCGTTTTTGGATCTCCATGTCACACTTTTCATCCCGTTTCAAACATTTCCCATTAAGATAATTTTTTTTACGTCATTACAGTGAAAATTTAAAATGAATCAACAAATCTATTAGAAATACTAAGAAATGGTAAGAAGACATGTTTTCCTGTTTCACAGAAGAAAATATTTTTGTAAAGAACAGATTAGCATGTATTTGAATTTTCTCAGCGAGCTCACGAATACAAAAACAATAGTGCATTATTTTGCAAGCGGTTAAATTTTTACTTTTGGTATAAGGACACGTTTTAAAGAGTACGTGTAACGTTGTTCGCTAACATTTATTCTTCACTAAATGCTGTCAAAGCAGACCATGTAACAATGTTACATTTTTCAAGATAAATTGATTTCTGGTCTACGATTCCTCAAGTTGAGTATATATATATATATATATATATATATATATATATATATATATATATAGAGAGAGAGAGAGAGAGAGAGACAGATTATTTTTACTTTTCGTAATAATACCAATTCTCAAGCGTTTCTTCAGAAAAGAAAAAAGAAAAACCTGCAAATGTTTTGCATAAGAATGAAAAGAATCTTCATAATAGCTGCAAAACTGAAAACAAACATCTTAGCATCACGTGTTTACTCAGACTGGATCGAGTTATAAGTATGCCATTTGAACGCATGCGTATTTGCAACTTGGTTAATTTCCATGTTTTTTTATAGCTTCCCCCTAGCCACAATATTTGCTTCCAAATTGTCAGGCTTATTTGGTTTTTCACGGAGAGAAGAAAAATAGTTTTTCGATTGTGCGTAGCTTCAGCTTCCATATTATTCGCCCGAAATATATTTCTATAATAGAATCTTGCAAACAGATGCTTCATTTGGTTCGATATTTTTTGTTCGAATAAGGTTTTATTCTATATAGAGAAGACGATACAAAAGTGGCCTAATTTTACTGTACTGTAAAAGTAAAAACATTTTACGAATTCATTATTCTGTCATTTGTCTGACAGTATATTACATGACGTCAAATACTGATATCTAGCCAAGTGATTCGAAGGACAAGAAACCGATACGACATATATTCATGGTTTCCATAAATTTTCTGTACAACTTCGACTGCACAAGAACCATCAATACACTTTTTGCATGTTAAAGGTATATTAAATGCTTAATTTATAGATTGTCCTTTAAGATTCAGTGGAATTCCAGTACAACGTATTATAATTTCACGTCCGTTTTCATGCTAGCATATGTTAGATGGGGTTTTCGTAATAAGTCCGTAATTAAACCATCATGAAAATATTGAAACGAGTTTTACAGCTGTATGCCTTTACTATCACGAACCAGTTTAGGCGACTGGAAATTCAGTGTTTTTTTTTTCTCATCGAGATGCCACATCCAGGAAGATACCAACGTTAGAGAGTTAAAAACAAAAATATCAATTGGTTTCAGTATCCATGTCTGGCTTAAAAAGTTTAAGGGAACACGAAATGTCTTGTAGAAAACAGAAACTGAACACCATATAACTTGAAACTAATTAGGCATATACAAAAATCTGATGTATATTAATAAAATTCATCTTTCATTTTATCAGTTTTTGAGAATATCTAACACTGTAAATTTAATTTGCGGACATCTTGCACAATGAGAGAATATTACTTTTTTTCCAATATCCGATAAAAAAAATATACCTAACTTACCAGCTCTCAAAGTTGGTTTCCATTTTTTTCACTGTCGTGATTTGCATTTTCAACGATCCTTCTAATTTCAAATCACATGATTTGCATATAATCATCTCCGTAATTATTCTTAATATAATGTTATTAACATTACTATAATTATTATCAGTATTATTATTACGATCACCCTTATTATTAATACTATTATCATTATCAATATTATTATTGTCATAACTGTATCACTGTAATCATTAGTATAATCATTATTAGTCATACAACGTTTTCCATGGGGTAAAATATTATTACACAAATAAAACCAGACAGTAATAAGACATGCATGTCGTAAACAAAGAAATAAAAAGAGGGATAACAATATATATATATATATATATATATATATATATATATATATATATATATATATTGTAAGAAAGTGAGAGAAGATGTAGATTTTCAACCCACTGTTCAAGAATTTACTTTTATAAAGAGTGCTTGATACAAAGTAGAGCTTTATATTGTGATAGTTGTTACAATTGTTTATAAAGGCATAGTATCACTACACAAAAATTCTCTTCTTTCAGAGCTCAACTGCTCGTCTTCGGTGAGTAGTGGAATTGAAAATAAATGGTGGAAACGATTTATTTTTGGGAATGTGATATGTTAGTGGTGTGGGGGTGGGAATGTAGTATTTCAGACAAAACTAAAATGTTACCTGTTCAAAACTAAACTACCTGATTTTTATTTCTACGAAAAAAATTCATTTTTCAAAACATTGTTCTTCAGGTGATATATAAGTATAAATGGTGAAAATGACTTATTTTATAAAATGTAAAATGAATTCATGTTTATTTATTTTAGGGCTTAAAGTTTAATTTTTAACTACTGTATTTGGTAAAGGGGTACATTCTTTAGGTTAAAATTTGAGTTAAGTAATTATGCTATACTAAAGTATATTGGAGATATGAAAAACAAATAAGTATTGTGTGGGTCATTAATTTCAATAAAATAAATACGTAATACTGGAGAACACATTATACATGAACATTGTAAATAATTAAATTTCAAAGTGAAATATTTACATAATATTGTCAATTCATAGCTATGGTTTAGTAGTACTTTAATGTTAAGAAACGTTATAATATGCAGCTTTCATTCAGGTAAAGAACGCAAATGTCATAGAATGATTTACAGATTCTTGTTTTTTTTTTCAGGTTTTCCCATTTTACCTTGGGGTTTTTATTTACTTCTTTTAATTGAAAAAAGACATAAAGGGCGGTGTGGATTCGGTATGCAGTATTCTTGAAGGAAGTTAATTGCAAATACCATCGCCGTTTAAAAGTGTTCTTAGTATAACTAATGTAAACATTTTTAGTAGTTGTGTTTCATTAGATCATATGGTACATTAGTAAACAATAGTCTTTTAGATAACTATATTCTAGGGGGAAAATTTCTAAAATAAAAAAGTATTCTGTAAATCTTTCTATACCATCTGCCCTCTCTACCTGAAATCTGTATATTAAAATGTTTCTTAAAATAAAGTACTATTAAACCAAAGAAATGAATTAACAGTATTATGTAAACAACCGTAAATATATCAATTTAAAATCTAATTAATTATAATGTTCATATATAAATTATGCTCTAATATTGCATAATTATTTTATTGAAATTAATGACCCACACTATTACTTATTTGTTTTTCATGAATCCAATATAGCTTAGTTTACAATAATTACTTAATTCTAATTTGAACCTAAACAATTTAGCCCTTTTAACAAATATAGTAGTTTAAAAATTAAATTTAAAAATCCTAAAATCTGACCTCGTGTTAAAAACCAATGTCAACTCATTTGAATAATATATGTTCCTAGTATGTATCTTCTCAGATAAATAAAAAGTTTCATTTTTTCATGATATAATGCAACATTATCCTTCATACACCATTATATTTCTACCTAATTCTCACGTGTAATTAAGTAATACAGACACACTCATAATCACGCTCATAATCATTATTTAACTTTCTCCAAACAACCCCTCCTTAACTTTCCAAATAACCATGAATTCAGTTTATATTTTCTAAATTAAATCATTTTCACGATCTGTAGTTTAGTTAAAATATCACCTGAAATACAACAATGTTCCGACACATGACATTTTTGGAGGAATGATATAATACTTTATTGTAATAACAAAATTACAATCTTAAGCTTTACTCTGTAATGAGTAAAGTTTTATAAAAAGAAATGCAAGGGACAGTAGGATTTTTAAAACTATCATTTCTTTATATATATATATATATATATATATATATATATATATATATAGTGTATCGAGGCAGAAAATAATTTTCTAAACATATGCTGTTTTAATATAAGAGACAATGAATGTCTATTATGTTTAATCATGAGCCGTTCTAAACGTCGTATTTTGGCTTTAATTTCAGTTGAAAATAAATTTGGATAAGTTTTTATTAATTTGTTTCTAAACTTTCGGCTCACATGAGCCATCTTCAGAGAGGTTACCAAGACGGTAACACAACAACATCCCCCATCACCGACGATTTTATTTTGTGTTGACAAAACTCCGCTAGGCAACGGCAATAGTTACCATTGCAAATTTGCGAACTGCGTTTGTTATTTTTGGTAGTTGATTACAGTTGAATTTCTTGCATTCTCTTACGCGCAAATATCCTTGGGAAAAGTCTTATTCCGTCTCTTCCCTCCAGTCATGGCTAGACAATAAGACAGATAGGGGTTTATAGTCTTGGCTGACAACCATCTACCGCAGAAAGCAAAGGCAAACTACTGCGGAATAATCTTCTGCACACTCAGTCATGTCTCTTTCTAGATAGGATCGCCAAGCGTGTATCAAGCATGACACTTAATTGACTGACTGATGGAATGTAATGAGACATTAACTGTGGTCGTCTCGGCGCATCAGTTTCCATCCTTGACCATGTCAGAGAAAACAGAGCAGAGAATCTGCATTAATTACGTTTTGACCATGCACAACATTCCACGGAATTCCAGGAATAATTCCATCAATGGAAACGACGATTAATAAAATGTCTACCTTCAGAAGCGGACTATTTTGAAGGAAATTAAATGCAGAATTTGTGTTCTCTAGTTGTGTTTTTATAGAACCAATTCCGACACTTTGTAATCATTCTCCGTACATCGTTTTTTTTATTAACTACTTGGTGTGGCTGAAGTTTTTTACCATCTCATTAACTATAGAATTACAAAATGCTAGGCATGTATATCTGAATGATAATGATATCAAGAAAAATAAAATAACTTGGTACCCGTATAGTATGTGGTCTAGCTATTTGATCATGGTATATTCTGCGGCATATCCGGTTGGAATGAGTCTTGCATCAATACTAGTATATTCATAAAAAGACATATTCGGCTATTTAATATAACAAATTATTTTCCTAACCCTTACAAGGCATTTATAATATTCACCTTTGGTAGGTCACGGACAATACCGTCTCTTAGTAATTCAAAGAATAGAGGAAACATTAAAGACTAGAGAAAATTCGGGAATTCGATAAAAAATACATGGCTCTCATTTGATCAGATGACGATATCATTAAAATATACATTTTAACGTGTATTGAAATGACACACATAATGAGAAGGACAGGTAAATAAAAAAAACAATAGACTTCTTATATCATTAAAACACAACGAACATCACAAGATAAATATATTTTAGAACATACGTATATTTATAATACCATCTATAACAATCAAGACGTGAACGCTCGTTCAAAATACATGATATGTATATATCGTATATGAATGGTCAGGTCTGTAATATTTTGTATGGTTAGAATGTTACCAGAGCCAAGACGGAAAAGCAAGTTTGAAAAAGAAAAAAACCTCAGATGTTAAATTTTAATTAAAAATTAAATTTTTTTAAAACAAATTCTAAAGTATATATATATATATATATATATATATATATATATATAGGTATGGATGGAATAAAATTCCGCATCGACATTATAACATAAATATGTTATACTATCCCTACAAAAGTAGCTATTTGTTTCGACATTATCTGTATCTTATCAAGTGATGATGATTATTTCAAGTTGAAGACTTTTAAAAGAATCAAGACTAGTCAAACCCCGTGCTTAAGGAGGAATTGTTTCATAGATAGAGTGGATCAATCAAAACAAAGCAATTTCTAATTTGAATAATGAAAAAAAAGAAACTAAAAATAATTTATTGGGGCATTAACATTAATATTTAATTAAAATAGCGATCAGCAATATTAATCCATATTAGATCTAGTTTACTTCATTTTTATTACGAGTTTTAAATTCTACGTTTAACAAGAAGATTAAATTTATGTTATAAAGTTATTTGGATATTATACGATTTAGATTTGAATATGAGTGTATAAATATTCAAATCTTAAGACATCTACATATGGACAAATAGGCGAGTACATGTACACGCGAACACACACTGGCACACAGACATGTAAAGACGAATATATGCGCACACATATACAAACATAAATTTTAAATTTTTAGCCAAGTTTGGAAAACGTCTGTAAAAGCAACAACATTGGATACGTGTAAAAGCGAAGATGACAAGAGTCTAGAACCAACGAAGTCAATTCAGACGCAGTTATATTTCAGTATATGGACAAATTCTGGCAAAAATATAAGCAGAGAAGCGCAGGAATATTCACAACGAAGCATACGCGCTTATAAATGTGTATAAGCTATATATATATATATATATATATATATATATATATACTAGCAGTATAGCCCAACGTTGCTCGGGTGTAATGAAAGCTTTAAAACTAAGCCATGGTCCTTGAACTCAGTCTAAAGAATATTTGTATGAAGTTTGGTGAGAATCGGATAAAAAATAAAAATTGTGGATTTGTATAAAAGACATACAGACAGATAAACAGACACACACACAAACATTTTGCCTTATATATATATATATATATATATATATATATATATATATAATTTATTTTATTAAATTACTTTAATCCGAAACGGAAAAGTAGGAAGGTAGATTAAAAAAACCTGATCCTAATTAATATTAAAAATTTTAATATTAAAAAATGATAGAGGAGGAAAGTTCAATGTAATTAAATTTACAGAGCCAATACAAATTAAAATAAATTTTCAAAATTCAAAAGATGTTGAATGAACATTTCAACATGAAATCCCTAAGAGAGATTTCACGTATCATCAGCAACACAGTCTATATCATAATATATATATATATATATATATATATATATATATATATATATATATTATTGATTTTTTGCACTATTGTAAGAATTGCAACCTTGAAATTTCTGAATGCCGTTTCTTATGTCTTTGTCTATGAGTGTATCAAATTTCATTAAAAACGGACCACTCCTTCTATAACCCGATTTTTTCGATTATCGATTTTTGATATTTATCGCGATTACCTGAACACAAACCCTGGCTAAGAACACTCGTAGATGCTTATAGTACAAATCTTTTATACAATAAAGACGGAAGCTGATGATGGTTTGCCTGAAATAGGCATACAATTCCGATCTAACATGAAATAACGTGTCGCCCTTCATTTTATATATATATATATATATATATATATATATAATGCACACACACGTACACATATATAAAACCTATACATCTATATACAAAAACATGTATATATATTTAAACGCACATAAAAGTACATCCGTACACATATACGCACAAATGCATACACACATAAATATGAGAATATACATCAATATATATGTTTATAAACATACATACTAGTATATGTAAACATACACCTAAAGCGTTCGACAGAGTTTGGCATGCTGGCCTTCTATGCAAACTGCGGAGCTATGGTATAAGTGGACATTTGTTTGAACTAATCCAGTCATTCCTCTCTAATCGCACATTGAAGTTGGTATTAAACGGACATGCCTCCAAGAAATACCATATGAACGCGAGTGTCCCTCAAGTTTGTCTGATGTACAGTAATGATTTCTCTAATACCATAAGATTCCAAGTAGGTATGTAAGTCGATGACACCACAGTTTACACTCGCCTCGATCAAAAATCTGGTGTGGCCGAGCTTGAAAAGACCTCCAATCCGTAGTAGACTGGGGTAAGAAATGGCTCGTAAATGTTAATGCTTCTAAAACGAAGCTACTATCAATTAACCATCATAGACAATCGCACCTACCTCCCATTAGCATGGACCAGCCTTGCCTCCAAGAGAGTAAGACACTACGCCTCCTTGGTCTCACACTTTCAGCGGACCTCAAGTAGTATGACTATATCGAATCCATTGCTAAATCCGCTGCTCTGAAAGTCGGTTCTCTGTGCAGGGCCCGGAAGTTTTTTCCGTCTGAATCTATCCTGCACATATATAAATCTACCATCCGTCCGTGCATTGAATACTGCTGCCATATCTGTTTGGGCGCTCCTGCTATTCTTCTCGTGCTTCTGGACAAGATACAGCGGTCTGTAATGTGACAGATACCGACTTGGCAGACCGCTTGCAGTCTCTCTCTCACCAGCGCGACGTGGCTTCCCTGTCACTCTTCTATAAATACTTTCACGGCTTTTGCTCCGATGAACTTAGATCACTTGTGACTCCTAAGTACGAATTTGCACGAGATACTAGATTAGCAACTAGATCCCACCCTTTTACAGTGAAACCGATAAAATGCAACCGCAACTTCTACTCCAACAGTTTCTTTTCTCGCACGTCCCGACTGTGGAATCCCCTTCCACATGATTGCTTCCACGAAGGCTACAATCTCCAGGAGTTTAAATGTAAGGTCATAGACAGCTCATAACACACTAACTTGCTTCCAGTCTTTCAAACCCTCTTCCCATCCACCCAACCCCAAGCCTCCGTATCCATATCCATCTATCACCCTCATTTTGACATTTCCTATATCTAAATACTCTTTCTCGTTACCTTCCCCTATGTAGCCCCATGTGCAATAGTGGCAGTGGAATGCCTTGCTTGGGGTGAATGATAAAAAAAAATCAATGCACACAAGTATATATTATAATATAAACAGAGTGAAAAAAAGTGGCGGGTATAGAAACATACATACATACATACATACATACACATCGCATCGCTCATTCAGTAATGGATTAGGGCACTCTAGCTTTTGGGCGTGTATAATGATAATATACACGCTAAAAAGTCTGCCTTCTTCTACCGGGCACAGAAGTAGAATCGCCGACTGAGGCCAATTCGGTCGCTTTTCAATCCTGGGTTACGAGCAATCTGCATGGAGTACTGCTGCCATTTATGGTCAGATGCCCCTGCCATTCTCCTCAGTGTT
Organism: Ascarosepion bandense; assembly: GCA_037127315.1. Taxonomy (NCBI): domain Eukaryota; kingdom Metazoa; phylum Mollusca; class Cephalopoda; order Sepiida; family Sepiidae; genus Ascarosepion; species Ascarosepion bandense. Next base: position 2,186,542 of record JBBBDQ010001440.1, read on the forward strand.
CTTGACAGGCTCCAAAGGAGAGTCTGTAATGTGATAGGTAATGATCTGGCGGCTCGACTGCAGCCACTTCCTCACCGTCGAAATGTGGCCTCCCTTTGTCTGTTCTCTAAATACTTTAATGGCTTCTGCTCGGACGAACTTAAGTCACTGGTGCCTCCTCAACAGGTGTTTACTCGTGCAAGCAGATTGGCAACTGGGTCTCACCCATTCACATTCAGGTTAGCCAAATGCAGACGACAATTCTACTCCTGCAGCTTCTTCTCTCGCACTTCCCGCCTGTGGAACTCGCTCCCGTATTCTTGCTTTCCTGACGGCTACAACCTCCAGAAATTTAAATGCAAAGTCAATACTTATCTACTAACCACTGGACTCTAGCTCTCTCCCCACCACCGTATAACCTTCCCTTTCTCTCCAACTATGTATCCCTCATCGCACCTGCTTTCTCAGCTTTCTATTGCTCCTTTCTAACTAGTTTGTACTCCTCACTCTTTTCTAATTAATCTTTTTACATTTATTTAGCCCCCTGCACATCAGTGGCATTCGCGCCTTGCTCGGGGTGAAATGATTAAAAAAAACAAAAAAAAAAAACAGGAGCCATCAGAACAAACAATTAACACCAGGCACTAATAAAAATTCAGAAACAATGTGAAATAGATGCGTTGAAAATAACAATTATCAAATATTGATTCGACAACTGGTAATACAATAAAATATTAAACAGGTGATGAAAAATATATAAATATATTGAAGTTATAATCAATATTAGATGAAATACATCAGTATCATATAACTTGAAGGTCACTTTTAAATTTAGTACTCAGCAAATGTTAACATGGTAATATATACCGAATGAATTCAGTCAGTCAGTTAAGTGCCATACGTGAAACACGCTTGGGCGATCACATCTCGAAAGAGACATGACTGACTGGGCAGAAGATTATCCCGCAGTAGATTGCCATTGCTTTCTGCGGTAGATTGGTTGCCAGTCAAGGCTATAGAACCCAATCTGTCCTGCTATTTACCCCATAACTGGAGGGAAAAGACGGATTAATACCTTTCCCAAGGGTATTTGTGCGTAAGTGAATGCAATGGATTCAACTGGAGTTCGATATCGGCTCCCCGATTTCTCGTTCCAAGCCGATATCCACTGCACCACAACGCACATCCTGCGAATGAATTACCTGGCAAAATAAATTAGAGCATATATCAAAACACACTGCATAAATATGTGTGTGTGTGTGTGTGCGTGTGTTTGTGTGTGTGTGTATCTCACCGATGAATAACACGTCAGTTTGCCATTATACATCTCTCAAACTTACTCAATTTTCACTTTAATTATGGAGGTTAACGGTCTGTCCCTTCGTCCCTCTCTTGTCTGTTAGTCTTAAAATCTCTCGCCCACCAAAATTTAAATCCTACTGAATTCTTAATTCCTTTTTTTTTCTCGTTCCTTAACTTTTGTTTTTCTTATTCTTTTACGCACAATAAACCCTTGTCTTAGTGACTTTACTTTCTTATTTGAGGTGAAAGAATTAAAACATTCTACCTTCTACATTTAACTACAGAACAGCAAATATGAGTCCCCAAAAAGTAGAAATATATTTTGTACACATCAACTAGATTGACTCTCCTCGCTTTATCATGTTTTACGCTGTTTATCAATTTTCTGGTTTTGAAATATAAAATAATATGGAAAAATGCAACAATATCAGCCTCCAGACAGGCTCCATTTGTTATTATACTAAGGAGATTTTAAGCATATTTGTTTTTGGCGTGGATGTCTTGGGCATAGCAGCAACAGAAAAGGTCGGTAGTTATTGTTAAGAGAAGACATTGAGCAGCGTCAATAAGACTAGTCTGTTCGACTTGGACACGAGTAGCGAAGGTGTGGTTGGATCTGGGAAGCATGCGTCGTCACAGGCTTACAATAATATAGATGCACAGCTGATTGTTAAGAGCAGGAAACCAATGCTGTCTTCTTAAAGAAGTAAATAATACGCGCCTGATATTTCGTCTTCTTGCAGTCGGAGCGACCATTTACTCGAGGTTGGATTTTCCGAGACGAATCCATACTGAGCAGAATGCAGTTCAAATACAATAGTTAATAATTAGGAGTTGCAAAGCTTCGTATCGGTAACTTCATTCGGCAAGAATCACCTTAGCTTCGTCGTTGTTTTTACGGGAGTTATTTAGGCTTTTATTCACTTATTTAATTATAGTGCTGATATTGTGGAACTATTTTGCGCTATGCTAACTGTTATTAAAGAAATAATTACAGTATTATATATGATATTATTCTGCCTTGTAGCTCCTTTTTCAACAACGTACATTATGTCTGTTAATATGTACTAGAGGCGAGGGATATATTGTCTAAATTATTTAAAAACGAATGAAATACAGGCATTTTAATAAACATATTTATGAAAATTACACAAAAATATCTTGAAAATTATTTAAAAACTTAGTGATGGCTTCAAACTCGGCCTCCACACGACTTCGGGATCTCTTGCAACTCATCAAGATGTTTATGTTTATGTAATTTAATGCTGTCAAAGATCTTACCTTCAGTTCATCTTTTATGTTGCAAGGTTGGCTTCTCGCTCAACTGCATCCCCACAAATATGGGTGTTGTAGCCTGAGGAGATTGGGTGGCAAATGTAATGGTGATGTGACCTCAGAAATTCTCTGAGAGCCATGACTGCGTTCTTCTGCTTGTGTGCAGAGTGAAGACTCCTGTTGTCAGAGAGAGTCTTCCACCGACCTAAATTTTGACTCAGGGCTTCTCTACCTCAAAACACTTGATGCCGGCCTTTGTCTTAAGTGAGGCCTCTACCAAAAAATTCGGGGCATCTTGTCTTGTCAGAAACATCTGAATGAGTTTTCGAAATCACCGTACCCTCGTAATCTCAATAAGACTCCTTCACCTCCTTCCCAATCATCTGCACTGTTCAAAGATTTACACTCCAAATTAAAACATTTCGATTTACACTCCAAATGAAAACTTTCGTGTTGACTTTCAGGCACGAATGCCAAGCAGTACTGCATGCCGTTTCCAAATTTGTCAGAGTAAATTGCATCTTGGTGTTTCTTTTCTCACAGATGTTGCCCAACTGACTCTACTTCTTTTTCTATAATAAAAATAAAAACCGATGACGAATCATGGCATAACTTCTAGGGTCGTCAGAATAGTGTCGCTGTACTCTAATATAGTATATAAAAAGCACATGACATTTGTCTGTCATTTGCTTATCCTTCACTGATCACACTAAAGAATGAACTTAAGTTGATCCAGTTACGTTTCAAACGTCTATTATCGACATAGTCATTTATACATCATTCAAATTAAAATTTCGTTTTATCAAAATAAAATTAAATTAGAAATACAGTAATTTTATAAATGTCCGTCAAAAAATTAAAAACAAAAACAAAAAGGGAAATAAATAAAAAATATAAGGACAAAAACATGAATTTCAAGAACATGTATATATGATTGTTAGCAGAATCATCAGCATAATATGTAAATTACTAATCGGAGATCATAATTACAATTATTTAAATGTCTGGAAATCTTTTTAACAGGAAGCGAAAAGTGCGACACTGAAATCCGAAGATGCACTGGGACAGCTAAATATGATTCCAAAAAGATAAACAAATATTAACAGGAAAATTTAGTTAGAAAAAAAGTGTACTAAACAGTTACATATTTTCAGTCTTATTAGATGGTAGTAAAACTTGAACAATCTCCTCAAAGTTGAAAGGACAGAAATGAGGTTCTACAAAAGAATGATAAGAATACCTTTTGGCGAACAACTAAGCAGCGATTACGTTTTAGAGAAAATATACAAAAATGATGCATGTATTTATCAGAAAGAAACAGTTGAAAGTTTTAAAACACATACCGAAGGAAAAAGGCGATGAAAATTTGATAATTACGGGACAGACAGAAGACAAGAAAACAATTCTTAGTCCACTTCACAAGTTTGAGTCAATAGGTAGCAGAACTGGATTTAGAAGAGATACAATAAGAAAAATATTAACAGCTACACTAAAAGGGAAATTTGGATTACCACAGTTCTGAAAGAACACGGCACATAAATTTGGTTTGATTATTTTTTGATGTATCAACCAGTATGTGTTATTTTATATTGAAATCTAAGTGATAATTCAAACTTTATTATTAAATCAAGAGAAATATATTATTTAATAATTAATCTAGAATTACTTCGCTGCATATTCTTTACAAAATCTTGTAAGAACCAAACTTGGGGTAAAAAATTATTTCTTTTTCTAATAAATGAGGTTAATGATAGAAAATTGTTAGTTAAAAATTTGGCCAATATGTGTTATATATTCATATTTACTATAAAAAATTATTATTGGTGATTATCACTATACAAATGTATTTTCATACGTTTATAGTGTTTTGAACCTTGAGTTATGGACTATTTACCTAGAGCTAGGATGCTAACAGCTGCCACCCGGTCAGGGTGGACCTGAGAGCAACACTAAGAGGTATTTTAGAACCTCGAAATAAGTGACCTTATTGCCGTATGTAGTTTGCCGTCATGACTAGCACATCGAGGAAAGACGTTAATAACTTGAATTTTCCCCTATATGGTAGTGAATGTTAGACTATTTTCTCATTAGGGAAAAAAGAAAATAGGCGACATATCTTTCTAGTGAACGCTTCTGGAAATACCATGGACATCATTTGTTAGCAACACAAAGAAAATGAACACAAAATAGCAATTGTACTTTTCAATAGAAGTAGGGTTTTGAATTTTTTGAGAGACTTAAAGAAATGCTTACATTGATGGCGAAGCAGGGCCAAAACAGAATAATATAGATTCAAACTGGTTAGAAGTACAAAGGATAGAAACTCATGAATAGCTATGTATGCCATATCTAAGTAGCTAAACCATTTGCACTCTACAGATGAAATCAACGTTGTAACTGGTACCACAAGAAATGACTGACACTATAATATAATGGCTGCTGTATTCTGCTAGCGGAAAGGAATGAACAAAAAATATATAATGGAATGGGCAAAATGAAAGACTGATCAAGTCAAGTTGAAAAGTAGGACCAAAAACCAACTGGGGAAGTTGGAAATCTCGAAGTGGATCATAACAAAACAGAAAGACGGGGACTGGCTAGGAACACAATTAGGTGCACAAAAACCTCTAACTTAAGCAAGGGAAGATTTGCAAGAACAGCGCCCGGACATAAGGAACTTAAAAAAGACCTGCGATAGTCACCCATCTTTGGTTGAAATCTGTCTATATCAAATTTTTTTTATCAGATCTGCTATTCACCTTAAACTGATGCTAAAAGGATCTAATAAAATGCTGATAAGAATAACGTTCATATCGTATAATTCTATCCACCACGTTCCAATAACCATTCTTGCTACGGCTAGCAACGTGAGAAACACCATCCGTTTGGACCCAGAATAAAAGGGCGACACGTTATCACACACATACGCGAGATCGATAAGAACAAGGGACCATTTTATATATCATCAACTCAATGACATGGTCCCAGAAATTGCGCACTTGAGAGCAATGATAGAAGGTCTACCTTTTTATCTAAACAAATGTAACACCGAAAACAGTCGGGCAAATTAATCCCGGTCTATCTGAAGGTTATATCACTGAAAGATAGCTTGTTCTAAATCAGTCGACAGACAATCAAAAACACAGGTAACTGAGGTAATACGCTGCTGGCGCTCAAGATAAAAAAGGAGCACGGCTCGGTCATCGACAAGCCGAGCCGACGAGGTAGGGGATTTTTCGTTGCGACCCCCTCCACTAATAAAGGATGCAAATGCCTCAAGACCGATAAAGATCAGTAGACCGAGGAATGGACCGCAAGCCGTCTCGACACTTTTAATGCCCCATATAGAGAGGGATAGAGGGTTATCTGGATCCTCACAGAACAAAGTAGTGCAAGTTTTTAAGAGCTGGTTTCTCTATTTGGTACATTCTAATTGAGGGACGCTTCTGTAGCCCCCTTCAAAAAATGTCAGACTCTCAGTTTGCCCTCGGTATTTCGTATCAGTATTAGCATCCCAGGGGCGTCGGGGGAAATTGTTGAGGATCTCAATGTATTTGATATCCACCTATGACATTTTAAACAATGATCTTAAGAGGCCATTTCTTTGAGAGGAAGGTCCTTCTCAATGGCTTGCCTTTCAACTAGGAATACATTTTCAGTTTTGTAGAAGTTTTCATTTCTTTTTTTCTATCCTAGGATTAGTCTGGGTTGGGGAAAGATTTGAAGGAGGAAGTTGAAAAATTTTGAAGGAGTGAAAAGGATTGATTCCTTGGTTTTAAATATTCGGTTTTAACAGTCGATGCTGAGGTGAAAAGGGTTTGGCGTCAATCTGGACCAGTTCCGACTTGCCTCGATCTGCTTTCAAATATTTTACCGGATTTTCGACATGACTTCTTTCTCTTCTCGTCTCCTTCTTTTTAGAGACGATGAACGAGGTGGGAACCTTTCCTCACTCTCAATATAATGTTCTGGTTGATGTGATTTTGCTCGTTCATGCTGCTGTTATGTTTTGTTTCTTTTTAGTTAAGTCTTCATGGAAAAACAAGAAAGGTAAATATGAAAACGTTGATTTGGTGTTAGGAATAATTTGGAATGCTTAGGTCAGTGATTGTGTTTAGCCAAGTTTAACTATAAGACAGAAAAGGACCAGCCTTCCCCATCACCATTTTTCAGCCTTGTGCTTTTTTGGTACATTAATTATTGTCTCTGCTGTTGTTGTTGCTCCATATAGGAAGATTTCTTATTGACAGGAGACAGGTTAGCTATATTTTTGCCCCTCGTCAACATTTCTGTCATAAATCCAGCAGTGGGGTCTTCTCCCCTCTAGCACAGCAAAAAGTTTTTTGTACGACTTATTATTATGACAGGTCTACAAACAAATTTTGCCGATCCAGCGTCAGCTGGAGACAAAAATCTTCAGTCGCTATTCCAGGGATGCTGGCAATTCGCGACACATTGACCTTCAGTCAGTTATGTCTTGAAAGAGACATGATCGACCAAGTGCGTATTCCTTGGCACTTAATTGAATGGAGTTTATCGTAATACCAAGAACAGGTAGTAGTAGTGAGTCAGAGGATAGATTTTTAAATGTCTTTAAGTTACTGTCTTTATTTATTTATATAACAATCCAGAGAAAGCTTACTTTTATTAGCGCTGTATATTCGTTAGGAGAGGATGTGCGTTGTAGTGCAGTGAATATCGGCTCCGAATGAGAAATTAGAGAGCCGAGTTCGAATTTCAGTTGAATTTCTTGCATTCATTTACGCGCAAATGCCCTTGAGAAAGCTATTGATCTGTCTCTTCCTTCTAGTTATTGGTTAAGTAACAGGACAGATTGGATTCTATAGCCTTGGATGCCAACCAGTCTACCGCAGAACGCAATGGCAACATACTGCGGGATAATGTTCTGCCCAGTCATTCTTGTCTCTTTTGAGACATGATCGCTCAAAGCGTGTGTCACGTATGACACTTAACTGACTGATATTCGTTAGATATAGCTGTCCTTATAAATTGTTGCACACGAGATCGCGGAACACAAAATCTTGGGGATCGATACTAGATGTCAAATCCTCAGCCTGGTTCTAAAACGGTCACACCAACGGACAGTAGAAGGAATGCACAGACGTTTCTTCTGAGCCATGATCACACCGGTAACAATCAGGCATTGAAAGGCAGTGCATTTCGGATCACCTTCTTCTTCTTCTTCTTCTTCTTCTTCTTCTTCTTCTTCTTCTATGTGCCCTGTCCTTTCAGGACGTAAGCGATCATGGTTTTCCACGTCTCCCTATCTCTGGTGGCCCTTCGTATACTTTCTCCTATTACAACACTTGTTCTATCATCCACCTGATCAATCCCCTCAAATATGGTATCCGCTGCCTTCCCTTGTGTCTTTTTTCTTCTATCTGGCCTGTCAGTATCAAGTTCTCTAAGCCCTCCTTTCTCATTGCATGTCCGAGGGACTTCAGTTGTCTCTTTCTGATGATCAGTATTAATTTTCCTTTGGTTACCATTCTTTCCAACACCTCATCATTACTCGGTCCACGATATCCGCAGCACCCTTCTATAGAACCACATTTCCGCTGCTTCAAGTTTTTTTCCTCATCTTCGATGATATTGTCCAGCATTCATGGCCGTATTGAAGAACTGACATCGCATAGCAATATAGCACTCTCTTCTTTTTTTGTGGTGAAATTTCCTGTGTCTTAGTTCTTTACTTAGCTTCTGGAATGCGTCCTTTGCCATGCCAATTTGCCTTCGGATCTCTGTGTCGCACTTTCCACCTCCTTTTAGAAAACTTCCTAGCCAAGTTACCAAAACATCACTGTTGCTGCGCTATTATGCCGCTGGCACCCTGAACTAAAAAGCGCAACTTGCCTACCAACAAGCTGAACAACCAAAGAACCGGTTCTTATGCAACCTTTTCCACTAAACACTGATAGAATGTCCTCATGGCGTGTGACCGCTCAGTCCAGAATGTTGACATGGGTAATGTGAATGGGGAGACATCTACGTGGCGAGCAATATTTGAATTGACGACATTCGCTGAGCAAAACTACCTGCAGCAGGTAAAATAATCGTTATATTTGTTTGTTACGTGATATCTGTTTTAAATCTGGCAATGAATGACGGGATTCTCCATAAAGTTGAGGAAATGACATCCGGCAACAGAAATATGTTTCTACATGAGGATGCTGAGGATGTCATGGAGCAAACATCTGAGCAACGTCTAGATGAAAACAAAGCAAAGACTGATGTTTAAAATCAGGAAGAGACAGTAGAAATTCCTACATGGCATAATGAGGAAGGAATGCTTAGAAATTCTGATACTATTTAGGCAGATTGAGGGCAAGCGGTAGAGAGAAAAACGGTGTATAACTTATTGGATGATCTTGAGTAAATAGATTGAGAGCAAGGTTTTAAGAGAAATAACAAAAACACAAAATTTATTAAGAACTACAAATGACAAGAAATTGTAGAGAGCCATAAACCTCTACGTATTGAAGGGATACGGAACATAATGAAGAAAATCTATATTATCTAATTTACGATTTTTCTAGAAAACATATCTATTACGACAGTTAACGGATGATCTTTTTTGCCACAGCAAATTATTTAAAAATATCTAAGGGGACCGAACACGAAACAAAATAAATAAATAAATAAAACACAATATATTATTAGCATTGTCTCCTCTATTTATCAACGAGATGACCTTTTATAGTAAAACGTGGCAGATTTAAGGAGAGTTACATTATGCCTGCACTATGACATAGTCGAATCGCTAACGGTATTTACATTATCCGAACTATTGTCCTCATCTTTTTTGAAATCCATTCCTTGCGAAAATTCTAGAGTTATTGCCCGCTAACACTGCAAGTTACTTGTTCACTACTGCTGTATCCTGGTTTTGAACTCACAATTCTAAGAGTCAAGTTAGGAACTAACCAAGGTATATATCCACTGGGCCATGTGTCTTTAATGAGTTCATATACCCCAGTGATTGTAATAAATGGTTCGGTTCGAAATTCAGCACCTGGAGAAGCCGCTGAAACGTCGTACAAATGTCAACAAAGATGAAGACAATCGTCCGAATAATGTAAATACTACCTCATCTCAGAAATATAGACAAATACGGATCGCTAACGTTTTAAACACACAGCCAAATATCTACTGGCGTTGACTAAGACTTGACGGTTAAAAACACAAAATCCTAACCTCTTATCCCAAAAAATGGAGAAAATCCCAACATCTCATCTTAATTTTAGAGGAAACTGAGTAAAATTAGTGATTGCATTTAAATATTGTAACGGTAAAAAACGGGTGACATTGATGCCAGTCTAGTCGCACGAGAAATTCATTTGGTCAGATCACCAGGAATAAAAGATCGTCAGAGAAGAAGCCGTGAAGATATTTGTAATCACTCGTAATTATACATTGACGAATGAAACATAAATTTGTGAGCAAGAAATAAGCGTATGTATTTGATATCGTGCTTATTGTCTCAGTTTGATATTGGCTTGTATATATTGTATATTATAAATATAAATGTATATATTAGAAGTTATTATTATCTCATGTTTTCATTATAAATCAATTTCTGCTATGGTCGTACTAACTTCCATATTTGCAGGAATACCTAAGGCAGGTCCTGGTGTGTCGTTATGGCTCCATTTCATGTTTTTTCATATCTTCGTAACATCCGTAGCGTTACATAGACAAAGTTCCCTTTAGTGTGTGGGATGTATTTAACAAGAAATATTTTTGTATATCTCTTAAGCTGGGGCTTCCAGGTATTCTTACAAAGTGTTTTTTTTTTGTTCCATTTTTTATCATTCCAAGTGCACCCACTATCACTGGAACGATACTTGTTTTCAATTTCCACATTTTTTCTATTTCAATTTCCAGGTCTTTATATTTTGTGATTTTTTTGAATTCCTTAGTTGCTATGTTACTATCCGCTGGACAAGCCAAATCAATTTAAAAATGTTTTTCTTTTTCTTTTTTTAACAAAAATGTTAGGCCTATTTGCTTCAATTTTTCTGTCTGCATAGATGGTGTAATCCCATAGAATGGTGATATCTTCTCTTTCTGTATTCTCTAACCGGTGCTGTGTTATGTTCATACCAGTGTTTGTTTACATATTTTCCCTAGTGTTTGCACATTGTCTATTGTAAATATTGCCCCACTCTATCGTGACGAATTATATATTCATTTGTGGCAAGTAAAGAACATTCTGAGATTAGATGGTCTATTGTTTCTTATTATTTAACACAGAATCTACATTTTGGATCCACATTATAATGTATAATATTTACCTGAAAGTTCCTATTATTATTATTATGTTGTCATTTTTCATCATATTTTTATTTCTGCTATGGTCGCACTACCTACCAAGTCTGCAGGAAGTCCTAAGGCAGGTCGTAGTGTGTTTTTATAGCTCCATATTATGTTTTTTTTATCTCCCTTAACACCTCTAGCGTTACATAGACAAAGTTGTCCTGAGTGTGTGGCTGTACTTAACAAGACAATTTTTTATATATCTCTTAAGTTGAAGTTTCCAGGGATTCTTTCAGTGTGTTATTTTGTTCTATTTTTTATTATTCCAAGTGCACCTACTATCACTGGCACGACTCTTGTTTTCAATTTCCACATTTTTTCTATTTCGATTCCCATGTCTTTATATTTTGATAGTTTTAATTATTTATTATTATTATTATTATTATTATTATTATTATTATTATTATTATTAGTTTGTATTATTATTATTATTATTATTATTATTATTATTATTATTATTATTATTATTATTGTCTCAGTTATTGCTTGAATTTCAATGAAAAGTACCTTGAAATTGGTTATTTTTCATATATGAGAATTTATTTATAAAACTGAGATTTGCCCACTTTTGGTAGGAGAGACTGTGATTTTTTTCCGCTGGGATTTTCTACTGTTACAGTTAAAAATAGTTATGTTGTTCTTGATATTTTAAAGATTGTACATTCATTCCCATAAGAGATGTTATATTTAATGCGAGCACAGATAACAATTCAGCATTGCTTTTCATTTTATTTAGCTTGATTTGACAGGGATGAGATAGTGTTTTGGATATCTACAAGGAGGTCCAAACATGATATGTGTTACTTAAATAGGGTAATATAACTTTGTTTGACTGTCAAAGTCTTCTATGCTTAAATTGATTTGTTGCGATCCCTCTACCCACGGTTAATTTTGCGGAGTGTTTGGTTTCCAAACATTTAAAACATCGGTTATAGTGAGAACGTTAATTTAATCAGATTTTAACAAAAACTTTGTTTTTATTCTTTTTTATTTTAGAAAACTGAAAACGTGTTACAGTTTTGTATTCAAAAATGTTTTGCTGAGAATTGTTTCCTTCAAAAACGTATTATGGTAATATTTTTTTTATTTTTCAAACATGTACACTTTTTCGATAAAAGTCAAGTTTTTATGTAGATATTTCTATTAAAGTCTATACTTATTCTTTCATAGTGTTTTGACCCCAGTTTTAGGGGTAAATATTTGCCCATAGCTGAGACCCTAACGGGTTCTACCATTCCGGGTTAGGGTGGAACAACAGCAATTAAGAAGTGGTTCCATGATCCTCACAACTTTTCAATCAGAGGCCTTGCTGCAGATGGCTGGAAATCTGCCTGAAGTTATATTGGATCTGTAAAGACTGAACAGGTATGATGATATAAAACTATAAAAAATCATAATGTTTTTTCAAACATAATTACCAAATGAGTATAAAGTTTAAAATAATAAGTAATGATTTTGTACTTTAAAATAATATTCATTAATACCCTAGGAGTTAAGTAACTTGGTCAAGTTTAAGGAAAATAGTATACCTTACTGCGGTCACATATGATTTCTAGATTCCTATATCAAAAACTAGCAGTATAGCCCGGCGTTGCTCGGGTGTAATCAAAGCTCAAAAATCCATGGTCCTAGAACTCAAACCCTTTGGACGTTTTCATGATAGACTAAAAAGCTATAGTTGTTTCTAGTTAAAGCGAAACCGTAGACTGAAAGAAAAATGAATGGATGAAAATCAAATTTTGATTTCCTGGTATCTATATCAAATAAGTTTTGTTTTCGTTGTAAACTGAATTTTGAAGGCTAAATAAGTCCTCTGAGTAAATGGTATCATGGTTGAGACTAAGAACTACAATTATACCTACTTAGAGCCAAACCCGAAGCAAAAACTAAAATAAGAAATCTGAAAAAATACAGACATACAGGCAGATAAACAGACACTCACTCACACACAAATATCTTGCCTTTTATATATATATTATCGATGTTTCTCACTATTGTAAGAACTGCAACCCTGAAATTTCTGAATATCGCTTCTTATGTCTTTGTCTATGTGTGTATCAAATTTGATTAAAATCAGACCACTCCTTCTATAACCTGATTTTTTCGAATTTCGATTTTCGATTTTCGATATTTATTAGAGATACCTAGACACAAACCTAGCTAAGAAAACTCGCAGACGCTTATAGTACAACTGTGTAAATCTTCAAGAAAATCGGTTCAGCCGTTTCGGAGTCTATAGGTAACGGACACACAGACACAGGCACACACACAGACAAAGTTCCATTTATAAATAAGTTTAGATTGTTTAAGGAATAACAATCGACTTTATCTACAGTCGTATAGTTTTGACAATTACGCTGAATAGTGTTAATTCTATATGAGTCTCTGATTCTCTTAATGATCAGTCATTATCTACAATCTTTTTATGCTTTTTATACTTGATTAGCTTTGTTCTCGATGTGTAAACTAGGCAACGTTCACGCCAGCATCACCCTATTCAAGTCCGTAGGAAAACTAGCAACACTGGGTTGCAATGAATCAGTAAACTAATAGAGGCTGGAATAACGAGACAATTCAAACGCTTTGTTCTTCAAACTGAAATAGGTCCATAGTTTACTTGCATTTAAGTAACCGTCTGGTAAAACGTTGAAGTGGAATAAAATCAAAATGACTCACAACTTTCGCCCAAAATATCAAATATCAAATCCTTAAATTTTGTACATTATTCTCTTTAAAGTCTGCAGGATCTACTATGACTATTCTTTTATTCAGAAATTATTCGTCCTGCCATTAAAAGAATGTTTTGATTTAATAAAAACTTCTACGAAAAAATAGTTCAAACAAATCTTTGAGGAAAATTTAATTTATATGGGCACACGACAAAGACATGTTACGAGTCGGGTTTAAGAACAAACGATAAATGCCTTTTATTGTTAAAACAAAATTGAAAGAATTAAACAAATTAAATTCATTGATGATCAAAAACATGTATTTAAAAAATCAATGCAAATGAAATATGCCATTTTATAATAAAAATCATAAGGCTAAATATGGTCGTCAGAAAAGAAAACTACATATAAAATGTAGAAACGGAAAAAATACTTCTCTAAATAGTTTTCAAAATATTGAAACAATTTTCAAAGCAATGTTTATGTTCTTGGTTACAAAGACGAACAGAACAATTAGGCCAGCCGAAGAATTTTTCATAAATGTAGAATTGATGAATCTTTGTTTCTCGACTGGTGGTTGTCAAATTTTTTCTGTATTGTTTCATTTTTTCTTGGACCGGACCGACCTGGGTTCGAGCAGTAGTCTTTTATTAATTTGTTGAAATAAATCTAAGGCGCTCTCTTTTATAGCCGCGCCAAATTCACTTCTCGGAAAACTTACTACTATAGGAAAAACAAACAAAGCTGTTTTCCCACAAATCGAAATATACCAACATTATTTTAGAATATCAAAAAGTAACCAAGAGCCTAACGCAGTGCCTTCTTTGACTCTAAAAAACAGACGATACACGCTCAAGCAGCTTGAATTTCTTATATAAACTACGTACGCTTGTAATGGGAGAAAATATAGTTACTTTTCATTTCGTGATCAGGTTGTACGAGCAATTCAACGATCGAAATAGTCTTTAAACTGTAATGCATTACTGAGCAAATGTAGCTTCTCTACCCCCTCTCTCTCTCTCTCTCTCTCTCTCTCTCTCTCTATGTTCTCTCCCTACCTCTCTGTTTCTGTCTCTATATTTTTTTTTATATATCAGTCCGTTAAGTGCCATACGTGGTAAACGCTTGGGCGATCATGTCTCGAAAGAGACATGACTGACTGTGCAGAAGATTATCCCGCAGTAGGTTGCCATTGCTTTCTGCGGTAGACTGGTTACCAGCCAAGGCTATAGAACCCAATCTGTCCTGTTATTTAACCCATAACTGGAAGGAAGATAACGGATTAATACCTTTCCCAAGGGTATTTGCACGTAAGTGAATGCAATGAATTCAACTGGATTTTCAACTCGGCTCCCCGATTTCTGGTTCCGAGCCGATATCCACTGTACTACAACGCACATTAATACTTCTGGCGAAAGGTGTATTAACTAATCGCAATTATCATTATTATTATTATTATATGTAAACTTAACTATATTTATATTGCAGCATCAGCAAAAAAATCAGTTGCGAACAAGATTAACCTTCGATCATGTGACGAAATTTGTGCCAACTATAAGCACGCATGGGCAGAAAGCAATGTGACAAGCGTAAAGATATTTTATAGCGGATGTACGAATAATTTTTATTTACTGTCGTACTATATTCGATACTCATTGGTTTTCAACAACTGCGTTCTTACCAGACTGTTTATATCTAGGTGGGATTTGCATAATAATAGTGATCAGGTCAACAAGATTTTCATTGTAAGAATTTTCATTCTCATTTTGTGATCTATTGTAGTCATGTGCCTTAGTAAACTTATTAAGTATATTATTCCTTCCAGAGACCACATTCTTTAAAATAATTTCAAATTTACTCGTATCCTAATAATATACGTCTTTGTCAAAATAAGTGACAAACATTTGAAATACTATTTGTAAGTTACTGTAAACAAATCTCTGTTAATTTAGTGTATTTCAACATCGTTGAATATCTTTGTGTAAACACTACGACAAAACACCTGATAGAAAAATTTTATCCGGATTGTTTTAATAATTAAAAAAAATAATTGTAGGCTTTTTCATGTAATATCAAAAGTGTGATATTGAGTTTGTGCCTGAGTTGTGTTTAATGGTATATTAACCTCTGTGGCTTATTTATTGCCCAAAAGGTAGGGTTTTAAGGTAATTTTTTTAAATGTTCGAGAAGGTTGATTTAATCAGATTTCAATGAAATTTTTTTTGTCTTTATTCTATTTTTATATAAAAAAAGAAAATGTCTTATTAATGTTTTGCTGAGAATAAATCTTTCTTTCGAAAATGCGTTTTGGTAATTTTTTTTTTTTCAAAACTGTATTGTCGGTTATATTTTGCCTTCAAACTGTTTATTTTTTTATAAAAGTTTATTTTTATGCATATATTTCAATAAGTGTATTTTTATTTTCATCGAGTTTTGACTCCAGTTTGGCGGGTTAACTATTTGCCCATAGCTGGAACCCTAACCGGTGCTACCAGTCCGGGTCAGAGTGGACCTGAAAACAACATCAATTATGACACGGTTCCATGTGCCTCACAATCTCTCAATTAGAGGCCTTGCTGCCGGATGCAGTTTACCGTCATGTCCAGAACCTCTAAAGTGTGAAATAACATCTTTTCATGTGCAAGATTTCGGTTGAATATTTCGAGATATTTTATTGTAGTTCTTTTCTATCTTAACTGCGAATGTATTAACGGTTATTACTAAACGAGCCTATCAGCTTTTAAATAAGAATAAAGCTCGGGTTGTTGCTATGGGTATCTTGAAAGCATATAATGGCATTTAGCATACAGTTTGTTCTTTTTTCAGAATTTGAAATTTTATGTTATTTCTGGACAAATTTCATAACTGATTCAATCTCAATCAAAGGAAAGTTGTTTTGAACGACCACTCTTCTTTAGTGTCTTGCATTTTGGTAAGTGTACCCACCAGGGCTCTATCTTATCACCTATGTTGTTTCTAATTTTAAATAAAGAACATCCTGATATCATCACTTCTCAAATCTGTATCTATTTGGAATATACAAATGTTTACTCCTGTTTATAGTAAGTTTTATCTGTTCGATAGGATCACATCGGCAGCTAATCTATGATATACAATCTATTGTTAAATTAGGGCAAGTAACGACTTGTTAATTCTAACCTCTCTAAAGCGAATCTTCTCTCTTTTAATAACCTGAGAGGACTGTTTACTCTTTACATCAGCATGGCTGATGCCAATCTACAGAAGAGTGACGCAATGACACAGTCCTAGATTGTTCTAGAGACTTGACTTAAAGATCTGTGAGTTCAATACCTGGCTACAGCAGAGGTGTTTAAAAAACTTAAAGTTTTGAGAAAGAGGGAAATAACTGAGACATTTGGCAGGGCATGATTCATAGAACTTCATAAACGAAATAAAGTGTTCCATTCGAAATTACTAACATCTGAAAAAGGTCGGGGTGTACAACGGCACGAACGTCGTGAATATGGCAGCAAAAATGAGGATAATAGTCCTAACAATGTGAGTAGTGCAAATGATTACAACTCCTCATCCCAGAAATATAGACATGTCGACATAAAATTTTGCTCTTAACTGTTTGTTTCTCTCACATCTATTTCGATTGTGGAACGCTCACTGCTTATACTTTCTTGTTAACTAGGATCTTGAAATATTTAAATGCAGACTCATTTCTTATAATTTATTTCGTTCGAACTTCTACTTTTATTGTCTTTTATCCTCAATAACTATTTTTTTCAGATACCTTCCTTCTAGATAAGCCATTGCGTCTTAGTGGCTTCGTCAACTTGCTTATGATTAAAGGTGATTCGTTGCGTCTTAGTGGCTACATCAACTTGCGTAGGTTGAAATAATTCAAAGTAATGCGAAGCAAAAACGAGTGACGTTCAAAAAGTTATAGACATTACCCAGAAGACGTTGGAGAAACAAGAAAGTTTTTCATTATTTTTAATGTAGTCCCCTTTGACACTTATGGCGGTTTTTAAGTATTTCAAACTTATCATGGAAGAAGTTTGTTTCCTGGCCATCCAAAAACTTCTCCACAGCACATATAATTGGAGTAGATAGACTAAACTATCGCCCGGTTCACACTCCACTCACATCTATTGAACAGGTGAAGAGGCTCATCCCTTGTTTCCTGTTTAGGATGCCGTTTCCGGTTTTCTTTTTTCCAATCTTTTCACTCTCTTTTATTTTTTTTTTCAATTGGAGTAGATAGACTAAACTATCGCCAGGTTCACACTCCACCCACATCCATTGAACAGGTGAAGAGGCTCATCCCTTGTTTCCTGTTTAGGATGCGGTTTCCGGTTTTCTTTTTCCAATCTTTTCACTCTCTTTTATTTTTTTTTTCAATTGGAGTAGATAGACTAAACTATCACCCGGTTCACATTTCACCCACATCTATTGAACAGGAGAAGAGGCTCATCCCTTGTTTCCTGTTTAGGATGCGGTTTCCGGTTTTTTCTTTTCTAATCTTTTCACTCTCTCTTTTTTTTTTCAATTGGAGTAGATAGACTAAACTATCGCCCTGTTCACACTCCACCCACATCTATTGAACAGGTGAAGAGGCTCATCCCTTGTTTCCTGTTTAGGATGCGGTTTCCAGTTTTCTCTTTTCCAATCTTTTCACTCTCTTTTATTTTTTTTTTCAATTGGAGTAGATAGACTAAACTATCACCCGGTTCACATTCCACCCACGTCTATTGAACAGGTGAAGAGGCCCATCCCTTGTTCCCTGTTTAAGATGTGGTTTCCGGCTTTCTCTTTTCCATTCTTTTTACCCTTACGTAGCCCCCTGCGCATCAGTGGCGTTATCGCCTTGCTTGCGGTGATATGATTTAAAAAGAATAACATTATATGTTTGAAAAATTGCGATCAGGCATGTTGGGTTTGATTTTATGATATGGGGAAAAAGTCAGATGGAGCTAAGTCTGGTGAATAATTCAAAGCCACAGTTGGCTGCTTCAGCTAGTGCAACTTGAGCAGAGTGAACGGACACGTTATGCTGAAGCAAGAGCACACCTATTTTCAGCTTCCTTCTGCGTTTTGACTTCATTTTATCATTCAGCTCTCTTAATTCTGATGCATAGTAATGTTCATTAAGAGATTTTCCCTTTTCCGGGTAGTCTATCATGATTTCGCCTTCAGAATCCCCCAAACTAAAAGCAATCACATTGATAAGAAACACTGTCTGCTTAAGATTTTCGTGGGTAGAGAATCAGAGTTATTTTTCACTTTTTACTTTGTATTTCGATTTATGTCCGAAGTAGTAAACCCAGGTTTCATCTTGAGTTACTAATCTGCGGTGAAACTTCTCAGGTCAAACTTGAAACGAGACAGAAATATCCTGGAAATGTCTATCATTTTCAGCTTCTGCTCTACTGTCAGAATCCTTGTAAACTATCATACAAACAGATTTCTCATACACAAGACCTTAGTTAAAACAGTATGGATCAAATCCAAATTAATGCTCATGGACTTGGCATACTGCTAGAGAGTAAGACGTCTGTCATATCAAACCATGCTGTGAACGGAATCAATTTGTTCATCAGTAGTTGCTGCTTTTCATTGACCTGACTGAAAATAAGCCTCTGTGCAGTCCCTGTCCCGCTTCGATGCAGTTACATAGGACGAGAACTCTACAGCAAGTATAAGGTCCTTATGTATTTACTTGGGTGTTATACCTTTTTATTTTATAATTTGTGACTACTCGAGCCTCTGTTTCGTACATTTATAGATTTGTGGCACGCATCTTAGATTTGTACTGGCCTGACTTGCATAGATACTAAGAAATCTTAATTAGTTTTTTCTAGTTTCATAAGAAGTCATAGTGTGCGGCCATTTTAGTGTTTCGCTATGTCTCCTTTTTCTAGATGTAGCATATAACCTTTAGAAGGACCCTCGTACCTTCGTGAGGTAGTGTCTGACCTCATATAGACCACACACCCACACGATCACATAAATCTCTTTTTTTTCTTACACTCTTGTATTTTGAATACGTTCTTCATTTCTTTTATTGTTTTTGTATGTTTCGATTATTTTCTTCATTATTTTTTTTTGTTTTTTTACTGATCGCATTTTTTATATTTACTGCTAGAACGCACAACATGAGGTGAATTTTTAGTTACAATTCTTTTCTATATTCCTACTATTACTATTTATATATTTGCCTTTGAATCTATATAGTCTAACTTTGTATTGACCAGCAGGAAAAATATATTTGCGGAGACAATATTTCAATGTATACTTCAATACCATAAGCTGTCGAATTTATTGCAGTTTTCATATCTTAATATCTTGTCCACCAAACAATTTCTCCTAATAACCACTGGATAGTGCCATAAAAAATGGTACATAACGAAAGATGTATTAAATTTATTTTGTCTCATCTAGCCAAAAAATGATGGGAAGAAATCCTTATCTCCTTTCTTTTCCAGTGGTCTATTGGCCATTAGCAAATCTAATGTCGAATTGGACACCTAAAATTACGTGACAATATACAGACATGCCTAATAATCCTAGCAAACCAACAAGATACTAAATATTGCATATACTTACATAGGAAAATAATGAGATATCGACGTATATTTCTTCATTCCGTCCTTTTTTTTCCTTATTCACTGTAACTTTTCACAAATACGAATGTATGTACATTTCGTAAAGTATACAGACACGGCATCATTAGCACAGGAATTGTTGGTTTGTGTTCTGTAGATTTTTTATGGGAAAATTGTTAACCATACGAAAAACTGGTTATGAATTTAAATATGTTATTCACTTAGACTGGTTGTCAAACAATGCTAATGCGAGTAATTCGTGGCTGGAAGATAGAACTATTCATTAATTAATAAGTGTATTTTAGTGAAAGCCAATTCAAATATTTCTGTTGGAATTTGAACACAGTGCATTAATCCCATTTCGTCGATAGCCACTATACTACAATGACGTTCTCTATTATTAATAATAGCAACTTATTAAAAAAAAGCCTGCGTTGAACTAATAAAAATGTCTTTTCCCATTATTTACCAAATGAAAATAAATGTTTTAAAATGAAATAATTTTATATTTTCGCACATTAGTTTTATCTTACAACTATTCATTTTACCAAACGGAGTTGTCTTACAGATAACTTTAAAAAATAATTGTAGCAGTTAATTTGTCGGTACAAGTTTTGTGAACAGAAATAGATGTTTATCCCTTCTTACCTTTTTTGTGTTTCCGGTTCATTCTAAGGACTACTTCAATTTTATATTTCTAGCTTCTCGTAAACTCTAAACCTTTTTACTATTATTTATATATTGTCCTGCTATGCTAGAACATAGACTCACCTATCGTTCGGTTCGAACTATGCTTCGGCCTTTTGAACAGAAGTATAGCGTTTATCCCTTGTTTCTTGTTTAGGATTCGGTTGCCGGTTCCTTTTAAAGTCTTTTTAATTCTCTTTCATTCTCAGTAGACACTTGATTTTTAGTGGAATTATCACCTTAATTTTGGTGAATTTATTTTAATAAATTAGGCGGGTGTGCGTTGTGGCACAATGAATATCGGCTAGGAGCGAGAAGTCGAGGAGCCGAGTTTGAATTCCTTGAATTAATTTACGCGCAAATACCCTTAGGAAAGGTATTAATCTGTCTTTTCCCTCCAGTTATGGGTTAAATAACAGGACAGATTGTGTCGACTAGTAACCAGTTTACCACAGAAAGTAATGGCAACCTACTGCGGGAGAATCTTCTGCTCAGCCAGTTATGTCTCGAAAGAGACATGACCTTCCAAGCGTGTATCGCGTATTGCGCTCAACTGAGCTACTTGCTTTTTAGTGGCATTAACGCCTAAATTTTGGTGATTTTTAAAAAACAATTACATAGTTTAATTCATTGAAAAAAATATTGCTTTTATTTTTCCTAAGCAGCGTCTGTAATTTCTCCATCTCTGAGACACGAACCAGCAACTATTACGATTATTAAACCATGACATGGACAATAGCACCACGACGCTTATATGACATATTTTTTTAATTATTTCACCCCAATCAAGGCAGTTTTACATATGAGAAAGTGATGAGAAAGAGGGATATGTTATAGGGTGTGTCAGGATGATGGTAATAGAAGGATGAAAATACCGGTGTCATGGGGGTGGATGGGATAGAGAAAAGAGCTTGAGAGAAACGATGCAGGTTAGTGAGATAGATGATGACTTTTGACCTCATATTTAAATTCTTGGAAATTGTATCTATCGAAGAAATAAGTGTTCGGAATGGAATTCCATAGGCGAGAAAAGATGCTGATGGAGTAGAAATTGCGAATACATTTTATCTGTTTTACTGTAAAAGGGTACGACCTAGTTGCTAGTCTAGTAGCTCGTGTAAATTCATACACAGAGAACACCATTGAGCTAAGTTCATCTGAGCAGAAGCCGTGAAAGTATTTGTAGAAGAGACACAGGGAAGCCACATCACGCCGGTGAGATAGCGACTGTAGCCGAGCTGCCAAGCCTGTATCGATCACATTACAGATTCTCCGTTGTATTTTGTCAAGAACCCCGAGGAGAATAGCAAAGGCACCCCACCAGATGTGGCAGCAGTATTCTATACACGGGCGGATGGTAGATTGATATATGTGCAAGATAGATTCAGACGGGAAAAACTCCCGGGCCCTTCACAGAGAATCGACTTTCATAGCAGCGGATTTAGCAATAGATTCGATATAGTGATTCCACTTGAGGTTAGCTGAGAGTATGAGGCCAAGGAGGCGTAGTGTTTTACTCTCTGCGAGGCAAGCCTGTTCCATGCTAATGGGAGGTAGTTGCCAAGTCAGTATCGATCACATTACAGATTCTTCGATTGATTTTGTCAAGAACCCCGGCGTGAATAGCAGGGGTACCCGACCAGATGTGGTAGCAGTTTTGAAAACATAGCTTGACAAAATGTTTAGATTTATCCAACCGTTTTAATTTCGAACAATTTCACTTGACGTTGGATGAAATTTTTCAAACGATAAAACATCTGCATAACGCGGCGGGAGAGTAAAACAAATGTTGTTGGCCTGCAGAATGTCGGATATCTTTACAATTATGACACAAGTCGTAGAACATTCAAATTGTCCATTTAATTTTTTTTGGCTCTGCTTTGCACAGAAATGTTACATTGAAATTTAAATGATACATTATATTTTTTATACAACTGTGATGTCTGTTCTGCAATATGACAGTGAATGCTGGACAATCTCTTTAAAAATGAAAGAGAGTTAAAGAAACTGAAAGGTAGTTCTACAGAAGGATGCTGAGGATAATATAAACTGAACATGTGAGCAACGATGAGGTCTTGAAGAGGATAGAAAGGAAAGAAAACTAATATTAACATCAAGAAAACACAGTTGAAGTTCCTTATGGAAAGACGGCTTGGAAAATCTGATACTCACAGATCAGATAGAGGGAAAGAGTGACACGGGAAAGCAGCGTATGCCATACATTATGAGCTTTAACAAATGGATGGTATAGCAAAGTTTTGGATGGGCAACAGGAGAAAGCGTATTAAGAGCTACTTAGGTAAGGAAGATGTGGAAGAGCATGGTCAATTACGTCCTAAAGGGACACGGTACACAAGAGGAGATTAATACTTAAGCATTTAACTTTCTTCTTTATACAAGGTTGAACATTTATTGATACGATTGATTTAATTCCAAGCTGCGAGCAATATTTCAATCATTTCTACTCAGAGTAAAGCGATAAGGCTACTAAGAAACAAGATGTTACTGAATGCAAAAGATTAAACAAAAAAAGCAGAGAAGAAATTTATAGGTCATGAAATGAGAAGATAAATGGTAACGATTTACATTGCGATTCAGTTTTTTGAAGATCAACCTTGTCTAAAAAGTAAGAAGTGCGAGAGAAGAATCTGTTAGTATAGAACTTATAGTTTCAGTTATGTGATGAGTTTTATACGTTAATCGAGTAATGCACTTAAATTCGTAAAGTCGAAATATCAAAGAGGAAATCTCATCAGAAGACTATTACGATGCAAATATTTAACAAGAAAAACGACAGGGTAGGTAGTGAAAGTGACTCAAGCCGAGTAAATGCTTAGTATTATCGATCATGGCTTAAAATAGCTTTACTTGCAGAACTAAGCGATCTAGGTATAAAGCATTTCATCAAGACATTCACTTATTTATAGATAAATCAAAACCCTTTTTTAACAAAACTATTATTCATATAATGTTGATATAAACAACTGTATGTTAAAATTAGTTAGTTAAGGGATGCATGTTTGGGGCTGATATAAGACACATATCAATGGAAATAAATGATAAAATTGAATGTATATCCCAGGTTTCCGTTATTTTAAACACACCGATACACGCACCAAGAATCAGCTAACTGTATGAATAAATTTTGGAGTTTCAAACGGACAAAGAAGCGAAGAATATTGTAGAATTATGAGGGTTAACTTCATGTCATTTAGAACGTAGGCAGCTATGGCTCCCCACAGCTTCCTTTACTTTGTGATTTCTATTAGCATAACTTCTTTTGAAATATAATGATGTTGTTTCCTTTTATATATTTCTCAGTTTGGAAGCGATTTTCATCATTTCAACCTAAATATGGTGTTAAAATCTCTAAGACACATGGAAGTAATTGTAACAGAAGAGAATGAAAAGATTTAAATGTGCGGAAGGGAAAACAAAAGAATAGTTTCAGGAAGAGATTAGATGGCGATTGATATTGCATTTACACTTTGGAAGATTATAGATGACAAGGAAGCATGAATAATTAACTCAGAACAAGTGCTAGAAAAAAAACTGTTGGAATAGAATTTACGGTTGCATCTATCTGTATTTAGTTTTCCTCGTAGGTTACCACACAATCCTAGGGATTAAATAACATTATGTTATTTAAACAAAAACTAAATGGAAACACACCGATTAATGCGTTTCTGAACCTTATTTGTGCGAAGTTGAACAAATATAATATCAGGGGAATTTACACACGTTTCTTCGATTCAACTTTCAACGTCTGTATTTGTTATACTATCGACATATACTCTTGGATATCGTATATTAGGAATAAGTACATTGCAGGTAAATTCAGTATTTCCCTATATTATATTAGAGTCAGTTAATTTATCAAAACTGCCAAACTTTTACTTAGCTATTTGGTATTTTTCAGTAGTCCAGATTTCGGATCATTATATATATTTTAGCAAATTCCAAAGCTACACTAAGTTTTTACGACCTAAATTATAAATCAACAAAAACAAAATGTTAGCTCCTAATTGTATATATGTAAATAGTAATGTACCCATGAAATGATAACATTGATTCTAATATAACTATTTCTCTGATCTTATTAAAAATAGATAACAGAATATGATGCGAATAGTTTTTTTTTAATTAAAGAGTTCCTTGCTTTGAGCTGAAAGGGTTCACTGCAAGGGCAAAGATATTATTGTTAAAGATTTTTCGAGTTTGACTCGGGTGAAAGGTTGATCCAGGCTGAAGACTGAATACTAAAGAAAGGTTTTTGAGATATCTGAACTAGTGAAATGCTTACTGAAAGATACTATCTTCATACCTACATCCATTATAAGAGGAAGAAGCCACTTGTTATCTCTTTTGCTATTCCAGTTAAAGGCTGAAGATTTAGAGATATCAAAGTAATAATTTCCGCTGAGTTGGCACAGTGTCAAATTTTACTTCCGCGCTTTCTTTATCAGAAATAGGTCAAGCGTTAACGGCTTGCCACTATGTAAAGTTCCAACAAGATTCTTGACTGTCTTGCTGTAGTATAAAGTTTCATAATCGTGTTTAGGTGTATATTATTGCACATTCTCCCGGCTTTAAAGTACAAACCTTAGAGTTGTCCATTTTATAGATTAAATTACAATATCTCTTTTATAATATAAACTAGCTTCATAGTCCGGCGTTGCCCGTGCAACTCAGAACATTTTAGTAGTAGGACTCGGTTATATAAAAAAAATAATTATATAAAAATTATTGTTTAAATATTATTAAAAGATTCCATTAAAAAATCTTTTTTTTGTTTTGCGTAAACGTGATTTGATATTTTGTTTGACATTGTAAACAACATTGCGTTTGTTTTTGTTTCAAAATAACGGGGGAAATTATTGACATGTTTTGTTGACTAAATGAATTTAACATAAAAATAAAAATTATATATTTTGTTTTACTGAAATTAGAAATACAAAAACAATTAAGCTCTCAGTTCAGAAAAATTCGAAGAATATTTAAAAAAGTAGAAATATAAAACTATTACGCTCTCAGTTCAGAAATTTTCGAAGAATATTTAAACATGTAGACATTTAATTTTAGAGGAAAAATTACATATAAGACTCATTTTTTAAAAAAAGTAAAAACTATTTTAGTCACGTTTGACACGTGTGATTTGATTTCTGTGACGTAATTCAGCACCCATCTTAGATCTTCGATGTTTTACGGAGCAAATGTAAACAATCTGCTCCATTAACAAAAAAGTGCAAAAGGGAAAATTGCTGAACTTAAACTGAAAAAGTATGTGTCGACCTGGCTTCCCTGTAGATATGTGTCCCTAGAAAGATTGAATAGCTTAGCTTAAAAAATGTAGGCGTGCATAGCTTACAGTCACGCGCAGACTCACAGATTGCCTTTTATATATATAGATGATACTATATCGATTTATGTATTGATCACGAAACCTGAGATTGACTATTATGAGGTATTCAGTATTCATGGTAATATAATAATGAATAATCCGTGTAAAAAGGCAAAATCAATCTACTGCAAAATAGCTTTTTTCTTTTGTTTTTGTTTCGTGTTAGCATTCGTTGGTTGTCTTTAGTTTTATTAATAAAAAGAGAAGTAATTCTTATATTCATTAAAAATGCTTGAAGAGGTAGGCGTTCATGAAACACTAAAAGTTACTTAACTATTTGAAAATTTCAGTGACTAATTAGGAAATATATGAGAGTAGTTTCGCGTTGCTTTTTTTTTTCAGAGTTCAGAATTGAAAAATATTCTCTTCTCTAAAATTACTTGCCATCAAAAGCTAATAAACTCTGTGGTTTAAAGGACAAGATAATGGTCCGTGCCTTTTTCAGGTGAGAAAGTGAACACAAAATAAAAGCCATGCATTTGAACCACGTTTTTCAGATTCGATATCCGTTAAACTTGTCTGAAAATTATTCGAATAGCGTTTATTTCACCAACAAATATCTAATTTATTGGTAAAGAAAACGTAATCAATTCAACTGAAATATTTCTTTAACTATACATTAATTTTTTCCCTATACAGTTAAATTCGCTTATGTTGTAAAGAAGCAGTATCAGTGGAAATGTTGTGGGAACTTTCAAATTCATTTTAGCGATGAACTAAGCGTAGCTTAAGTGTAATATAAAGACCAAAAGCATGGACATCTAGTGAAGATCAAACTAACTACTAATTTACAATTGATCTAGGAAGGCAAGACTTTTAATCATTACACATTCTCTGTTGATATTGTTAACACAATGCATTTGATAGTAGAATGATAAGAAAAAATAGAGTGAAGGCATAATAATTTTGCGTTCAATACTTAGGCCGGATAATACAGAGGTAGATTCAGTGAAAACAGGGCGAACAATAAATAAAAGACAAGACAAAATATATCCAGATACGGACAGTGGATCAATCTGCCTCTAGTCAGAGCGGTACAGAAGGTAGACTCAGCAGAAAAAAATAAACAATAAATGTTGTAGTACTAAAATAAAAAAAATACACGACTAGATGCCCTCAATATATGAACAGCGAGATGAGATCAATCAGTGCATTAGAGATTTAGGCGGAGCAGAAAGACAGTTAGCAATGCATTAGTAGCACTAAAGAAAACAAAGGAAGCAGCCAAAAACATGGAGAGCAGAACAAGAACAATCTATCCCATAGAATAATTAATGGGTTCAAATAGAAAATTCTTGAAGGTTATCCAGATTAACTGACACTCGAAAGATGCTGGTGAGCGCAACGATCGAAACTTCATGATATTATCCATAACAGCGGAGATATTACTCAGAAAGTAAATAAGAATAACATCAAATAAAGCGTTAGTTTCTCCTGTAAAACACACAGTAGATGCTTTCTCTCATTAAAAAAAATATTTTTTTTGGCTAAATGTTAACCCAAGACGGCATTCAAAGCCATTAAATATAGATTATGAGAATATGTAGGATAGAAAACGTTTGACCCTGTCATTAATATTTAATCATATAAGTACTATTTTAAAATAGTATAAGAATATGTATGGACATTAAATCTTTTCCTATAGCTTATTAATTTTGAGTATATTTTACTGCCAATGACTTCGCTGGTCAAATATTTGCTCTTTCATTACAGCGTTCTTAGTTCGAGTTTAGTTATCGATTATTCTAACCTCAAAGATTTCAAAAGAAGAAAACATCGCATATCTCAATTTTGTCATGAATTAAATACATTTTATGAATTTTACAGGAGCTTATGTAATTTTTTTTACTGTGTTCTATTACGCTCTCTGCCCAGACTAAGAAGCCATTTAAATTAAAACAAAAATATGAAGTTTGGTCAGATCTGAGGGAATTTCGTTGGCCTGAGAATTATTCCCAATACTCTGAGGAAATTGAGGAAACAGAAAGTTTATCTTTATTCATAGAAAATTCAAGTAACTTTAGCGGTAAAATCATTATTTGATAAATACATATATATATATATATATGTGTGTGTGTGTGTGTGTGTGTGTGTGTCTATAAAAACATTATCAAAAGACAGCATGATCTAGCAAACCTGGTTGCATCCGGTTGTCTGCTTGGGCCGTCATACTTCGCCTTAGTTACGCCGGCTCGACTGAATCTGCCCAGTTCATGCAGTTTGGACGTTGAGAGTTTAGCTTTTTAACTATTCTGCTTTTGGGATTTTCGGGAGTAAGTCATGTTCAGTCTGGACCTCCTCTTCAATTTTACCACCATGGGTAAATATGCAGGATTTAGAACTCCAGAAGACTGAGAAGGGCAAGTCTTCTATTATGACAAGGAGCGACTAGATGTCGGTGTGAACAGTTCGTTTTCAAATGTACCACTTTGATTTATTATCACTTTAAAAACAATAATATAAATGAATCAATAAATAAGAAAAGAATAAAACTAAGATAAGTATAAAGTTATTATTTAATAATGAAGGAAGAAATTCATTAATGAACGAAAAAAGCTTAAACAACTACAAAAATAAAAATAACGATCGACTTGGAACGCTTTTTCTAAAAATTTGAAAATACGCTTTCGTTCATAAAAAAAGCATTGATTTACTATAATCAATAAAAATAAAGTACTGAAAAATAAAATATTTGAAAATGTTAAAAAAGTTTGAATGAACAATGATAGGGAAAGAAATTCATGATACTGAACCAATAGTCGATGATAAACAAAACAAAAATTACGACACGAAATGCATTTTCTACACTTTAGAAATTATTCAAACTATCATACAAGAAAGAAATGTTGCACCTAATATTAATATTTGAATTGTTCATGCCAGAATTTAAGTAATTTAACAAATACAATATATTAAACGTTCACAATATAACACTTCCTAGTAATAATAGTCTCTCTTAATAAAGTATATAAACTTGGTTAAGCAATTATTGTAGAAATATAACAAAAAATAAACAGATGAATACATCGACTTAGAAAAATATGAATTTTAATAATTGAATATTGTAAATGCATAATAATGTAACAAAATTATAAGATATTTAACAAAGAAAGATCTATGTATAAAAATGAATAATTAAAAATTTTCTTTTAAAAATTTCAACATTAAAAACACGTCTATCCACTCTGACATCAGCGTCTAATGTACATTTTAATACACTGACAAAAATATGATATGGTTCTTGTCGGAAGGTGTTACTAACACATACAAATATATTCATCAATTCTTATTTTTCCAAAATGTCCTCATATTATTGCCAAGAAAATACTTTCGAGAATAAAAGTGACGTGTTTAACCGTAATCATTGAAATCTCATTAAGTTTCATGATAATAAAAAGCTGAGATTTTGAAACTTAAGACAACCAGAACTAAAGCGATTTCATCCTCAGTAGAAGCGAATGTGTACCAGATGTTTTCTTCGTTGGCGAGAAATTACTCGGCAAGCTTTCAGGAAGGGGGAATACTGTTATAATCAAGGACGCTGTGGCGTATTTTTATTAATATACCCGACAGGTATTCCGTATTTAATGATTTCACATGCAAAATGAGGTAATAAAGAAGAAATTTTCCAAAATTAGAACCAAGGTCTCAGCATTTTACAGTTGAAATTGCAATATGCAACTTCAGTTCTATATGTTGTGTAGGACGACGACCAACCTTTTTTATACTAAATGCTGAATATGAACTCGTAAGTTCCTTACAAATAGAACGTCCGCTTATACGAACGGTCGTCGCAAAGTGAGTCGCAAGGACTAGTGGTTGAGTTGTACGTATTGGCGCGCTGAATTATGCTATTCTCTATTACTGTATCATTAGTCAATGCCTCTTAGATGATTAGACCTGTTCTTCACTTTTATTTTGCTCCAGTATTATTAAACAGACAAGCGTTACAGGAACTCTGTAACAGAGAGATGGATCGATAATTAAATGAAGGTTGATTGCTGCATTTTTTCAACTCATCAACCTTTTGTTCCTGTGTTTACTATGATTACTCAGAACTACAAGCGTCATACAAATTTTATGATAGATAGATATAGATAGACATAGATAGATAGATAGATAGATAGATAGATAGATAGATAGATAGATAGATAGATAGATAGATAGATAGATGCATTTTCTACGGCTGTCAACCTTTGGTATGAGTGTTTATTACAGTATTATTAATCAGATCTATGAGCGTCATACAAACACTATAACACCATACTGGCAGTTACTCCTAGTACACTTCTCATTTGTGAAACTATTTTGACCACTTTTTCCAGTCAAAAATATTTTCTGGAAATTTAAATTCAGTGTAAATTGTTATTGTTTTAATATCTGTTCTTCTAGTGCTCTCTCTCCTTAATTGTTTCTCTTTCTCATATTATTTTACACCTAAAAACTCCTGCCGTCTTTGTGACACTACTGATTTGCTTGGAGTGAAATTATAAAAAAACAGGATTTTATTGAAATTCTGAAAAATGTTTTTATCCTTACTAATTATTTTCAGTCACATATCCTCATGTTTTTAATTTCTAGTACAAATCGATAATCAGATCTATAACTGCATCGATTACTACATATTTCGGCTTGAACCTGTCAAGAGACATCTTATGATGATATTTTGTAAAAAGAAAAAAAAAGAAAAATGTTTATTAAATTTGGCAAAGAAATTTCATCTGAGTGCTCGTCATTTTGTATGGCTATTGTAGTCATCTTATTTGTTTTTTACTAGTTAGATGACCGACCTTGGTCAGAAACATAAACACCCCGGTCAGTAACTACGTGTATAAAATAAAAAATAATTTAATATCAATTCACAGCAATATTCACTCTTTTGATAAAAAACAGCATGATAGATTAGAGAAAAAAAAGAAACATTAAAATTAAAATATGCCATTTGAAGATTTCACGTATGTCTAATGAATTGAAGGTTTTATAATAATCAGTAGCCACTTGTTTGTATTGATTGTCACAGTTGCTGGAAAACATTTTACATAATGTTTTTCCATGCATAGTGACGTTACATTTAAAGGTTCAATGAATATCCAGGTTGACCGAGATTTTGGGGTGTGAGGTTTTACACTTTCATTGATGAAACGATTCATTTGATTTCTAAGCGGGATGGTAAGGTTACAAAAATTCTTCATAGAATTTGCTTCCTTCAATATAGGTAACAGCTTCCAGCTATAACAGGAGCTTATGTGGAGAAAACTAATGTTGTTTAACTGCCAGTTGATTTATGATACAGTATTTTTTATGTTGATGCTGATTCTTGGAATCTCAACGCTTGATAATTTAACTGACAAATTCTAATTCTACTCTAGGCCTCTCTCCTAACAAAACTTCCATGAATACACACTGATAACAGCAAATCTAAACCAGCTAACTTAAAAACACCCAAACCCATCAACATCTCCTTCGCTAACATACGAGGTATACCCACCAACTTTTACAGTGTCGAATCCTTCCTCCAAGTCAACTCACCTGACATCCTAGCCTTCTGCGAAGCTAACCTTGATTCTTCTGTTCTCTCTTCCGGATTCTATGCCCCTGGTTTCCTTCTCCTTTTCAGGAAGGACTCCAATGTCCACATGCATGGAAATTGTGCTTACGTCAGTGAACACCTCCCTCTAGCTAGTGTGATTCGTGAATCCCTAGATCATTCTTTTATGTGTTTCCTTCTCTCCCTACTAAGCCCAGTTAGCTATCTACTGTGGATTCTGGGTGAGGAACCATACAAAATAATGAACAATAAAACAGATATTTGAGATAGAAAAATAGGTCATATTGGACGCAAAGATACAAACTGGAACGCGGGTTAGTCATCCAGGAATACGATACGTAAGGATTATATATGTAGAAGTCTTTGAAGTGACGCCGTGCTGGAGTAATACTATTTTGGCTGAGTGGAGCTCAGAGTTACTCTGGCTACTGACGCGGTATTCCCTCGGTAAATTACGGTATCGTTCGGTAACTTACGGATATCTACGATAACTCGTACTGTAACTGAAGGATCTCTTTATGAGAGGTGTATATGTATACTCAACTCGAGTTCATTAACATAAAAAATTAGGAGAACCCACAACACTATCATTTCTTCATCTACCGCTCCGTCTACCCATATATATGTGTTTGGCGACTTTAACACCCACCGCGCCAAGTGGCTGAAAAACTCTGTCACAGATCTTGCTGGTGTCCACACCATGAATTTATCAATCTCTCAGTCCCTTTCCCCACTCGTTTTTCTAATAAACCTAATGGACCTAAATCACTGCTAGATCTCTGTTTTACTTCTATCCCTGACTGTTGCAATGTCAAGCAACTCTGGCCCCTCGGGAAATCTGACCATGCAGTCTTTTCCGTTAACATCTTCTTCCACTCCCACTCTACCCTAGAACTTCAGACTAGTAGAATATCTTACTGCTACCAAAGAGCCGACTGGGACTCATTTTGCGATTTCCTGGGTGACGTCCCTTGGAACAAAATCTTTAGTCTTCCTGTTAAAGACTGTGCGGCTGAAGTTTCATCCCAAACAGGAAGTTGAGATTTAAATCCCACTTGTCCACTTGGTTCTCCCCCGCTTGCTCGGCCGCCATCGCCCATTGAAATAACTTCTTCCGGCTTTATCGAAGTCACGCGTCGAACCATAACAAGCGCCTATTTGCCTCTGCCCGAATCGAGTGTAAGAAAATACTTAAAGATGCTCAGCTGCTATTTGCAGTCAGAATGAAGCAGCGCATAACATCCCGTAAGTTCGGTTCCGAAGACTACTGGAGGCACTATAAAAGTGTATTAAACAATAGCAAACCCTCAATCCGCACTCTAATCAACGAATTTTAGGTTTTTACATCTACAACAGACAAGAGTGAGTGCTTCGCTCGCAGATTCTCCACCAATCCGACTCTGGACTTATCTGGAGTATCTGTACCCAACTTCCCACCCCGAAATGAGGCCCAAAAGAATGACATCCACATTACACCCTCGATGGTCTCTAACATAATTCCAAGCTTGACCACCATAAAGCGAGTGACAGCGACGGAATCCTAATCATAGTCCTGAAGAAATGTTCCTCTGACCTCCCTCTGTTCTCTCCAATCTCTATAACTACTGCTTCTTTTTCCTGCCTGCTGGAAGTCCACCTCTGTGGTTCCGAGATATAAAAACAATGGTGAACCCTCTGACCCCTCCAATTATCTCCTCTTAAATATTTTTGTTAAGTGTTCGAAGCCATCATCAACGCCTAGGTCATTCAACATACAGACTCTTCTCTGACAAAAATATTATTCCTGCATCACTATATCTACCGCTGATATGCTCACAACCATCACTGAGTATACACACAAGGCACTAGACACGAACGGCGAAACCCGAATTCTTGCTCGAGATATCTACAAAGTTTCTGACAGAGTCTGGCATGCTGGCCTTCTACGGAAGTTGCAAGGTATAACTGGACAATTGTTTGACCTTATCCAGTTATTTCTTTCAAATTGTACAATGAAAGGACATGCTTCCCAATACTATCATACGAATGCGGGTATCCTTCAAGGCCCTATTCTAGGTCCTATGCTTTTCCTTATCGACAGTAATGATCTCCCAGATGTAATAAGGTCCCAAGTAGGTATATACGCTGAAAATACTACGGTTTATTTTCGCATTGATAAAAAATCTACCGGGGCTGACGAAGCACACTTCGCTGCCGAGCGTGAAAAGACCTCCACTCAGAAGCGGACTGGGATAAGAAATGGCTTGTGAAATTTAATGTTTCCAAAGCGAAGCTGCTGTCTATTAACCATCACAGACAATCGCTCCTACCACCCATTAGCATGGATCAGGCTAGTGTTCCTGCACCTCCTCGGGTTAACTCTCACAACAGACATCAAGTGAAATGGCTATATAGAATCCATAGCTAAATCCGCTGCTAAGAAAGTGGGTTCTTTGTGTATGGCCAGGAAGTTTTTCTCGTCTGAAAAAATCCTGCGCATATTATATAGACATGGCACCCGCCCGTGCATTGAATACTGCTGCCATATCGGGAGCTCTTTGAAAAAATCCAACGGAGAATCTGTAGTGTGATCGATCGCGACTCGGAAGCTCAGATACAGTCAATTTCTCAGCGGCGGAATGCGGTTTTCCTGTGTCTTTTCTACAAATACTTTCATGGCTTCTGCTCTTATATATATTTTTTCGAATGTTATATAATTATTCTTATAACTTTCTTAAAATAAATTTATTGAGCTTTATATTTTGGAATTATATAATTTACGTTTATATCATTTTTCCTTGATAAAATGTTCATTGAAACTTTAAAATAAAAAGTTATTTTATATTTAGACATTTTCTTAACATCCTTCTGATCGTTATGCTCACTACTGTATATATATATATATATATATATATATATATATATATATATCCTGTCACGCTCATGGAGAGAAAGACAATTCCAAGGCAGTGTTGGTTCAGCTCACTCAGTCAGTTAAGTGCTATACGTGATACACTCTTCGACGATCATCTCTCAAAAGAGACATGATTGACTGGGCAAAATATTTTTCTACAGTAGTTTGCCATTACTTTCTGCAGTAGACTGGTTGCCAATCAAGAATATAGAACTCAATCTGTCATGTTATTTAACCCATAGCCTGAGTGAATATACGGATTAATACCTTTTGCAAGAGTATTTGTGCGTAAGTGAATGCAATTCGAACTCGGTTCTCAAATTTCTCGTTCCGCACCAGAAAGTTCATTAGCGAGACAACAGTGAGGTTGCGTCGGCTCATTTCGTTCTCTTTCTATTAGTTATTAAACTGTACTACCAGCTATGTAAGCTCTTGCATCGTGTTCGCTCTTTAACAGTGCCTTCCTAATGATTTTGCAGTAATTGCGTCGCCGAGTAGTGAAGAATATATATATATGTACCTTCTCTATTATAATAAGGACCGTTGTTTATATATATATATATATATTGTCTTCTAATTCGTTGCAAATCCTGCTTAGCTGTACATTTACTCAAACTAATCAAATATGGCACGCACTATTTACTTCTGCCTCACTTTCACTCTATCCGCCCTGTGAGTATTGGAATATCTAAGCACTCCGTTCTCGTTACCTATCCCAGAAACTTTAAATGTCACTTCCTGATGTTGAATATAAGTTTCTTTTAGTTTCAATTTTCTCTAAAACCACGTCGTTGCTCACATGTTCTGTCGATGGATTACTCAGTAACCTTTTGCAGAATGTCGTTTTTCTTGTTTGAGTCACACCTTCATCTTAGAGGTAGATGTCCAGCATGTAATCAATAATATAAAAGACAATCTCTCATTTGTTTCCCGCAGATATATTTGATATTAAAATAGGCTGAAAAAATAATTTATCACACCATCAGATCGCGTCTGTCAGACAATTGTCACAAACTTCTTCAATCGCCTAACAAAAATTTCATTGTATTCCATCAATATGACACCTTAAATTTAAGAATTTAAGCCATGTGTTAGATTGGCAGTTAAATCTATGTGATACCAAAATCTGAAGGCACGTTAAAATAACAAAAGATGACTTCCGAAGATTAAACGAAATAATATGAAAAAGGAATATTTCGTTAGATAGAGAAAAGAGTACTGTAGTGAAAAAATCCGGAGAATATAGCATCTGACACTGAATACAGGATGATCTCCTCATAGATAAAGAAGAGACTTCAATCAATAGAAATGTCATTCTACAGAGTGAAGGCTTAGTAATTTTAACATCGATAATACATTTGAATTTGTGTTTTGTCTAATGGAATATCTACCTCTGTGGGTTATTTAATGACAAAAAGATGGGTTTTAAAGAATTTAATTTCCAGTTCCATTATAGTGAGAAGGTTGATTTAGTCAGATTTTGATGAGAAATTTATTTTTTTTACTTTTTGTTATTTTAGAAAACTGGAGATGTCTTCTAGTTTTGTATTCAAAGATATATTGCTGATAATAAT
Source organism: Ascarosepion bandense (assembly GCA_037127315.1). Taxonomy (NCBI): domain Eukaryota; kingdom Metazoa; phylum Mollusca; class Cephalopoda; order Sepiida; family Sepiidae; genus Ascarosepion; species Ascarosepion bandense. Next base: position 2,222,782 of record JBBBDQ010001440.1, read on the forward strand.
TCTTTTTTTCTTCAAAAATATTTTATGTTAATTCTTTCCTTCAGAAAATTATTGTTGGTAATATTTTTTTCTTTCAAAAACGTATATTTTTCTATAAAAGTCTATTTTTATGTCAATATTTCTATAAAAATCATTCATAGTGTTTTGACGCCAGTTTGGGGGTCAACTATTTGCCCATATCTAGGACCCTAACAGGTGATATCGCTCAGGGTCAGGGTGGACCTAGGAACAACAGCAATTAATAGGTGGTTCCATGCTTCTCACAACATCCCAATCAGAGGCCTTGCTGCCGGATTCAATTTACCGTCATACCCAGGACTCATAATACATTAAATGCAAGAGAGATAAGGGCAAACCGCAAATAAAACAAGGTTTTGTTAATGTATTTCACTATTATCGGAAGGGGAGAATAATTCAAATATAAATAAGATTTTATTTACAGATAAGAACGATAGAAAGTTGTGAAGAGGCACGACCATTTGCGTCATGGTACATGAAGGAAAAGAAGTAAACGAGAATATGCATTGAAACCATTTAGTTTGTGGTACAACAACTATGAAATTGACAAGTCTAAGGTGGGAATGAATCTTCATGAGAACACCTAATGCCAAACTTTAACACCTGCACACGGTGAATTAATCGAATTAGAGGTCATCATGACCTAAAACAAAATTCATTCAATATATATATATATAATCTGTGTGTGTGTCTTTGTGTGTGTGTGTGTGTGTGCAGATAGTCTCATTAATGCCGATGATTTTCATTTGAAACAAATAAATCTCAGGTTTTCAATTTCAGTAACATTCTGAATTTGCAGGTTTGCTAATTTTTAACACGCACAAACATGAATCTAAGCATATTCCTTAGGTGAAGTGGGCTGGAAGTCAATACCTGTTACCTTGGTAGGTTGCTCCGAAACAGAATCTCGTCGTTACTGTATCTATACCAAGATTAACAAATGCCAGCATGACATGACAACTATTTCAATTCACAATTCAAGTCTTCTAAGAAAAAGGGCACGTCGGTGTGGTGTTATGCTTAGCAAGCTTGTCTCTTTAGATCAATTACAACTGAATTATGAGTTCAGTTCTCACTAGGTGCCCCATACATTTGTTCTTGTGCCACATCTAAGAAACACTTAGAACATTTTTAGAAGTCTCCAAACATTTAACTTTAAAGGACTCTCTGCATTCGACAGAGAGGAAACCAGATGAGGATATACTGAAGGACAGAGTCTCGACTGGGGTAAATAAAAAAAAACGCCTGACCCCACGTAGGGAATTTTCCCCGAGCGTGCGCAATCAGAATGCTACACGGCAAAATCGTCCTTTTGACATATCTCATCTTTGTGGAGAAGCCCGGGTAATTACCGAAGTCTTCTGAGAAAAAAGCAGTTTCTATGTTTTTTAAATCATCTAACAATTAAACATTCCTGAATTTGGTTCCAATTTTTAATAAATTTCTAGTCTGTGGAGGAAATTGCGAAATCTTTTTAGTACGTATAATTAATGTTTAAAAATGGCATTAGACAATAAAATGCATACCAAAGGAAAATAATATTGCAACAGTTTGAATATGTGTTCCAATTTATACAAGATGAAACGTATTAGTTATTCATATACAGAGGTTGATATGCACAGATTCCTAAATAACGGATGTGACAACAATTCTGAGAAATCATATTAATATAGGTAATATCTTGACAACACGGTTGTGCCTAGCTAAAAGCATTCTATCAAAACATACTATATCTCACGTCTCTTATATTTATTGACGTAACAGAGGGTGACATAAAGTTAGCTTAATTGAAGAGTTAATTGCCATCTTATCCTGTCCCTTATATATTTAGTTAGGGCAGATTGGGTGATTGGGTCTCAGAAAAATTTGCCAGCATCATACAGAGACTGTCATTAGCACGAAAAACATGCAGGTAGACATTATCCGGTTGTATTAATTTTACAGGAACGTCATAGAAAAGAACAGAACGGACTGAAAAAGATATTTATGACACCGATAGGGATCATTTAATTATTGAACACTGAGAAGAGCCATTCGATCCCGACTTCTAACTAAAGGCATGCATGCCGGAAGTATTCTGATGTTTTTTGTCTTCGCTAATTTTATTGAGAAATAAATACGAGTTAGCTGATCCTTTACTCATAAAAGATATGTAAATAAAAAGAACTCTACATAGAACAGGTAACAGGCAGTTTAAATAGCTAATGCATAGGGGTACCTATATAATACAACGATATTTGCTTTGTTTTTAAGGAAATAGTCCTGTTTCCAAATACTTTGTTATTTTATGTATATCTTTTTTTACTACTCCAACGCACCTCGGTGTCTCATTTGTCGTCCATAAATATCACACATCGAAATATTTGCGGAAATGCTTAGGGTTTGGGCTTTAATACATAGATTAAAAGGCTTACGGAAGTTAAGCAAAGTTGAGCCTGGTCAGTACTTTGATGGGTGACCGCTTGTGAATACCAGGTGCTGTAAGCGTTTAGTGACGGATGTGCGTTGTGGTGCAGTAGATATCGGCTCGGAAAGAGAAATCGGTGAGCCAAGTTCGAATTCCAGTTGAATACCCTGTAATTACTTAAGCATTGTTACGCTTGAGAAAGGTATTAATTTATCCCTTCCTTCCAGTTATGGGTTAAATATCAAGGGTAGGACTTGGGGACCCTGTCCTTAAAAACCAATCCCAATGTATTTTGATACTCGAAAAGAAAAAGTATTACTAGACACAAAACTTATATAAAAACAACAATAAATTGTTAAAAGAAAAAAGTATTACCAGCAATAATTAAATAAAATTTAGTTGGCAATAAATGGCCCGCCAAGGTTGATATGCCACAAAACAACCAACCAACATAGATTAATACTTAAAATTAAAAATGTTTTTTAATATTAAAATTCACTCATTAACTAAAATTTCTATTCGTGTCGCTAACCCAACTCTTCAAAGCTTGTCTTCAATCAGGTTATTCCAAAATATTTATGACGTATATAATGATCATTTAATTATTGAACACCGAAGAAAGCTATTCGATCCAATTTTCTTCTGAGTAAAGCTTTGCATGCCGAAAGTATTTTGATGTTTTTTCGTATTGATAGTTGGATTGTTTTTTTTTTTTGTTTTATATTGCCTTCACTAGTTTTATCTAGAAACAAATACAAATTAGCTGGTCCTTCTTTACAACTTTACACAGAACAGGAAATAGGCACTTTAGTGCATATAATGATGAAAGATGGATGAAAAATTTAACACTGACAAGACATACTGAAGAAAAGTGGGATAGGGGAAATTAGCCGAAAACCTACTCGTAATTGCTTGTTATAATAAGGAAAAGAAGCAGTCAGTTAATTGCCATACGTGATACACACGTCGCCGATCATGTCTCGAAAGAGACATGACTGACTGGGCAGAAGACCTTCCTGCAAAATTTTGCCATTATTTCTGTGGTAGACTGGTTGCCAGCTAAGGCTTTAGAACCCAGTCTGTCCTGCTTTTGATCGATATCTGGAGGGAGAAGAGACGGATTAATACTTTAATGCGTATTTGCGCATAAGTGAATGCTACAAATTCAATAGAATTTGAACTCCCCCTCGAATTCTTGCTCTGTGCTGATAGCCACTGCAACATAACACAGAAAGTGTACTGAGCTGTTACGTGATATCGTTACTCCTATATGGCAGTAAATGCTAGACAATCCCCCCAAAGGTGAAGAAAATACATGAAACAACAGAAATGGTGTTTTGTAAAAGGATGTTGAGGATTTAATGGAACCGATTATGAAGTTTTAGAAATCAAAAGCAAACTTATATCTAACATCAGGAAGAAACAGTTGAAATTCTAGGATTTAAATTCCTGTTAATAGAGAAAGTCTATCTTGGTGGGAGTCGCTACTATGTGGTTATATAGAACCCGGTATATGAGCGTAGGGATGTTAATTTGATTAAAAGTTAGAAATTGAAACGCCACTAATGTAAACATGCAGTGCATACATGACCCACAATCTGAGCCCACTCAACTGGCACTAAATGAAAAGAAAAATGACACAACTGTGCACCTCTATAGGATGACAAGTGCATGTTCTGGACACTTATCTGTCATAACATTCACATAATGTTATGACAGACAAGACCTGCGCACTTTTATGATTTTTAACTCGTCACAATATCTCAAAGACATCCAGGATATTCTATTCTTATTTACTTCTGTACATTATTTAATATTCAATTGAAAAAGTTATTTAAAATTTCCAGTTAAGCCTTTTAGAATAGATTATTCAAAGATTTGATTCTATAGAACGACGTTGAAAACACGATAAACAGACAATGTAAGAAACGAGGAGGTTTTTAAGGGAAAAGGAGACAAAAATAAAACATTGTTTAGAATCAGAAAGTGGCATTTAAAATCTCTATGGTACATAATGGGAATATAATCGTTGCAGAATTTGACACTCAGAATTGGAAAGCAAGAGGAAGAGACGTGTAAATTTGACAAAAGAAAAGAGAATGAGTAGAAAAAAGTTAGATATTTATTGAGTTTCCGGATCGCTGAAGGAGAACATGACCTAAGAGACACATTTTACATAGATTCTAAAACCTTTTCTAGCTGTCATTCCTTGGCACATAGCCTAATTTCTAGCATCATTTTACCCTAACAATATGGAGATAACACTTACTTGAATTAGATATTCAACATAAAAAAGACAACAACTAATTCCTAGCATCATTTTCCCCTAACAATATGGAGATAACACTTACTTGAATTAGATATATGGAATGACTATATCGAATCCATTGCTAAATCCGCTGCTATGAAAGTCGGTTCTCTGTGTAGGGCCCGGAAGTTTTTTCCGTCTAAATCTATCCTGCACATTTACAAATCTACCATCCGCCCGTGCATTGAATACTGCTGCCATATCTGGTCGGGTGCCCCTGCTGTTCTCCTCGGGCTTCTCGATAAGGTTCAGAGGAGGGTCTGTAATGTGATAGATACCGACTTGGCAGACCGCCTGCAGTCTCTCTCCCACCGGCGAGACGTGGCTTCGCTGTGTCTCTTCTATAAATACTTTCACGGCTTCTGCTCCGATGAACTTAGATCACTGGTGCCTCCTAAATACGAATTTGCACGAGATACTAGATTAGCAACTAGATTCCACCCTTTTACAGTGAAACCGATAAAATGCAGCCGTAACTTCTACTCCAACAGTTTCTTTCCTCGCACTTCCCGACTGTGGAATTCTCTTCCAAACGATTGCTTCCCCGACGGCTACAATCTCCAGGAGTTTAAATGTAAGGTCAATAGACACCTCCTAACACACTAACCTGCTCCCATTCTATCAAGCACTCTTCCCATCTGCCCGACACTCATCCTCGCTATCCTTACTCATCTATCACCTTTCTCCTGACATTCCCTATGTCTATCCACTCCTTCTCTTTACCTTCCCCTATGTAGCCCCATGCACAATAGTGGCAGTGGAATGCCTTGCTTGGGGTGAGATGATTAAAAAAAAAAAAAAAAAAGATATTATACTTATATAACACAACAACTAAACTAGAACTTTAATCACATATATGCAAACTAGAACTGTAATCACCGCTTTTCTTAGTTGTCATTAGATAAGATGTTGCTAAACCAACATCTATGTCTATATCCCAGCTCAAAAAATCTGCAGTATTGATTCCCGCAAACATCGTATATCTGATCTGGATTATGTGTGGCGCATCCTGTTCATATAACCTTAATAAGATACAAAATAATTTTGAACAAAATAAAAATAAAACCATATTATAGTATCTAAAACTTGAAGTTATTTTATATGTTTACATCATACGTATTTCTTAAGTGCAATCGATTTTGTAAAGAAAAGAAAAATATTATTAGATGTTTCTAAAACGACACCTATGCTTTCTATCTACTTTTTATGACCAAATTTCTTCGTTACTGCCTCTGAATTAGCCCAGAGCATCCTTTTACTAAACAACATTTCTGTTGTTTCGTAGATCTTCTTCACCTTTAGGGAGAATGTCCAACATTCACTACCATATACGTGGAATGACATCACGTAACAATTCAGTAATGTATCTATGTTGTGATGCAGTGGCTATCGGTACAGAGTGAGAAACTGAGAGCCGAGTTCGAATTTTAATTGAATTTCATGCATTTAATTATGTACAAATACGCTTGGGAAAGGTATGAATCCGTCTCTTCTCCTTCCAGATATCGGTTGAATAGAAAGATACATTGGGTTCTATAGCCTTGGTTGGCAACCAGTCTACCGCAGAGAGTAATGGCAATCTCTTGAAGGAAAATGTCTGTCCAGTCAGTAATGTCTCTGTCGGGGCATGATCGCCGACGAGTGTATCACGTATGACAATTAACTGACTGATTCTTTTCCCTATTTTACCAACCATTTACACGAGCACGGTATAGGTTATTTGCTAATTTCCTCTATCCCTCTTGCCTTCAGCACGTCTTGTCAGTTTCATATTTTCAATCTATCTTTCATCATTATATGCACTAGTCATTTAAACTGCCTGATTCCTGTCCTATGTAGATTTCTTTTTATTTTCATTAGCTTTATGATTGAAGGACCACCTAATTTGAATTTGTTTCTCAATAAAACTAGCAATAACAAAACAAAAGTCCAACTATCAATACGAAAAAACATCAAAATACTTCCGGCATGCAAGCTTTTAGTCAGAAGTTGGAATCGAATGGATTTCTTCGGTGTTAAATAATTAAATGATCACTATATGCGTCATAAATATTTTGGATAAACCTGATTTAAGACAATCATTAGCGGCACAAATAGAAGTTTTAGGTAGCGAGTTGATTTCAATATTAAGAAAGAATTTTTAATTTTAAGTAATCAGTCTATCTATTAAATCCAAACCGTAGGCATTTCCGCAAATATTTCGATGTATGATATTTATGGACGACAAGTCTAACACCAAGGTGCGTTAAAGTATTAAAAAAGACATGCACAGAATAACAAAGCATTAGGAAACAGTAATATGTTCTTAAAAACAAAGCAATTGTGGATATATATTTCGACAGCGAAAGCTTGATAATCGCCGTATCGTTGAAGAAGTCACTTCACGCAACAAAAGGTAACTGTTAATATCACGGGATAAACAAATTGTTAACTACGAAGTTTTAAGTTAAATTAGAACACGAAGGTCACTTCTTAGAAGCAGAAAAAAAACGTTAGAAGTTTCGCTAGCACAGAATGAGGAAATAATCCAATCTTTCTTAAATAACCGCAAAATGAAGGTCGTTCTGAATGGGCGTGCCTCTTCGTCCTACAGCACGAAAGCTGGTGTCCCACAGGGCTCTATCCTGGGCCCTACGCTCTTCCTTATTTTTATCAACGACCTCCCAGATGAGATCAAGTCCCAAGTAGGCATCTACGCAGATGATGCTACAATATACTCCCGCACCAGTAAGAAACCTGTCGTGGCGGACAGACATAATCTCGCTGCTGACCTTGAGCGGGATCTACACTCTGTGGTGAACTGGGGCAAAAAGTGGATTGTCAACTTCAATTCATCTAAAACCAAGCTGTTGTCTGTCAACCATTACAGGCAACCTCTCCTGCCTCCCATAAGCATGGACCAAGCGATTCTCCCGGAGAGTAATACACTACGCCTCCTCGGACTTACCCTGTCCTCAGACCTCAAATGGAACTACTATATTGAATCCATAGCAAAATCTACTGCTAAGAAGATTGGGTCACTATGTCGATCCAGGAACAGTCAGGTTAGCCAAGTGCAGACGAAAATTCTACTCCTGCAGCTTCTTCTCTCGCACTTCCCGCCTGTGGAACTCGCTCCCATATTCTTGCTTTCCTGACGGCTACAACCTCCAGAAATTTAAATGCAAAGTCAATACTCATCTACTAACCACTGGACTCTAGCTCTCTTCCCAACTCTGTATAACCTTCCCTTTCTCTCCACCTATGTATCTGTCATCGCACCTTCTTTCTCAACTTTCTATTGTTCCTTTCTAACTAGTTTGTACTCCTCACTCTTTTCTAATTAATCTTTTTATATTTATTATCAGTGGCGTTTCCGCCTTGCTCGGAGTGAAATGATTAAAAAAAATTGAGCAATTGAAAATTCCCTGGAGACACCGAAGGCAAGAGAAGAGAGAGGAAAGCAGCGAATCTACCTAAAGAACTCATCTTACCTAAAGAACTAAGGTATAGATGGTTAGCAGATCAGCGACTGTGAGAGATGTCAAGGATATAACGTGCCCCAAAAAATATTAAGTTATTGTATCATGATCGCTTAGAATAAGTTGTATGCAGACGATGTTTACGATATATAAATGCTTAAAAAAATTATGTTTATGTTTATTTTGCTTTAAGGCATATCAACTTCAGTGGGTCATAAAATGCCGACAAAATTTTTCGGATAGGTCAATATGAATCACACGACATTGAGTGAATCTAGAAGATATTCAACAGTGGTTTCAAGCTTTCAAGCTTCGCCACTAATTCACTTCTCCATCAAACTTCAAACAGTTTACAGAGTTTGATAGGACACTTCCTTAGCTACATTTTGAAAAGAAGGTTTTTTGAATTTTGGTTCAGTAGAAAACAGTTACATCAAAATATGTGACGTCCTAAAAGAGAGACTAAAACTTCTTATAATAAATCTTATTCTTTATCACTTTCTCTGTTTTATATTTTTGCACGCGGTTTTTAACATTTAAATTCTGATGATATTATTTTATCATTGTTGTCCATCAAAATTTACTTGGCACTTATCATTTTATGAGAATTGATTATCAGAATTAATTACAAATAATCAATTTTTTATTGTTATTTTTAATCAGTTGCGTATTCTCTTTTTCTTTTTAATATTTTTGAATGCAGTTTTCAACATTAAATTTATATTCAATTAATAGCAATGCTTAGAACAATCATTATATGGAAAAATACAAGCATTGAAAGTTATATTCTTAACATGATATTAAACCTGGAAAAGTAAAGGACAAAATATTCTAGTGATGTAAAAAATAAGTAATTTCTTATTTAAAATACTGCAGCTAAAAATTGTTTTAACTGAGAAATTTCTTATATTTACTTCACTAAAATATCTTGTCCTTTTCTTTTTCACGTTGATAACTTGTTCTGTTTGTTCCAGATATAACATAATGTTAAGAAAATAACTTTCCAGGAGCCAATTTTTTCCATGTAATATGTATTCTTTGTAAGAAATCAGTTAAGAGGTCAGGCTTCATTGAAGTATTTTGTAAAGAGGTTTTTTCTCGTGAGACAAAAGCATTGCTTGTAATTTAAAAAAATGTATTGCTGGTATTGTTTTCGGAATTGTATTTTTTTTAATCGTTTCACCCCAAGCAAGGCATTCCACTGCCACTATTACGCTTGGGGCTACATAGGGGAAGGTAAATAGAAAGAGTTGGTTAGATATAGGAAATGTCAGAAGGGGGGTGATAGATAGTTGGGAGGATGGGAAGAGTGTTTGAAAGAATGGAAGCGAGTTAGAGTGTTAGGAGGTGTCTATTGAGCTTACATTTAAACTCATTGTTGACATTGTCTTTGTTGTTTTTATCAAGAGTATTTTACAGGTATTTTATTAAATGTATTGCTGATATTATTTATTTTAAAATGCTTTGTTGGTATTTTCAATTTTTATACTTTCATAGTGTTTTGCCCAGGTTTGAGAGTTAATTATTCTTTATAGCTGGCACATTAACAGGTGCTACAACCCCAGCTCATGGTGGTCCTGCGAACAGCAATTAAAAGTAGCCCTCTATCGGAGATGTAGCCTATCAAAAGCCCCCTATCAGAGATGTTGTCTATCGTCACACATACGGCAAATAATTTTAGAAAGCAATATTTAAATTTTTATGCTGTGACATTTTCATGTAATTCTGGTTGATATCGCATTAATTTTGTATTTAAATATTTAATTGAATATCTCGTTTTTCTTTTGTTTTTTTGCTTTTGGTTTTTGGCGACTTATGTTTTAAACGTTCTTTATGTTAAATTTCACAATGTTTCAAAGAAAACACGCTTTTGAAGTTTTAAAAACACCCCTTACTGCAAGCTTTGATAAACTAGCTTTGCAATCCATTAATTATAAAAAGAAAATTTCCGGATTCTCAATTTATTTTACCTATTTTAATCTTGAGGATTCGTCAAGGAATCAGCTACTTGATGATATCAGCCAGGAGAGAGGACGCCAATGAATCGTTGGAAAATGCTGAAAGCCATAACACAATTTTAACCAAGCTTTCTGATGAAAACTGGGCCGACATAAACGTTTGGTAGGAGCCAATAATTGCCCAAGTACGAAGCCTCATGACATCGTGACGATGTTATTGGTCATAGTGGCTTTGGTCTAAACAGCTGATCACGACATTTCTCCAAGAAGCTGTAACACAGAACCGGTTAGCATAATTACGATTTTCAGGGTTTTTTTTTCTGGGTGTCGATAGAGAACTGCCAAAGAAAATGTTAGTAACAGGGATTATCTATTCTCCTTGTCAGACATGTACGAGCAGTTAATATGCTTATTTATATCCAGGTACAATAAGTACGTCAAAGAATAACAGTTGAAATACTTTCGATTTTAGAAGTTCCAACTATTTGTTTTGCTGGAGATGTGAAAATTCATAACACGAACACATTTAGAAAAACAAATTCCAGTTACTACCACTCGATTTCTCCAAGATTACAGCCGAATGACTTTGAAACGTGGGTTTTACGTATGATCACTGAAGTTAAGCAATGACAAAGCTGGAAACTACCTAGATGAGTGTCAGATTAGAAATACCAGTTAATATAAACATGGATGTGCTGGGGGTGTAAAGCATAATGACTCGGAAATTTTAATCGGAGAACCGAGTTCCCGTTGGTGTTATCATATTAGCTTACGCTCAAATAATATACGGAAATCTGTGAATTCATCTTTTCTCCCTACCCCAGCCAGCTTTGGGTTAATTAGGAAGATTAGTATCAATAAACTCTTATCATCTATAATAAAAATTTACAATCTAAAAAAATGTCCGTCCAGCTTTAAATGACCTACAAATGGTCGAGAAACCTTAGAAAATGAATTAATCAACTGACCTATCCAAGTATAATTTCAACCGTTATCTTTTGTATATAGAATATTATTTGTTGCTCTTCCTTTCAGTCATACAGCACCACACAGTAATAATCTATTTTAAATGGCTCTGGGGTCCTGTATTGGATGAAGATTAGTATAAAATTATAGTAATAGTATTAAAATAGCTCCACATTTCGATCCTCATATAATCCGTCTTTTATCAGAATAACCAGTTCATACGAATGTTTACCTTATTTAAAACATTCGATTCATATATAATAAAAAGCAGAAATAAAATAAACTTCACCTTAAAAAACAAACATTTTTACCGCTAAAAAGCTGGGAAGATCGGACATACAATATGAGAAGAATGTTTAGACAAGTAATTAAGGTAATTAATTTACAGAGAAAAATTGTTTTGCCTTGATATTGGTACTAAACGACATGACAATTGTGCTTTGGTCGAATCGATAGTTTCGTAATGAGATAATTTTCACTGTTAATAAGTAAATAATTGTTTGTTTCAAACCCAATCACGACAGAAGAAATAAGCAAAAATAGACAGATAGTAAATTATGCAAACCACTCCTAATTCATCAGCAAATTGATACAGGAATTTTCTTTCCGACGAACCGGGAACAATTACATTCTGCTATTTGCTGCATTTCCGGTGACTTTATCATGAACGAAACCTTATAGCAATATTATTCTGAATTAAAAATTAAAAAAATAATAATAATAGTAATAGTACTAATAATATTCAAATTGTAGTAAGATATCTAGAAATTATTAAAATTTATTCTGATACAAATTAATATGCATACGATTAAAATGAAATCAATTAATGAACGGGATATGCGACATCGAACTCCAAAGGCTCATTGATATGAAAGTTGCGTTCAAAAAGCTAAGCAAATTATTATAAAACAGAAAACCTTTGTTAGAAACAAAGAAAAGATTACGTGACTGTTATTTAAAATCGGTTTTCCAATATGGTAGCGAACAACAAACAATCTCTTCACCGATGAACAATTGACCGAGAACAACTGAAATCTGTTTCTACAGAAGGATACTGGAATACCATGGATTAAATAATTGACTGACGAATAAGTTTTATGGAAAATGAAATAAAAAATGACACTGATAATTTGAACGAGAAAGAGACAGCTGACATTTCAAGGCACATTAAAAGGAAAGAGGGCTTAGGAAATTTCAAACTCCCGATAAATATTGAAGGTAGAAAAGAGAGAAAAGAAACATATATAAACAAATGAGTTTGTCTATATTATTATCAGGACATGGAGTAGAAATGATAAAAAGACAAACTTTATCCAGTGTTAAAAAGAACAGGGTGTAGTCGAGAGCAACATTTACCCACCCACTGAAAAAAAAAACAAGGCATTTAGAATATTAATCTAAATCTTAATCTAAAAAACAAGATTGTTTTAGTGAATACTGTTCCTCTACTTAATGTATCTATGTCAGTGCAAAATGTTGAATAGCATCTTAAGACGAGCTTTTACATACCTGAGGTAAATGTTTCTATTAAGCAGCAAATCAAATGAAATTGACAATAACAATAGTACAAGTATTATGCAGTTATTTTAACAATATTTTGACTATTGAACTTTGGCTGACCAACGTTGACACTGAAGGAATACACAGTTTTATATGTGTTGTGACAAAACTTCGTCGCCAAGTTGTTAGGGCCTGTTTGGGCCATGAAGAAAGGCACGGAAACAAGAAGGTAGGATCCAAACAGTGTATTAGAAGAAGAGAACATATACACAAGGTAAATATTTTAGTAGTCAGCAGATAGAAGTGTAAGTCTTAACGGTATAGTTACACTGAGTCCTGACTGTCTCTAGACTGTTACACAACTATCTCACAGCTGCATTCCAGGAAGTCACGCTTTTATTGAAAGAGGAAGAGTCCATTCCTATAGATAGGGCACCTACAATATAGTAACATTGGACAGAACATTCATTGGATGATATGCCAAATTTTCAGTGTTCCCCATTCTGCATAATGGTATAAAGAAAGAGGAAGCATTTATTAGAAAAAAAGAAGAAAGAGTATCATCTCAGAGATGGAGAAATCGTTCAAAGCGACAATGATATGGTTTTACCGACGAATGCTCAAAATGGCACGTGCAGATGATGCTACTAACGAGAATGTTTTAAGAAAGATGATAGTTAATAGAAGAAAGAGAGAAATTACCGGAAAATAATTATGGTAAAAGAGGAAATAAAGAAATTAACAGTCACTAGACACGCTGAAGGGAAAACTAGTATGTAACCTACTTAAATGGTTTTGGTGAACGGCTGGTATAATTAAGACAAAGAAATGTGTTACAATGTCGACATTTTCTTCAAGAGATAAAACACAGGAAGTTTTGAATAACCAGGATCACCCAAGTCCTGCAATGATATAGTATATAAAAGAAGATATATATCGGTTTCTTACTAAGAGGAGAAGCGAATTGCTTTTGGCAATTTTTGGTTCAATTATTTGAGGATATTTAAAGCTTTAACCTATTTTGTATTATAAGAAAAATTGTTTTTCCATTAATACGTTTTTGAGAATATCAATAATATTTACAGATGCAAATGCTGATATTTAACCCATAGCTGGGGGAAGGAATTTATTGATCCATTTACCGAGAGATAAAGTATATAAAAGAAGATATATTTAGGTTTCTTACTAGGACAAGCAGAAAGCTTTTGTTTAATTATTTGAATGTATTTCAAAATCTTAGCCTAATTGTATTCTAAGAATAATTGTTTTTCTACTAATAATTAGTTATTATAATATCAATGATTTTCACAGATACAAAGGATGATATTTAACCCATAGCTTGGGGGAAGAAATTTATTCCTCTCTTTATCGCGAGTATTTGTGCGCAAGTGAATACACTTAACCTGAGTGGAATTCGAACTCCGCGCTCTATTTTCTCAAATTCAAGTCGATATCCATTACACCATCGACGGACCCGTATAAAAAGAATAAAAGAAGTAAATATTTTTCAGATATTTATCTGTTTCAAGTGTTTCTTTTGTTCCCAGGGAATTACGCCTGAGAGAATGAAGGCCAAACGAAACATTGTAGGTCGGGGTTGGGAGAAGGAGCCTGCGAAAAAATGTTGGAACCTATTCCCATCAGGTTGATGAGGTAAGACGTAGAAAGTTGGGGCGCGTAGAATGGAACAAAGGAGATGATCACAAAACGTGTAAATGGTGTGACTCTTTGAGGGAATAGGACGTGTTTTTGCCAACGTAATGCTTTTCCCTGGTGCCAGTGACATTATATTACAAAATGCTGTTAAAGATTTGAGAAAATGAGAATTCTCTCGTCTTATAATATTCATCATTGTAAGGATCAGGGGAGAAGTCTGTCAAAAATTGGGAAGAGGGTGTTATGAATATCTCGGTAGAAATGAAGAATGCTGAAATGTTTAAGAAACGAATGAAATAGAAGACAGGAAGTTTATGCGCGAAATAGGAGATTAAATTGTTTTTTTTTTTAGAGGAAAGAGAGAAAAGCAGAAAAAAGGGGGAGAAATAATATAATGACAAAGAGAAATACTAAATTTATGTGAAAAATAAAAAGAGATTGCAGAAGAAAGTAGTTTTTAACACCTTCATGCTCATCTAAATTTCTGAATAAATTTTAAAATAAACAATGTATATTAGATTTTCATATAAAAACCTTATTTTATAATATTTATAGTTTTATAATAGAAAATGATTGTGTTAATTATAGATTTATAAAAAAACATTGTGTTAACTATCTAAACTTATTTATAAATGGAACTTTGTCTGTGTGTGTGTGTGTGTGTCCGTTACCTATAAACTCGGAAACGACTGAACCGATTTTCTTGAAAATTTACACAGTTGTACTATAAGCGTCTACGAGTGTTCTTAGGTAGGGTTTGTGTCGAGGTACACCCGATAAATATCGAAAATCGAAAAAATCGGGTTATAGAAGGAATGGTCCAATTTTAATCAAATTTGATACACTCATAGACAAAGAACATACGAAACGATATACAGAAGTTTCAAGGTTGCAGTTTTTACAATAATGCAAAAAATCGATAATATATATATATATATATATATATATATATAAAGGAAGATGTTTCTGTGTGTGTCAATTTATCTGCCTGTATGTCTGTATTTTTTTCAGCCCTTTTATTTTAGTTTTTACTTGGGTTTGGCTCTAAGTCGGCATAATTGTAGTTCTTAGTCTTAGCCATGATACCATTTACTCAGAGGACTTATTTAGCCTTCAAAATTCAGTTTATGACGAAAATAACTTCATTGATATCGATACCAGGAAATCAAAATTTGACTTAGATCCATTCATTTTTCTTTTAGTCTACGGTTTCGCTTTAACTGTAAACAACTATTGCTTTTTAGTCTTTCGTGCCAACGTCCAAAGCGTCTGAGCTCCAGGACCATGGATTAGTCTTAAAGCTTTCATTTCACCCGAGCAACGCCGGGCTATACTGCTAGTAGGTTTATAAACTAAGTCCTGTTTTTAATTATAGGGTTATAATAAAGAGTGCTGTATTAATTATGGATTTGAAATAAAAATATACTGCATTAATTTTAGATTTAGAAACAATGTCCTGTATTAACCATACATCTATAAAAATGTCTTGTATTAATTACAGGTTTATAATAAAACGCGCTGTATTAGTTATATGTTTATGAACAATGCCAAGTATCAATTTTGGGTTTATTTAAAAAGTCCTTAATTACTTCTAGGTTTATAAAAACGTAATTTATTAATTAAAGCTTTATAATCAAATGTGTTATATCAATTACATTTTTTTAAAACGTGCTTTATTATTTATAGATTTATGAAACAATATTCTCTATTAGTTGTAAGCTTATTAAAAAATTCCTGGATAAAATTTGTTTTCTAATTGTTCTACTTAATGACCGTCGTCTCAAAAACAGGACGATGACATTAATGGACTGAAGAGAGAATCGGGTTACGGTTACGTTTATGGTTGGAGTTCAAGTAAAATATAATATAAGTAGAAAAATGAAAAGAATCAGTGGAGGGAAAGAAATTGGGCGTGAAAAGCCGAAGACGAGATGAACTCAAAGAGAATGAAAAAGAGGAAAATAGAGAGGAATTTGTAAGAAGATACAGATTGCAAGGTAAGTCGGTGAAGAACAAGAAAAAATGAAGAGGAACGACAAATAAAAGACGAAAATAATACACGTTAAAAGTTTTAGGGAGTAGAGAGAAAGAAAGTTAAATGAAAGAAAGAATAAATAAAGAATAAAGAAATGACGTTAAAATAGGAAGGACAATGATGCAGATTTAAAAGGAAATTAATATGAAGAAAAGTGGAAATCAGATATATAAAATTTAAAAAAAATGAAGGAGAGTGTAAAATAAAGATGCAAAAAAAAAAAGAAAGAAATTCAAGAGTGAAATTTCAGGGAATGTAAATAAAGAAAAAAACGTAATTCGAAAATAAAGATGTAAAAATTTTAAGAGAATGAAAAAAGGTAGATAAAAAACAAAATCAGAAAGAAAGAGGAAAATGATAAGGCAGTCAAAATAAAGAACTAAAGAACTAAAATATTATTAAAAAAATTAAAATTAATGAATAAAAGAAAGAAAATTATGATGGGAAATTGGTTAAAAGAATCGGGGCAAAGTTGATAGAAAAATCATAAAGTTTATTCTTAAAAGATTTGGAGCAAGCAAATGAAAAGAAAGGCAGCAAGAAAAATGAAACGAAGTATATCTAATAAAAAAAAAACAATTCGAAGGAACTTAATGAGATATGACTTCAAATCATTAAATTATCAATTTCTCCCACGACCACTCAAAGTACTAGCATATCCAAGACGAAAGAGCTGCTACTGATGATGATAACCACGACAAAAAAACCCATAGAAATGTAGAAATGATTACTGAAGTAGAAAACATGTTCAGAAAGGCAAAATGACAACAGGAAAGACAGATTTAGGGAATTCTGACGGCGAATAGTAAGTAAGGTGAATCAAGTCTAAGATCCCCCATGCAAGACATGTTATTTCCGTTATCAGCTTTTTCTAACCTCAGTTTACTATTCAGCCGCCAGCAAACCCGACCCACCACAGTTTGGTGATAAGTTCCGCCTTCTTGATTTTCATTCTGATTTAAGACTTCGCGCTCACTAGATGCACAGCCTTTATCTTTTTTGGAGTGTATGCTGAAGCCCCTTCTAGCCCTTGCCTCTCCTCAAAGCATATGGTTCGCAAAGTAAAATTCGTGTCTTTTTTTTTCTTTTTATAAAGTAGTAATGATGAAGATCTTGATAAAAGTATATAAAAAATTCAACGTTCCCACGCTAAAACTGATTCATAAGAAAATACTTTTACATTTACTAATTATAGTAGAGAAAACTTAGCATTTTTTGATCGAGTTCACCCCAAGTATGGCAATAAAGGTACTAAGACACAAGGGGGTAAAAGGTACTAAGACACAAGGGGTAACAACGTACGGAATAATTACTAACAGAAACATCACTAATAAGCGGGAAGACAAAGAGAAATAAGAAGGACAGTAGATAGGATTGTCATTGCATTTAATAATTTGAACATTAACATTAGTTAGAAGGCATTTGAGCCGGAAGAGAGTTCTACA
Source organism: Ascarosepion bandense (assembly GCA_037127315.1). Classification (NCBI taxonomy): domain Eukaryota; kingdom Metazoa; phylum Mollusca; class Cephalopoda; order Sepiida; family Sepiidae; genus Ascarosepion; species Ascarosepion bandense. The sequence continues at coordinate 2,240,536 of JBBBDQ010001440.1, forward strand.
AGCGAGAAGTGCGTTGAAAACGAAGATGTTAGCAAAGAATGTACGGTTATTTAGCCAACACAACTGTAAATTACTTTAAACATTTGGTAGAATGTTCTTTCTCGCCTTCACTCTTAGCCAGCCTACAACAAAAGAGAACCCATAATGTAAGTTATAGCATTTCCAGCATATGAAGAAGGAAGCTTCCCTTTATCATGAAAAGAGATATTTAATAAATTTATTTATATTTATATTATATATTATATATTATGTCTCTCTATAGGTTAAATAGGAGAGATATACTTATCTCTAAACTTGCATTGCCGCCAATCTTGAAAAAAAGTTTCAAATTCCAAGCCGCCCAGACGGCAAGAAATCTGGTTTGATAGTTAAAAAATGTTAATAGTAAAAGAAAGCGTGTGTCAATAAAAATATTTTAACGAATTATATTGAGTGTTGTCGAGATTGAAATATGAAATAATATTTAAAATTTTTAGTTTAGTCCAAAAGCATAAATCTCTGTGTTCTCTTGAAGATCAACGTAATTCCAATACTAATGGCCCGTGAAGGAATTCGGTTAACCGTTCCCTTTTGACAAGGCGACCGGGACTGACATAAGTATTTGATAAACTTTGTCTAATCTAGATATGAGCCATGAGTATCATGTTCAAATTGTCAGCTAAATTATAGGTTTAATAGTCCTGTACCGCAGTTCTGCGATCATCTAATTATCATGGCCACCTTGTCTATGATTCTTAAAGACAGACTCACTTCTTTTTGATTCTTGTCAGTATTATGCCTATCGACGTACACATATAGCGGTCAACGTGTGCAGTCATTCTTGAAACGTTTGTAAAGTGAAGGAAGACATATTTACTTTATCTCATTCATAGCATTCTTTGTATAAGCAGATAGTTTCAGCTGTTGCTTTATTTCATAGCACTAATATATTTTTGTAGTTAAAAGTAAGTTTTACTAAAGAATTACTCCCTTGTTTACATATTCTACTTTGTTGTTGTTGTCATAACGTTTTGGTTGTTGCGCCTTCTGTACTTCATCAGATACATACCGATCTGGGTAACCTACAGAGAATTTCGAACCGAACACTTTAGTTAACCTACATCTGCAGGAATCTCGTTCGACTCCCCTTGTCTAGGGATGTCCCGTCTAGTCTTCAAAGACGAAGCGGAAGCTGTACAGCACAAATTGAACAGTGGTACAGTCACTTTCTCACCGGCCCAATGTGGTTTCCCTGTGCCTTCTTTTTCACAGCCGCTGCTCCGATGAACCTAGCTCTCTGGTGCCTCCTAAATATGAATTTACTCGAACACAAGATTAGCAAGTAGGTCCCACCCTTTTACTGTGAAATCAATAAAATGTTAACGCAAATTCTACTGCACTAGCTTCTTTTCTCGAACTTCCCACTTCCTTTCCGTTTACTTGCTTCCACGACAGCCATAATCTCCAAGAATTTAAGTGTAAAATCAAAAGTCATCACCTATCTCATTAACCTGCATCCGCTCTCTGATGTTCTTTTCTCTATCCACTCCACTCTCATTAGTATTCCACTCCTTCTCTTACTCACTTCTTGACACCCCCCTATAACCTGTCACTCTTTCTCATAACTTTCCTTCTATGTAATCTCCTGCGTGCAAGTGACAGTAAACGGCCTTGCGTGGGGCGATATGATTATAAAAAAACCAGCAGAGCCAGGAAGAATTTTAATAGTGATACTGAGTCTTTGACGATTTTGGAATGGTCAAGAGCACACAAATAATTAATGAACTCAGCCACAGTGGTGACATATCAAAAGACCGAAGCAGACCTATTTTCATGACACTGACAGGGATTATATAGCCGGAGAGCGAAGAAATTGAAGAGGTCACAGTAGGTGTTAGATAATGGGTAAGAAAGGGACGGGTACATTGGTGTAAAAAAGATGCCTGGGAGCAAAGTGTAAAGTGAGAAGAAAGATAGGAATGGCACATGGCTGATAGCAGACACGGAAAGGATACTACAAGATATCCTACAGAATTTAGCGAATAAAATATTGTGGAGGAATATCCTGTCCTACCCTGGAATGGGTATTGCCTGGCTTATAAAAGACTGGGACAAGAACGAACTGGGGGTGTCTCCGTCATTATAAGTATTAGGTCTTTCACCACCAAGTTCAGCAAACGGCTCAAACTAGATAAGGCTGACAAGGTGAAGACACTTAGAGCTAATTACTCCCGGGCGGTGGCTGGTGGAGATCCCCTAGAGATAACCATAGCTAAGGAGGCCGTGGAGCGGTCGAATAGCGATCGTTACATGGGCCAGGTACTTAGACATAAGTTAAGCAAGATGTCTTCCGAAGCTGTGAAAATGGGCGCAGAACTGCGCAAGGAAGAAATTCGCCGAGGAGGCGACAGGTACATTCGAGAGGTTCGCAACTCGGAGGGACACACTCTTCGGTCGACTGACGACAGGTGCGAGGCGTTTCGGCGGCATTTCGAGATCCTGTTTACGTTTTGCAGCTGATGCAGCTAACTGCGAGGGAGAGATTACGGAGGGCGAAGTCTACGCGGCTTCGAAGAAGGTCGGCAGAGGCAAATCGCCGGGTCTCGATGGTTTGCCCTATGAATTGTACTTGAGGCTGTCGCACATCTTTGTCCCGATTTTGACTGTCGTGTTCAACAACTGGTTCCGCTAGGGGTCCATCCCCAACCGGTTCACTACGGGTGTGATCACGCTGTTGAGAAAAGCCAAGGATGTGGGGAGGGAGCTAGAGGGTTACCGGTCTGCATTCTTGGAATGTGGTTCGGGCCCGACCTACAGTTGGAGAAAAATTGGTCTGAAGTACTGGCAAAGGTAGACGCGTCGGCCAAGACTTGGCATCGAAGGACGTTGTCCTTAAAGGGTTTGGCTGAGGCGTGTGCTACATACGTCTTTCTCATTATCCTTTACCCGTTGTCAGTACTTCCATTTTGTAAAGAGCGTAGGAAGGCGATCGAGCGTTTGCTATTCTCCATTCTGTGGAGAGGACGCAAACACTACGACGACAAACGTGTCTGTTACCAACGTCCGTGTCATAGGGGTCTGGGAATACCATACCTGATGGGCCATAAGGTTGCGTCAAGGTTGGTTTTTCTCAGGCGAGCGATTTTGGAAGACTCATTGTTTAGGGGGATAGTGAGGGACATGTTCCCTAGCCTTACTATCACTCCCCACATCTCGAGGCGGTGCCGTAAGCCTCGAGGGCGATCGAGTTTTCTCCTCGAATGTCTGGCGGCCCTGCGGGCCATTCCACGGTCCAGTGACCTTTACGGCCTAGGAGAGTTTTCTATCGTGGGTGAGTGGAGGGCGCTTGTCGGAGGATGAGTTTCTCTCGTTCTGGTCTTCGGCGCCAGGTAGTGATTATCTCAGCAACTCTGAGTTTTCTCTCACCTGGCGATTAGCTCGGAATCCCTTGCCTCTCAATGACAAGGCTTTCATATGGGGCCTGGCGGATTTGCCAGATTGTGAACGCTGCAACCTTGGCTTGGAAGAAACGGCTTCGCAAGCCTTCTATCATTGTTTGTGGGTCCGCCCTCTATGGGACCGTGTCGGAGAGTTGACTGCTCGTATCGCGCCGCGAGAGCTTGTGCTCATTGATCGTGCATTCGTCTGCGACAATGTGTCGCCCACGTTTTCTGGGATGAAGCGTATGGTGTTTCTGTCGCTGCTAGCCACGGCTCGAATGGTGATTTGGACGACGCGAATGAAGGAAGTCTTGCGAGGTCAGCGTCTGTCACATCAGGATCTGATCCAATATTTTGGGCATCAGCTCAAAATAAAGATCAGAACTGATTGGAAACGTTTGACTTCGACAGATTTCAGCGAAAGGTGGGTAAATGTAGCAAGTCTGGTTCACTTGAAAGGGGCTAGTCTTGATTTTCTCTTTTAGATAGGCTGGTTACATCGGGGTGGATTCCTGTGGAACCCTCCTCTGGTTAAGGTAGTTCTCTTTTGTGTACCTAGTTAAAGTGAATGAATGTGGTCTTACCCTGTACCCGGCTTTCTCTTTTGTTATGATCCAAGTCGAGATTCCCAATCCCCCCAGCTTGTTTTGGCCTCCTTTTATCTCGGCTGGTTCAGCCTTTTATTGTCCCATTCCATTAATTTTTTACCCCCCTTCCCACTCCCCTAGCGAGTGTGCTTCTTGATTTCGCCGTTTGGCGGAATACAGCGGCCACTCCTTTTTCTGGGATGGATGGTTCTTACTAACATTGATTATTATTTTATTTCAAAAATTTTGGGATTTTTGGGTTCATTCCCCTCCCATCATTTCATCGTTCATTAAATGTTATATTATATTGTATATAAATACATTTTTATTGTCATGGGTTATTTTCCCCACTTTTTTAGGTGCCCCTTGTTAGTTTGTGGCATTGTGGTGTATGAAGGATTGGGAGTTGATGGATGGGTTCTTTTGGTGATTGAGCAAATTGTAACGAGTGAATGGGTCGTGGTAGTGATTAGCTAGGTACAGGAGAGTTAACTGAAGACCACCCTCTACCCCTCCCCGTTTTCGGCTTTGTGCCACAATTCATGTATTTATCATGAATAAATAGTGTCATTATACTGACGACTCTATGACACTGTCAGCACTCTGCCTTCGGGTAGAGAGCGCTCTCTACTTCCGAGCAGAGAGCAGTAACCCAGTCGTGGTTCCGCCGAAGGGTAGAATCACGACTGGGAAAAATAGACGGATACTTTTTGGCCTGGCTATATCGCCGGGAAGACCCACATTAAAAAGACTCTGTGTCACATCTTGCCTTAAGTGGGAAGGTTGGTAAATACAGTCTTCGTCATTATACGAGAGCCATCGTCATTATACGAGAAGCCATCGTCCTTAAACGAAGGTTATACGTCATTAGACAAGCATTCTTCACAAGTACGGACGCATACATCCTCTATAGAGACATTGCCTTCTTGATTGTTATTATTGGTAACTGTTCGTTGGTGTACGTGTATTTGGTTTATTGTACTGAGGTATAATAAATCTCTATTCATATATCCTTAGTGTTAAGAATTATGTCTTTCACTATTCTTTCTCTGTTTATCCCCTTCCGGGATATAACAAAAAGTAAGAAGAAAAGACTAAGCATAAACTACAAAAAGGCATATTATATACTTATCGGCAAAAGTATGAGACCAAAATAAAAATTAGAGATGGTGTACTAAAATCACGAAGGTACAGAGATTTAAATATCTGGGAAATGTGCAAACAGAGGATGGAAAGAGCAACATTGAGTCATATTGGGATGGTTAATGATGCTTTCTCGAAGCATAGTATGATGAGACAGAGAGAGAGGGGGGATAAAGAGCGAGGGGGTTTCGTTGGAAACAAAGCAGAGTCCTGAACTCTTACGCGATATCCGCCTACTGTATGGCAGCGAATGCTAGATCAGTCAGTTAAGTGCCATACGTGATACACGCTTAGGCGATCATGTCTCGAAACAAACATGAGTGACTGGGCAGAAGATTATCCCGGAGTAGGTGCCATTGCTTTCTGCGGTAGACTGGTTGCCGACCAAGGCTATAGAACCCAATCTGTCCTATTATTTAACCGATAACTGGAGGGAAGAGACGGATTGATACCTTTCCCAAGGGTATTTTTCTCGTAAGTGAATGCAAGGAATTCAACTGGAATTCGGTTAATCTTCTAAAAATGAATAGACTTGAACTAACCGAAATGGGGTTCTACATAAATATTCTGAGGATACAAGGGCCTAAACACGTGAGCAACAATCAAGTTTTGGAGAAATGTACACAAAAAGAAAGCTTATACCTTAACATCAGGAAAAAGCTGTTGAAATTTCTGTGGCGCGTAATTAGGAAACGGGGCTTTGTAAAGTCTGATACACACGGAAACAGAGTGAGTAAAAAAGGACAGAGAAAAGCAGCGCGTAACATACTTGAGGGACTTGAGCAAATGCACGCCAGAACATGGTTTGAAGAAATAACAAAAGGACAAAAATTATTACAAGCTACAAGAGAAAGAAAGAGGTAGAGGGCCATGATATTGTATATCCTGAAGACACACAATGCATAAAAAATTACTATCTGGCAGTGGAACGAGAACAATCTATCCGCAAATTACATAAGTGTTCAGTTTCAAATTCCGTGTAGGTTACCCGCATCGTGAAATATTTAACGAAGTCAGTAGAGCACATCAACCGAACTGTTCTGCCACAAAACGAAGAAAATATTTCAAAATGATGCAATCAGAGAGAAAGAGTTTCTGCACTTTAAAATATAACATATAAAAGGCAAATGACAATATTAAATTCTTTCTCTCTCTTTCTCTCTCTCTCTCTCCATTACGTCTTTCTTTGTCTCTCTCGCTCTATATATATATATATTGTCTCTCTCTCTCTCTCTCTCTCTCTATATATATATATATATATATGTATATATATATATTCATATATTTAGTATAACTATATCCCTACATGATTAAAACGGAAATTAGTCCAGATGTAATAGGCCTGTTAATGAAATTTGAGGAATGAAAAAGTTTTTGCTTCAATTTAACCAAACGGCTTATCACCAAAGTTTATTTCAAATATTGTGATTATTTTTTCTTTTGTTTCTCATATATATATATATATGTCAGATTAAATAAATAGCAACAATACGTTTACTTAATATTACAAAAAACTATTCATAATCGGATAATCTTTCGCGTAATATGATTGTATACGCGAAACATAATCCGTGGAGTACGAACGGATTTTATTAAAAATAAGCAAGCATAATGTTTGCAATTTATTTAATCTGACATGTTTAAAAGAAAAAAAATTGCTGCCCAAACACACACACACACACACACACACACACACACACACACACACATATATATATATATATATAGTGTAGTTTGTGTGTGTGTGTGTGTGTGTGTGTGTGCATATAAAATGAAAGACAGAACAAATAGGAAAAGTATCTGCATTTTAGATGTTTTACTCATATTAAAGCTTCTTCGGAAATCGAGAAAAAATGTAAAACAAAGAGACAAAGTATACTGGCATGTTATGATTAGGTGATAGTTCTTATTGGTCAGGTCATGTGCGTTGTGGTACAGTGGATATCGGCTCGGAACGAGAAATCGGGGAGCCGAGTTCGAATTCCAGCTGAATCCATTGTATTCACTTCCGCGCAAATACCCTTGGGAAAGGTATTAATCCGGCTCTTCCCCCCAGTTATGGGTTAAATAATAGGACAGATTGGATTCTATAGCCTTGGTCGGCAACCAGTCTACCGCAGAAAGCAATGGCAACCTACTGCGGGATAATCTTCTCTTTCGAGACATGATCGCCCAAGCGTGTGTCACGTATGGCACTTAACTGACTGATGTGTCACGTGTATTAAAGCAAAATATAATATTTAAATATATGTGTGAGGAATATTCTGAACAGAAAAGTGTAAAATAGTGTATTTGTGTGTTTGTGAAGACACGTCTGTCTGTTTATATGTATGGCGGATGCTAATATTTGTACATATAAAAGTATATGTGTATGTGTATGTATATAAGTGTGTGAAGAATGTTTGTAATCGCCATTTTCGTATAGATCGGTGGAACATGGCGATGAAATAAAGCCCGATGTAGCAATATATTTGTATTTGGTTAGACATTTTTAAATATTCAACTATATGTATATACACTGCGTATCTTCGGCCCAACTCTTTCAGCAGATCTCAAGTGGATTGACTACATTGAATCCATAGCTAAATCTGATGCGAGGAAGGTCGCTTCACTGTGTAGGGCCAAGAAGTTTTTTCCCGTCTGAATCGATCCTGCGCAAATACAAATCTACCATCCGCCCGTGCATTGAATACCGCTGTCACATCTGGTCAGTTGTTCCTGCTATTTACCAAAGGGTTATTGACAAAATCCAATGGAGAATCTGCAAGGTGATCGATTACGACTTGGCAGCTCAGCTGCAGTCACTTTCTCACAGGCGTAATGTGGCTTGCTTCTGTCTCTTCTACAAATACTTTGACGGCTTCAGCTCCGACGAGCTTAGATCGCTAGTGCCCCTCTGCATGAATTCACTCAAACTACTAGACTAGAAATTAGGCCCGAGCCTTTTACAGTGAAACCGGTAAAATGTAATCGCAACTTATTCCCTATCAGCTTCTTTTCTCGCGTTTTCTTCCAGTAGAATTCCCCTCCGTATACTTGTTTCCCTGACAGCTACATTCTCCAGGAATTTAAATCTAAGATCAATTGCCATCTCTTATCTCTCTGACTCGCATCCTTTCGCTCATGTTCTTTTCTCCGTCCACTCTACTCTCATCAGCTATTTTCACATCTATATTCTCTCCCTTCTCTTACCCATTCTCTGACACCTCCCCCATATAACTTGTTCTTTTTTCTCATCATCCTTCGCCTATGTAACCCCCTGCACACCAGTGGCAGTAAAACTGCCTTGCTGTGGTTGAAATGATTATAATAAAAATGTGTAAGTGTTTGTGTATGTATAAACAGCTGTGCTGGGCAGTGAGACGTACCCTTATATAATAAAATAGAATTGTTTCGATTAGATTTTATATTCAAGTATTTATTATTCATTTTTGAAGATGGATTTGTAATATTTATTTATTTTTATACATTACGTAGACATAAGTTAGATTGTTGAAGAATGGATCTGTAGAAAGAGTCTGAAGTAATGTAATGTTTTAAGCAAATGTTTATACTTAGAAGTAACGCTATTATTATGTTTTCAAAACTTTTTCTACTTAAAGCGGTTTGTTCTTTTTTACTTAGGCTGGCATTAGTGAAATTAAAGTTATCTGCTAAACGCAATATTTTCTTGTATTCGTAGATGCGGGTTTTTTAGATCATGTAATGTCTTTCCCACGTACACGTTTTTGCACTGTAGACATATTATCTAATAAATTCCGACATTTGAAATGGAGTTTGGTATATTTTCGTTCTAGTTATATTATCAATTTTCATGAAGGTTGTGGTACTATACTATTGTAGAGGGTGGTTACTTTGTTTTCGAGTTTAGTTAAAAGATCATTGAAGGGTAGGATTATGATATTTGTGTCATTTTTGTTATAATACTACATTTATGTATATATTTAAAATTTCTCTTTCTTAGCTGTTTTCATTGGCTTCTTCCTATCAATTCTTTCTCTTATTTTCCTCTTTACTTTCGATTTTCTCTGTAGCTTTCCCTTTCCTCTTTCTTTTTCTTTTCTTGATTTCTCATCTTTTTATCCATTATTTCTACCCTCTTTCTTTTTTCCCGTCTTTTTTAATATCTTTTTACCTCGTACAAAAAAGTTTCCAAAAATAAAGGGAAGTGGTGTTATTTTCAATTCTTTTAAATTTCTTTTTCAATAAAATGTTTATTACCATATTATTAACTACCCGATGAAACATTATTGTTTCAATGTCGAAACAAAATGTACAATTTTGTAGTAGTTTGTAAGTTGTACATGTTCTAAAGTAATAATAAATAATAAATATTCACTGTTCTATTTTTATATTGAGCACTGTTTTAAATTAATGTTTTATACGTTGCAATTATTTTCTTCGTTCGTTATTCATTTGTACACACACACACACACACACACACACACACACACACACACACACACACATATATATATATATATATATATATATATATACGGTGAAAGACATTTCAATTGTTATATATTAGAAGTATTTTTGGAAACACTATGACGTGGTAAAGAATATTATTGGGCCTTTTAGCTCATTTAAGTACACATGCCCACCCCTCGGTGGATTTTATATTAGCTCAATGTGGGATGATTATTAAGAAAGTGATGAAAAAAAAACCCCAAAAAACAAAAAATAAATAAATAATATAAAATCTCTGATTCTATATATCCAAAATAATACATAATAAATAAATAAATATGCATACAAGTTTCAAATTCCAACGTTTCCTCTCCTTCGGGTAAATATGCAGTCACATCAACGTAAACACTATTGTAGTCCAAGTTTTTCGAATTCATCATATATATATATATATATATATATATAAATTTAATTAAAGAAAATTTTCAAAATTAAAAAATGTCGAATGCACATTTCGACATGAAATCTCTAATAGAGAATTCACATCTCCTCTATCTCAAAATGAAGAAAAAAGGGGATATATAATTTATAATACAGAACTGTTTCGATGTATCACAGCTAACCAATGTGACTAGATTAAATACCCATTCAAGCTGGGACCAAAACCCAACTGATTTCTCAGCACCCGGAGATTCACCCACCAAGTCATTGGTGGATGTTCGAGAAAGGAAGATGTAAAAGCCTGTAAATGCGCCAGCAGTGGAAAGTGTACAAACTCGAAAGAGAACTTCGCGTAAAGTCATAAATAACTGAAAGAAAATTTTTCCCTTTCTAAAGTGGTCAATCACTAGAAAGATCACACACACACACACACACACACACATATATATATATATATAATTTATAAAAGATTTTAATGATTACAATGGGTAAGACATATTTCACCGCGTCCTGATGTTATTATCGCGGCTCGTCAGACCCAAATGGTACAACAGTTATACGATTTGGGTCTTTTATAAATTATATTACTCTGTCAAATTAAATAAATGAATTTAACATTGTGTTCTCTTGAGTTCGTCTCTATCGGAATTTACCTGGATTGTATACCAATTGTGGTATGTTATATATATATATATCGCTCATTCAGTAATGAATTAGAGCACTATGGCTATTGGGCGGGTACAATAACAATATACACGCTAAAAAGCCTGCCTTCTTCTACCGAACGCACTTAGCCCAGAGTTTTCAATCCTGGGTTAAAAGCAATCGGAGCCTAAATGTACTGATGAGCTGTGATACAGCGAAACATATCTGTCTACTGATGACTATATATATATATATATATATATATATATATATTTTAATCTTTTCACCCCGAGCAAGGCAGAAATGCCACTGATGTGCGGGGGGCTACATAACTGTAAAAAGATTAATTAGAAAAGAGTGAATAGTACAAACTAGTTAGAAAGGAGGAATAGAAAGCTGAGAAAGCAGGTGCGATGACAGATACATAGGTCGAGAGAAAGGGAAGGTTATACGGGGTTGGGGAGGGAACTAGTGTCCAGTGGTTAGTAGATGAGTATTGACATAAGCATTTAAATTTCTGGAGGTTGTAGCCGTCAAGAAAGCAAGAATATGGGAGCGAGTTCCACAGGCGGGAAGTGCGAGAGAAGAAGCTGCAGGAGTAGAATTGTCGTCTGCATTTGGCTAACCTGACTGTGAATGGGTGGGACCCAGTTGCCAGTCTGGTTGCACGAGTAAACCCCTGTTGAGGAGGCACCAGTGACTTACGTTTTGTCTGAGCAGAAGCCAGGAAAGTATTTATAGAACAGACAAAGGGAGGCCACATTTCGACGGTGGGGAAGTGACTCTCCTTTGCAGCATGTCAAGAACACTTAGGAGAACGGCAGGGGCGCCTGACCATAAATGGCAGCAGTACTCCATGGACGGATGGATGGTTGACTTCTATATATGCAGGATGGATTCAGGCAGTAAAAAACATCCTGGATCGACATAGTGACCCAACCTTCTTAGCAGTAGATTTTGCTATGGAATCAATATAGTGGTTCCGTTTGAGGTCTGAGGACAGGGTAAGGCCGAGTGGTGCGTAGTGTATTGCTCTCAGGGATAATCGCTTGGTCCATGCTTATGGGAGGCAGGAGATGTTGCCTGTAATGGTTGACAGACAACAGCCTGGTCTTAGACGAATTGAAGTTAACAAGCCACTTCTTGCCCCAGTTCACCACAGAGTGTAGATCCCGTTCAAGATCAGCAGCGAGGTTATGTCTGTCCACCACGACGGGTTTCTTACTGGTGCGGGAGTATATTGTAGTGTCTTTTGCGTAGATGCCTACTTGGGACTTGATCTCATCTGGGAGGTCGTTGATGAAAATAAGGAAGAGCGTAGGGCCCAGGATAGAGCCCTGTGGGACTCCAGCATTCGTGCTGTAGGATGAAGAGGCAGGCCCATTCAAAACAACCTTCATTTTGCGGTTATTTAAAAAAGATTGGATTAGGTCAAGCAGGCGACCGGTAATACCGTAACCCCGTAGCTTGCATAGGAGGCCAGAGTGTCAAACCCTGTCAAAAGCCTTGGAGATATTCAGAGCAACCGAGCGAGCCTCGTCAGACTCATCAAGGGCCTGTAGCATGTACCCTGTTACGGTTGTTAGCAAGTCGGCCGTGGACCTGGCAAAGCGGAAGTCATATTGCCTGTCAGAGAAGAGTTTGTGGACAGTGAGATGATGAATTATTTCAGCATTGATTATGGTCTCGAATACTTTCCTGAATATCAGTAGAAGACTGATAGGGCGATAGTTGGATGGGTCCGAGGGTTCACCAAAATTCTTAAATACAAGAACGACTGAAGAGAACTTCCAGCATGCAGGAAAGCGGGAAGCAGAAAGGCAGTAGTTAAACAGTTTAGAGAGGACAGGGGAACGTTCAGGAGCACACCTCTTAGGGATTAGCACCGGGATTCCATCGTCTCCACATGCCTTATGGGGGTCGAGTTTTGAAATTACTCGGGATACTACAGTCGAGGTAATATATACGTCGTGTAGTTTGGCCTCAGTTCTAATAGGGAAGTCGGGTGGGTGTACACCGGACGAGTCAAATGTGGAGTTGGATGTGAATCTGCGGGCAAAGCACTCGGCTTAGTCCGCAGATTACGTGAGAACCTCAAATTCATGGATGAAAGGCGGTATTGAGGATTTCTTATTCTTGAGCATTCGTTTGCAAATCCTCCAATAGTCCTTGGAGCCGAACTTGCGGTCAGCTATGCGCTGTTTCATTCTCTCAGCAAACAACCGTTTGGCGTCATTTAGGGTTCTCTTGCACTCATTGCGAGCAGATATGAACAGGCACCTATTGTGATCAGATGACTGTCTCCGGAATAGACGGAAGTAATGGTTCCTGTGGGCAATGGCGGCTGAGCAGGCCGGAGAGAACCACGGAGAGGAATGAGGTTTTAAGCAATACTTCCTGGTGGGTATGAAGGCATCAGTGCCAGCTTTCACCCATGACGAGACCTCAGAGGCACAGTCATCAACTGATAGGTCGAACACTTTTACCCAAGGGACGTCGCAGAGGAAATTGCGAAAGGCATCCCAGTCAGCTTTTTGGTAGAGGTAGGAGGTCCTATAGGTAGGGGCTCCTGGCGAGAATGAGACTGGAAAGAAATACTGAGAGAGACTACAGCGTGCTCGGAGTTGCCGAGAGGGCAAAGCTGCGAGACTTGACAGGCGTCAGGCGCAGAGGTGAAACATATATCTTCTAGTAGTGAGGAATGGCCCAAGGGAGTGCTTGGGAAGCGAGTGGGGAAGTCCACCACTTGTGCAAGGGATATATTGGCAATCATGTTACGAAATGTGCATCTCTTAGTTAAGCTGTAATTTGTAATGCTAAATATAGTTAAAAGTTTATTTCAATTCTACATTGATCTGTTAAAACTCATCGATATATTTATCGCTCATGTTAAGTTACACAGTCGACTGAAGCTATTTATTATTTACGTAGTGGATATTGGCATGGATCGACTGCCGGGATCGAATTCCAGTCGAGTTCATAACATTAACTTATGCGCTTATACCACTGGAAAGGAAGGAGATCCATCTATTCTCCCTCTAATTGCAGATTAATAGCAGGAATGACTGGGTCATATAGCCTTGGGTGGCAACCAGTTTAGGAGAAAAAAGAACTCAGAATTTAAAACCTAGTTATAGTTTACGGACCCAGGTCCACCCACATCATATTCCCTTCTTTCCAGCCCTCGGTTAAAGCATGGAGAGGTTGTTTACGTTGCCCAGCTATTTTAAAGCTCACTGAAAGAATAACGAAGAAGAAAAATAAAGACAAGTCTGCCTTTACCTCCAAGATTATTAGGTAAGTCGAGTTACTGTTAATAAAAATGAGTGCATATTAATTAACGTAATCCCAATCTGTGTAAATATGGTTAGTTTGAGTATCCAACTTACCAGGAGAAATGAGTTTTTTCACCCCATGCAGTGCAAAAAAATCACTAAGATACAAGGGTTTACAGGGTGCATAAGAATTAGGGACAGAGCCATTAATAATGATCGGGAGGAGTAAATAGTAATCACAAGGACAGTAGGGAGCGACTGACATTGCATTTAAAGTTCTGCAGATTAAAGATGTCCAGAAATCATGAAACGGGAAGGGTGATTCCCAAACGAGAATTACGAGGAAAGAAACTGTTAGCATACAATTGACGGATACGTCTAGCCAAATCAAGTGTAGAGTGAGAGACCCCCGATGCCTGTCTAGTCCTGCGTTTAACTTCAAATGGTTTATGTACCAAAGTTCATGCAAGCAATTACCATAAAAGGATTTATAGAAAAGACAGAGGGAGGCCAACTTACGGCGATGGGAAAATGCCTAAAGCGGAGCCGCAAGAGTAATGCTCAATATTTCTGATTCCTCTTTGGTTTTATCAATGATCACAAGTTTATGGCAGAGTTATATGTGGCAGCAATATTTTGAGTATGGACGAATTGTAGACATATAGATATTTATGCTAGGTTCTAACAATAAAAATTGTTTCGCACGTCAAAGTGAACCAACTTTCTTAGCAGCTGAACAAGCAATAGATTCGTTTTGTTTCAATTAATTTGCACAAGAGTGTATAAAACTACAGTATTATACACCCTTGTGTAAATTAATTAAAAAATACGAATAATGTTTTCCTAAGATCTTACAAATTTTCCCTGATCGCGTATACGTCGTCCCTTTGCGTAGATTTTATTTTCCAACTGCTTTTTCCTTTACGCTTTGGGCGGAAGTTTCTTCTGACAATTGAAAGATTGAAACCAACAATATCCGTGATAACTTTATAAGGCTTGCCAGTGTGTTTGTGCAGTGTTACAATTTTCGTACGCTTAGTTGAAGTAACGTACAGGGTGAACAATGCCCGCAGGAAAACTAATCGGCAGTCGAGTGTTTCAGGGCCAGATAAAAATCTGTTGTAATCACGGATGATGCAATATTTCGTAAGGCTAAACTAATTTCTCCATACACCCCGAAAATAGATTCATATTGCTGCACATCACTTCAAATGACCTTATCGGATGCAAAAACAGGAATCGATTTCACTCTTTCACTCCAGTGGGTCTAAAACTGACCGTATGTTGAAAGAAAGTAAACAAAAGCAATTGTTTCAATTAATTAGCACCAAATTGTATTACATTTTAAACAGGTAGGATCACCGTGAATAATCATGATTGAACAAAGGTAGCGGTGGAGAGTGACAAAACAGGACTACAAATAAACTTTAAGAAGACTGAATGCATGGTTATCAGCGAAAGGTGCAACCAGAAATGCCAAAAACAGGTGGGGGATAACCAGAATCAAGCAAGTACAAAAATTTAGATACCTAGGAAGTGTTCTAACAGGAGATGGAAAGTGCGACACAGAGATGTAAAGGCGAATTGGCATGGCAAAGGACGCGTTCCAGAAGCTGAGTAAAGGACTAACACACAGGAAAATTTCACTAGAAACAAAGAAAAGAGTGCTGGATTGCTATGTGATGTCAGTTCTTCAATATGGCAGTGAATGCTGGACAATATCATCGAAAATGAGGACAAAACTGGAAGCGGCCGAAATGTGGTTCTACAGAAGGATGCTGCGGATATCGTGGACTGAGCATGCAAACAACGATAAGGTGTTGGAAAGAATGGCAACAAAAAGGAAATTGATGCTGAGCATCAGGAAGAGACAACTGAAGTTTCTGGGACATGCAGTGAGGAAGGGGAGCTTGGAGAACATGATACTGACTGGCCAGATAGAAGGAAAGAGAGACAGAGGAAGGCAGCGGAATAACATATTTGCAGGACCTGATCAGGTGGATGACGGAACGGGGGTTGGCAGAAGTAACAGGCTCAAACATACTAAGAGCCACAAGGGATAGGGAGACGTGGAGAACCATGATCGCCTACGTCCTGAAGGGACAGGGCTCATAGAAGAAGAAGGGTCACCGTAATCCGTAATTTCCTAGGAATCCGAAAAAGTAAAGTGTGGGATTTCCATATTAAAAACAGTTTTGTAGCATATGCCATTGAAGAGGAAGGAATGATAACAATCAACCAAGTTCACCTTCATACATTACAAGGTTAAAAAGAAGGAAATGGCGGTGAAAAATAGTTTAGTAAAAAACAATACCAAGTGTAGGGAGGCTGCATTCCTTAGAAATAGGCAGCAATTATCCGGGCTTATAAGTGGACTAAAAGATTTTGACACCAGCCCAAATAAATGAATACCTAAACCCAATTATAATGCTTAGTTATTTACTAACGTTACCCAATTCAGGTTCATTGCAAAGTGATTGAGGTATATATTAAGGATCAATCATAGTGCAAACTTACTAATGATCGTGTTCCAGAAGCCAAGTCGCTTGCAATTAATTTTGCAGCAACAATGATTAGGAACTTCAGCTAAAAATATAAAGACAAACAACTACCACCTTTAAGTAAACAACACAAAGGAAACTATCTATGTTAGGCGAACAAAACACTGAAAATTAATTATTCAACAGTATATTTTTGGTAATGGATGCAGAGCTTAATTGATGGAATATATATATATATATATATATATATATATATATATATATATATATATGTTGACGTAAATTAACAAATATACTTATGATGAGGGTGTACATATGTATAGTATAATTATTCAGGTATTAATAAAACAGTGCTCATTGTAGGAACAGAGCTGTATATATATATTAATCAATATATATATCCTACGTCTATGGCAAGTACAACGTAGGAATATATATATATATATGTGTGTGTGGTGTGTGTGTGTGTGTGTGTGTGTGTGTGTGTGTGTGTGTGTGTGTGTGTGTGTGTGTGTGTGTGGGCACTCCGACGTGGTGTAATGGTTAGCAAGCCTGTTTCGCTAGAAGCTGTTACAACTGAGTAGTGAGTTCGATTCACACTGGGTTCCCCACACATTCGGCCTTGTGCCACATCTAATCGAGGCTTAGAAAATCAATATGTGTGTGTGTGTGTGTGTGTGTGTGTATAATACATCCATAAATTTGTCACCTAGATGTTTGATGCTATATCCAGCAATTGAACTCTGGTGTTTTGTAGATGATTCATATATAATCATTCAGTTCAATTGTATCGTGAGTTTTCAGATATATATTTACAAAAACGAAATTAAGTTCACATATTTCGTAAATAATGTCGCATCTACTTGATAACATACCGAATTAAATTCTGTTTCTTTGATTGACGTTACTTAAGGCGCATTTAAATAGGTGAATAATATCTGTATTTTATTGGTTTTTATTGACTTTGAATAGAATAATTTTTTCAAGTCTTTTCTCAAGACATAATGCAGCCGAAGAAGCCTGGAAACAAAATTTGGAATTTGGAGAGTAAGTTTAAAAACGTAAATATTAGTCTTATTCTTTTAAGGCTCTCATCAAATAAAGGATCTTCAGTATTACTATCTATTTTCAAAAAAATATTTACATTTTTCCTAAGATTTATTTCTTGTTTTAAGACAAGCATTAACAGAACAAACGGAACCAGCATTTATTTATAAATCAGAAACATCGTTGATTTAAGAAGCTCTAATCATAATTTACTCGTTACGAGAAATAAGAGTTTCTTAAATTTTACTTTACATATGTTAAGAAAAACTAAACGATGCTAGGAAACATATTTTGACTTAAAATTTTCATTTTTATTTTATCGCGAAGGTTTATGTCAAAATCTGACAGTTTATGAGAAAACATCTGATTGGTTTTGTTTTATTTACGGCTGATCAACCTTTTAAATGATATCTGATACCAAAGAAAAATTTGATGGAAATAATTTTCTGGGAGGCAGTTGTGACTTTTAACTAATAGAATTTCTACTAATTAACACATAGCTGTTGAATGGCGGTGTGAATTATTCCCTTTCCTGTAAGTATTTGTGCAGGAGTGAATAGAAAGAAATCGACAGAATTTGGAACTTAACTCTCTGATTCCTAATTCTGAGCTTTTATTCATTACTTCTCCCGCATATCTAATCTTACAGCAACGGGTATTTACCCAATTAAGGCTCGACGTTGATTAATAGCATGCTTGTTGAGAGCTGGCAGACTACACAAAGGCGTCCAACAAAGTACGGAGAAAAGACTTGAAAGAGATGCTCGACAACCTCAACATTTTCGGAAAAGACCTTAAAATAATCAAGAATCTATATTGGCAGCAAACCACTTGTGTACAGATAGAAAGTGACTTCAGCAGGTATGCAAAAATAGAAAGGGGCGTAAGACAAGGATATATTTTCTCACAGGATCTTTTCAACCTGTACAGCGAAGCAATTATGAGATCTCACCCTATCTTTTCAACCTGTACAGCGAAGCAATAATGATAGAAATAAAAGATTTTCCGGTATTCGTCATTGGCGGCCACAATTTTAACAACATAATATATGCGGATGACACGGTACTGATAACAGACACGGAAGAAGGTAGCAAAAGAACGAAAGAAGTAAGGACGAAGCATAAACTCAAAGAAAACTGAATGTATGGTCATCAGCAAATAGAAAGCCGAATATGTCAACTACAATTCGGAGAAACTAAAATAAAAATAGTAAAAAATTCAATATCCTGGGAAGTGCTTTGAAAGAAGATGGAAAGTGTGGCGCTGAGATCCAAAGACGCATTGGCATAGCCAAACACGCATTTCAAAAGGTAACCAGAGTACTGAAAGACAGGAAAATCTTATTAAAAAAAGAAGAAAAGAGTGCTGGATTGCTATGTGATATCTGTTCTTCTGTATGGAAGTGAATGTTGGACGATCTCATTAAAGATGAAGGAGAGGATGTGGTTTTACGGAAGGATGCTGGGGATACCATAAACAGAACCTATGTGCAACTATGAATTAAACGAAAAGAAAACTCATACTTAGTATCAGTAAGACACAAATGGGGTTCCTGGAACACGTAATGAGGAAGGTGAGCTTTGAGAGTTTAATACACATAGCTCGATTTATGAGAAGGAGAGACAGGAGAAAGCAGTGCAAGACGTACTTGTTAGGCCTGAGCAGATGTATGGTAGAGCGGTGCTTAGAAGAAATACCAAGAAAAAATATTCAGATCGACAAAAGATAGAGTTAAATGGAAGGCCATGATCGCCTACGTCCTAAGAGGATACGGCACATAAAGAAGAGAAGAATAGCCGCAATCCCACGAGAGAAGAAAACAGAAGTCGATAGGATGCGATTATCATGTGATGCAAAAGATAGTTTTTATTAATCACTTCTATCTAAACGAAATTCGATAATGATTTATCGATGATCTATTAAATCGTCGTAAATTATAAAAACGCTCAATCTGATGAGTAATAATGAAAAAAGAGAAAGCATTAAAGAATAACAACAATAATAATAATAATAATAATAATAATAATAATAATAATATACTACCGCTTGAACAAAAAGGGTGCAAACGTTGCAGTTACGGATGTAAAGACCTGTTGCTTATTAATAGGATGATCTTAGAAAACTGCTTCAATGCAAAGAAACACATCTTAGTACTGCTTGGATAGATTATCGTAAGGCATTCGACAGTTACCACATTACTGGATCTTAAAGACTTTAATATGTACAAAGTATCACTCATCATCATCAATTTCATCAAACAATGTATGTCGATATGGAAAAGAACCCATAACGTCAATGATATAAATAGAACCTATGGCTCTATCGTAGGTCCTACGCTATTTCTGATCTACATTAATGATCTCCCCGGTGCCATGAGATCCCAAGTACGCATGTACGCCGATGACACCACAGTTTGCTCTCGCATCGATCAAAAATCTGGCGTGGGCGACATAGCGAACCTCGCTGTCGAGCTTGAAAAGGACCTCCAATCCGTAGTGGACTGGGATAAGAAATGGCTCGTAAATTTTAATGCTTCCAAAACGAAGCTGCTATCAGTTAGTCATCATAGACAATCTCACCTACCTCCCAGAGAGTAAAATCGTCCGCCTACTTGGCCTCACACTCTCATCGGACCTCAATTGGAAAGACTATATCGAATCCATTGCTAAATCCGCTATGAAAGTCGCTTCTCTGTGTAGGGCCCGGAGGTTTTTTCCCGTCTTAATCTATCCTGCACGTATATAAATCTACCATCCACCCGTGTATTGAATACTGCTGCCACATCTGGTCTAGTGCCCCTGCTATTTCCCTCGGGGTTCTTGACAAAATACAACGGAGAATCTGTAATGTGATCGATACCGATTTTGCAGACCGCCTGCAGTCACTCTCTTACAGGCGTGACGTGGCTTCCCTGTGCCTCTTCTATGAATACTTTCACGGCTTCTGCTTCGATGAATTTAGATCACTGGTGCCCCTTAGGTACGAATCTGCACGAGATACTAGATTAGCAATTAGGTCCCACCATTTTACAGTGAAACCGATAAAATGTAACCGCAACACTTTCTTTTCTCGCACTTCCTGCCTGTGGAATTCCCTTCCACATACTTGCTATCCCGACAACCACAATCTCCAGGAGTTTAAATGTAAGGTCAATAGACACCTCCTAACACATTAACTCGCATCCATTCTCTCAACACTGATCCCATCGACATCTTTACCTGTCTATCACTCTCCTTCTGATATTTCCGATATCTAAACACTCTTTCTCACTACCTTCCCCTATGTAACCCCCTGCGCAAGAGTGGCATGGAATGCCTTGCTTGGGGTGAAATGATTAAAAAAAATCTGCTGAAATAAACATCAAAAGAGGTATATATCAAAATGACTCTTTGTCTCGCTTACTATTATGCATATAATTAATAACATCAACTTAACATGACAGAATGTGGTTCTAAAATAGCCCAAAAGAAAATAAACCATCTACTTTACATGGATGACTTAAAGTTATATGCTAAGAATGATAATGAGCTGGAAGGTCTTCTGCAAACTGTAAAATGCTTCAGTGAAGACATTGGAAAGAAATTCAGTTTGAATAAATGTGCTAAAATTACAGTTTTACGATGATCGCTACAACAAACATCCTCAATTAGCTTAGACTTGCTGTAACAATAAAAGATTTAGAGCCGAAAGAATCTTATAAATACCCAGGTGTAAATGAGAGTGAAAAAACTCAAAATAAAAAGATGAAAAAAATAGTGCGTAAAGAGTACTATGGAAGGTAGCCTTAATATTAAAAACTGATTTGAATTCTCAGTACAGAATTATGGCCATTAATAGTCTTGCCATCCCAGTGGCCTAATATAGTTTCAACATCTTGAACTGGACTCTAAACGACATTAGACGAATGGATTATAAAACAAGAAAGCTTCTTTCTAAGTATAAGATGCATCATCCAAAGGTTGATGTAGACCGTCTATACATACCCAGTAAAGAAGGGGGACGAGGTCTTATTCAGTTAGAATTTTCATACAAGACAACAATTATTGGCTTACTAACATACATAAAAAAACAAAGGACTAGATGATACAATTAATTAAAAAACATAAAAACAGCAAGGAAAAATATTCAATATTGGAAGAAGGCAGTAAATACAAACAAGATTTAAATTTAGTAAATTCTATAAAAAAAAACAGAAGCCAAGAACCATCTATTGCGGCAAAAAAATGAAAAAGAAAGCCTAGACATAAGCTCTTGAAAAAAATGAAGCAACGCTTGCAAGACAAACCTTTGCATGGCCAATATCCAGAACATGCTAATAAATCCATCGTTGATAAAGTTAATATTCATCGATAATTACGTGCATCTGGGTTAATGTCTGAGACTGAAGGCATTATTCCTGCAGTGCAAGACCAAAGTCTTTTCACTAGGAAATCTCAGGCAAATATTATGCAAAATAATGTAGATCCAAAATGCAGGTTTTTTGATAAATACCAAGAAACAATAGACCGTCTAATCTCAGCATGCTCTGTACTTGTCCCAAATCAATATAAAAATCGTCACGGTAGTGTGGGAAATATTTGCATTGGACAATGTGCGAAAACTATGGAAAATATGTAAACAAACACTGGTATGAACATCACCCAGCACCGGTTACAGAAATAAAAGATGTCACCATTCTACGGGATTACACTATCTACACAAACAGAAAAAATTGAAGCAAACACGCCGGACATTATTGTTAAAAACCAGAAAGAAAAAACTTGCTTATTAATTGATATGGTTCGTCCAGCGGATTGTAATATAGCAACCAAGGAATTCGAAAAACTGTCAAAATATAAAGACCTGGAAACTGAAATAGAAAAAATGAGGGAATTGAAAACAAGAATCATGCCAGTGATAGTAGGTGCTTTGGAATGATACAAAAAGGAACAAAACAACACATTGAAAGAATCCCTGAAAACCCCAGTTTAAGAGATATACAAAAACTGTCTTGTTAAATACAGCCCCCACACTTTATCTATGTAACGATAGGGATGTTAGGGGAGATATGAAAAAAACATGAAATGGAGGCATAACAGCACACCACGACCTGCCTTAGGTCTTCTCGCAGACTTGGCAGGTAGTGAGCCTAAAGCAGAAAGCGAAATATGATTAAAAATGACAACATAATAATAATAATTCACACCATTCATTTGATGATAGTCTTAAGGAAAACAAGCGATCCGAAGCAAAATTCAATGTTGAATATTTGCCAAGGCAGACTTGCCTTAAATATTGCAATTCCGATTTGTAAAGGTTATTCGAATATTGCTTCTTAGCGTCAAAATAGGCGAGCTTAGCAAATATAGCGAGAAAATACTAATTTCGACTTAAAATCTTGGATAAATATACAAATTTCAACACCTCTATGATGTTATCTTTGGTTGATGTCCTGATTCTTTGCAGAAATAAGAACTAAACAGAAAAAAAAACATTGTGCATATTCTCGGCTTCAATATGAAACAATGCAATTCGTCTATATTGTACAATGTCTTATATTGTTCCTGCCATTGATTTAAACGATATATAAGAAAACAATTTTTCCTTTCTTCTTCATGAAAAATTTCATTTTAAAACCCGTATATTTGTCCTATATACAAAACATAAATAGAAAATATGTAGAAACAAAAAGACAAGAAAATGTATATTTACATAAAAACGAAAACGTGTTCACCATAAGATGAGGCTATCTGTTGTGCTACCATAACACCGTAGAAGATTTTAACATGCCAGGAAAATTTTATGATGTTAATGACATTGCTGAAAATTGACCAGCTTTATACAAATACAAGAATAATTCGGCATTTGTTTACTGAACATTTAGTAACAATTTAGTAACATTTAGTAACATTTAGTAACAATAAGTGCGGCATTAACTATCTTCATAGAGGAAACATTCAGTGACTAAACAATTGTTAATGGTTACTATGAAATTAACTATTTATATTAAAGAGGCACTTAGACATCGTTCGTTAAACAATTTGTAATTTTAATCATAAAATTACCTGCGGCAGATTTTTACAGAATGCTGTGTAATGGTCAGTAAGCTCATTTCGGAACCACAATTACGACAGAGAACGATCCTCATTGGGTTCCCTGTACTTTTGTTATCTAGGCAAGTTTACGCTTAGAAAATCACTGAACAGCCAGTTAGTAATGTTAATAGTAAAATTCGCGGTTTTTATACGATAAATAATTAATTGAAAAGATCACATTAACGCAATCATTCTTCTTCTTAGAAGAGAATTTATAGGAATTTGAATTCTCATTCTGTTATTACACTTTAGAATATTGATCAGAAATTCTTTCCAAATGTATGTTTAAGGTAGCGTGAAAAATTAACATTTTCATTAATTCATTATTTATGAAAAAACATTTCATTGTAGAATTAAAAGAAATATATTTTCATTAAAAAGGACGAGAAATACATTTTAATGAAATTACCAGAAATATATTTTTATAAAAATACCAATAATACATTTATACACTAATTTATCAATAATTCTTTTCTATTAAAATTACCAACAATAGATGTTATAGTAAAAATTTTAATAATAGATTTCTATATTAAGAAATCCAGAGAAGATTTTTTTTTAGTAAAAGTACGTATAGTAAATTTTTACGGTAAAATTACAGACAAAAAACTTGATAGTAAAATTACGAATAATAGATTTCTATATTAAAATAACAGACAACAAATTTTATAGTAAAACATTACCAATAATAGATTTTATATTAAAATTACAGACAATATATTTTATAATAAAATTACCAATAATAGATATTTTTATTGCAATTACCGACAATGCATTTTAATGAAATTAAGTATGATTTAAATCATTTTTTAACAATTTGTTAGTCATATATAACGTCTGTATGGAAATATGCATCTTCAGTTATAGAAATAATTAAGAGGAATTATCAACGCTGTTAAATTGTCAGAAAATGAGATTATTAAACAAATAAAACCGGATGATAAAACAATGCAATAAAAATACACGACAGAACTGACAAATAGATGAATAAAGAAACGCATTTGAAATCAGAAAACATTAAAGAACTAGAGAGAAATAAAAAAGAAAACGAGACAAAAGATGATAATGAAAACATGAAGAAGAAATCCGTAAAGTAAGAAAGGTATTTATGTTTTTACTAGTAGTAATACTGAAAAGAAGTAGCAGAAAAAATGGTGAAAAAACACCATATGTCTGAAAGAAACTTCAGGATCGTGCACAAAGTAAAAGCCCAGAAAATGAAATCTCGTTTGTGATCATTGGAGCCAAGATTTCCAACTGCATAGTAAGCATTCTTGTTTCTAGTTAAGTGTTTTGCCATTAAGCTATGCTACTTGCAGGAAACCTTTCTATATTTTTACATATTGGAATTTATGTTTACAAACACTGGGGCAATTTTTCGGTCGTAAACATACTCACTGAATATGTTTGAGCATCTGTGGAAATACCTGCGTACACGAGTGTGTTTATGGCTGTGTGTCGGATGGCACTGAGTGGTTGAACGGGTGTGTGCGTGTTTGCGTATCTCTGTGTTTGTGGGTGTATTTAAATCAAAATGGTGGATATTAACTTTTAAATAAATTTTACTTTAACTTAAACCTTAAAATTTATGCCACTTAAAACACATTAATGCCTACGGGAAAATCCGGCAATAATTGTAAAGATTAGAATGAACGCTCACTTTTAATTAGAGTTCTCTAAAAAATACCCCTAAAATTACAAGTTTTGCTTAAAAAATTATCATTATGTATCAGTTTAAATAATCTGACATTAAAAACAATCCGCCATTAAAAGATGTGCCATTACAAAATCCATTTAAAATAGATCATGTTTTGATTATACGTTTCCAAAAACATGACTTTTGTTATATATTAACGGGTTTATAAACAGAAATTAAACGGTATTTAATTATAAGAGTATAAGTAATCTGTCACTGATTACAAGTATATTAAATCTATTGTTTATAATTTATTAATATCATGGAAATAGAACACAAGACATTAAAAATTTAATATATTTGTGTCCGTAAAAATTAAATTCCGACTGTAAAATTAGTTACTCTTGTTTTACTATTTTAGTCCACATCATCTGAAGTGGTGTTGATATCATGGTAAAAAACCTGCAACTTTCCTTCCAATAATTATATTTTAATCTATGATATGAAATGTTTGTACAACAGAGAAATGGGTAGGTGAATTCATACAGGCAGAATAAATTGCACACAATCAGAGTCACTGGCTCTTGTCTAATATATACGGAGATGATACAGTAGATTAGAGCACAGTGAGGCATTCGGTGCCAATATGGATGTTCGTAATAAGTAAAAGTATGCAAGTCTTCCATATCTGCCAAATTGGTAAAACATTTGATGCTGATTAAATAGGATTTTCAGTCGACCCTATCGAACGGTTATATCATGCACTCGGGATGTGGTGTGCATTGCACGGAATAATATATGAAATATTCTCAATGTGTCGCCTATGCACATTAAGTAAATATATGAAAAGGATAGAAAATGATTTTACTGCTGAAGTTTTACCGTTTTTCATTTGTTTTGTTTGTGTTAACACTATAAAATGTAAGATTTTTCAGTTTAGATGATTTTTTTAGAGTTTTCAATCGAGAGCAAACATATTAACAAAAATAACTAAGAAGTGATTCGTATATATATATATATATATATATATATATATATATATATATATATATACGAGAAAAAATCGCAAGATCGCCAAGACCTACCGAGCCGTTGTGCGAAACCGCGGTAGGTCTTGGCGATCTTGCGATTTTTTCTCGTGTGTTTTTGCTCTACGTAACTGCCTCTTAGTTAATCCTTTTTGGTTAGTTTAGTATCGAGCACTTTTCTTTCTTTGTGGTTTGTTCCGTTTGAGGGTTTTTTTTTCTTTGCTGTGAAGTGCTGTATGTATTGTCGGTGCTCCGCAGTTTTCTTTTTTTTTCCCTCGTTGTCCAAAGCTTTATAGCCGAGGGCGATAACGGAGTTAGATTCTGCCGGTTATTCGTGGTTCTTAAAAATTACTTGTGTAACATTTTAAGATTTGAATACGTACAGAGTCAATTTTATTATTATTATTATTATATATATATATATATATATATATATATATATATATATATATATTGTGTATGTGTAAGCATGTATTTAGACAGAAATCTCTCTTTTATAGAAGTTTCGTTTTTACCATAAACTCAGATTAATGTTTTTTTTTATTCAACTTCCCCTACATTCGTACCAAGTATTTTCTTTTCTAGACATAAAGGAGGGAAATAAAAATTGTCCTAACAAATGTTCATATCTACTTTGGATAATCTCTTAGCTATTATCAAGGATGTTTTTCTAAATTGATTTATATATATATATATATATATATATATAGGGATATCTAAATCAAAATAGAAAAAGTACGTTTATTTGTGACGCATCGTTGACGTCGTTGTAACTACACATGCGCATGAACGAGAGACGCTGGTAGTTTTAAATTTTTTAAAATAAGTTTTTAAACAATTTTTGCGACTTAATCAAATTCACATATATTCTTTTCGTCATCTTTGTTTTCAACTTTCCCACATTGTGATCAGAGTAATGCCAAAAATAGTGAAACGTTGTAAGAAACCTGGAAGTAAGTTTAATGTAATTCAACAAGCAATTAAAGCACTTTCTTCAAATTGTTATCGTAGTGAATTATTTTCTATTTTACTTACTGCAGGATTTTAATTTAATGATTGTTGTCAGTTTTATTGCAGTAAACAAAAATGTATTTTGTTTATTGTTTTTAAATTGTCTCTTGTGTATTCATATAGTCTTCTGTTTAAACCTTTTTTGGTTTCTACAAGATATATTTCTGGCATTCCTTGCAGTTAATAAAGTAAATTCCTTTTTCAAATTGTAGCATGTTGCTGTGTGTTGTAGTGTTTAAGTTGTTTATTCTTTTAGATGCAATTGCGACAAATTTAGTGTTGAATGTAGATTTTTTCCGTAGTAGTTTTGATATAAAGGGTGTTGCAGCAAAGTCTTTTCTTTTTGTCAAGTGTCAACTTGACAAAAAGAAAAGCAAAAAAAAAGTTGTATATGCAGAGACAAGGCGGTTTATTTAGCAACAGCTACAGTTCCATATTACATTATTTTTCAATGTAACTGCCGGCGGCGCCGAAGATGATCTCAAGGCAGGTGCGAAATGAGTCACACGCTTGGTGACCAGGTCCTTGTCCATAGCGACGAACAGCATTCAGAGAGTCGACCGTGTCGTGGGCATGCTTGTTGGTATTAGCCTCGATCAGGCCCCCGGAAGAAATAGTCGGCGGCGGTTAGATTAAAAAATAAAGTAGCATGTAACTCTAACTGTTGCTAGATAAAATCTCGGGTCTTTGCATATACAACTATTGTTTTTATTGCCTATTTCGTTTTCTTTTTGTCAAGTGTCAAGTGTCGCATTTTGCTGCAACACCCTGCACATAAGTTTATGTCCAGAAAAGAAAATATTTGTATGAATGAAGAAAAAATACATAAAAGAGTCAATCGCAGCATCTTCTCAGTCCTCCTAATATATATATATATATATATATATATATATATATATCTTGAACTGACATGTTCAAATAGCTATTACACCCCTACCAAAATATTATCTGAATTTACAGGTATATATATATATATATATATATATATATATATATAGAGAGAGAGAGAGAGAGAGAGAGAGAGAGAGAGAGACAAGGAAGACAAAAACACACTTGAAAATGTATACAGAACTGAAAGAAAGCGCTTGCGACTATAAAAATTACAGATAATATTATTCCTTAACTGTTACAATATAAAAAAATATTAGGGATAAATTCATAAAAATTAAGTAAATTTACCTTGTCAGTAGTATTTTATGAAAAAAAAAATGTTTCAGAAAGTGATTGCTGCCCAAATTTACGTTGGATATACAACAATTACATTAACTAGACGTCTTACATTACATTTCTCCTTTTATAGACATCTACAACAAAATACCTGTCTACATTCACAATATCAAAAATCATGATCGATAATACAACTATTCCTACCCCAAGAAAACAACAAAAGCAAACTACAGATTCTCGAGTCAATATTCATTAAAACACTTAATAAATCAATTAATACAATCAGTTACTAATACTGTAGTAATATTCTAAAATATTTGTAAAAAGAACAGTTTTTTCATGCTTTAACACGAGCATGACTATGACATTAAAACATGAAAAAAATACATTTTGGATAATTTTCACGTTCTAATGAACGCTAGAAATTTGTCAACGGTTCTATTTGCGGTAGAAAAAATGTACATAATTTTTAGCAATACAGTTTTCCGGTTACATTGGTTACCATAACTCACACCCCAGAAGATGATCTCGGAAAAAGTTTGAAAGTACATCGGTACCTTGGGAAATGAATGAAAATAATACCTGTCAACGTTACAGCTCATTTCTAACATCTTTGATTGTAAAAAGCGAAAGATTATCCGTCAGTATGAACGGAAAATAAGCAAACACAATGCTTGCAATTTATTTAATCTCACATGTTTAAAAGAGAATTTGCTGCCTAAATATATATATATATATATATATATATATATATATATATATATATATATATATATGTCATAAATCGAAAAAAAACGTCTTGGTAATAAATCCCAAAGTATTCTGTTAATATTAACAGTGATTCAGCCAGAGGCCTCAACCTAATTAATTTTATTTATTCAGAGAGTCAATATTTATTACATATAAAAATTTAAATTTTCTTTACTTCCGACAGCAATTCAATTGATATTTTTAACCACCTATCCCATCATCGAGATCAAAGCATAATGGGATAATAATTTTAGCTTATTTGTCTGTGTGTGTATAAAAGACAAAAACGAAGAAAGAAAGACACAGTTATAGCTAGCGGATATAATAAATAGCAATAAAGATGAGCAATTCACTTGTAAGCAATAAAAGAAAAAGTTGGAGCAGTAAAAAATAGATGGAAAAACTATTTTTTCTGATATGAAACTTTTTTCCGGGAGCCAGAAAAATCATAAGAAAATATTGCACGTGTCTTTTGTTTTTAGGCATCAAGTATGCTATAGAGATTAAAAGAGATTTTCTAAATTTTAGCAAGAAAAAACTTCGGAAACGAATAAAACATATTATCTTGGTATTTATATAAACGTTAGAACATTATCTAGGAAATGAAAGTTTTGGATCGACTTGAAAGATTATTTCAGATATCTTCAGAAAGGAAATTAAATGTAAATATGTTCAACAATCCTTTCGATTTGCTGTTATTTGTTTAAATGCGATGAACCTGCGAATAAAATAAATAAAGGTATGTTAAAATACACACACATACACACACACACACACACACACACACACATATATATATATATATATATATATATATATATAATAAAAACAAAATAGGCGTTGTTCCAACTAGAGAAATTGGTATAGAAGAAAAAAAAATGCGAGAAGCACTGAACGTTTTGTTTACAATGTAGATTTATTGTTTTTGCTATTATTATTATTGTTATTGCTTGCTTATTGTATTATATATTAAGTCTACATTATGGTATTCTCTACAAAAAACAATGTAGTGTACCCATTTACATGCCCATTCAGAGATTGCATCTCTGATACGAAAAAAAACCCAGTACATATAATGGTTTTACTACAACCACGCTCTCCAGTAGACTTACATGTCATCTTCCTGATCAGAGTACAAGTAAACAAAATTTCTCTGAAAAACATAAACATGCAGGTAATATCAGACAGATTCTGGTCAACAATACGGTGATCCTTACTCATACACACATTAAGAGAACCTGCATATATTGGAGGCCATGTACATCAAATCTAAACAACCAACACTCAATAAAGTCACCTTTAAATCCGGACATAACATATTACATTGCATTTGACTATATGGTTTTGTTGTCATTTCGCGCTATCATGCGGTGTGACGTCATAAAACCGCATTGCAAATTTGAGAACTGCGTTTATTATTTTTGGTAACTATTGCCGTTGCCAAGCGGAGATTTATCTCAACACAAAATAAAATCGTCGGTGATGGTGGATGTTATTATTTTTCAGTCTAAATAAACTCTCTGAAAATGGCTCATGTGAGCCGAAAGCTTAGAAGCAATTCAATAAATAATTATCCAAATGTTGGAGAATTTTTGTCTTTATTTTCAACTGAAATTAAAGTCAAAATACGACGTTAAGAACGGCTCATGATTAAACATAATAGACATTTATTGTCTCTTATATTTAACAGCATATGTTTAGACAATTATGGTATTTGTGTCGCTAAACTTGTTTCGAGTCTGAAGTTGACTCTCTTCAGGGGAATAAACTTGTAACTTCACATGTCGAAATCCGTTTGTTTTTCTGATGGCCAAATTATCGCGTATAAATAGATAACTGGTGAGTAGGACAAAATTTAGTATGCATGCCTGTTTGGTGTACATGATACATTCATGGACGATAATGACTCGAACGTGAAATGACTTACTGTGCCGAAAATTTACCCGTAGTAAGTTGCCATTACTTTCTGCGGTAGACTGGTTGCTGACTAAGGCTATAGAACTCAATCTGTCCTGGTATTCAATTCTTTTATCCAACTCAAGCAGTTAAGTGCTATGCATGATACATGATTGGGCGATCATAACTCGAAAGTGATATGACTGACTGTGCCGAAGATTTTCCCGCAGTAGTTTGCCATTCCCTTCTGCGGTAGACTGTTTGGTGACGATGCTTATAAAACCTAATCTGTACTCTTATTCAATTCTTTTACCCAAATCAGTCAATTAAGTGTCATGGCTATTGAAGATGACAGGTGTAATCAAGAACAAGGCGCCTCTCGTTTTATATCAGTAAGTTAGGTGCCATACAGGATAAACGCTTGGGCAATCTTTGCTCAAAAGAGACATGACTGACTGGCTATAGAACCCAATCTGTACTACTATTTAACTCATAGCTGGAGGGATAAACGACAATTTTATACCTTTCCAAATGATATTTCTGCGTAAATGAATGCAACGAATTCAACTAAAATTTGAACTCGGCTCTCCCACTTCTCAGTTTTGAGCCGATAGCCACAACACTATAACGCACATCATTATTACATATAACTACGCATATTATCTAGCTAATATTTCACATAACGTTAATACATCCTGTTATGTTTTGTAGCTCTTTTAGAATAGCCACATTTTAAATGTTGAATAAATTTGGTAAAAAACACATCGCTGTATTCCTTCGTTTTTATGTTTGTGTATTTATTGAATTCAAACGGTTCTCTGTATAAGTACTGGATTATGTGAACATTCTTCCCAAATAAATCTAGTTTTTCGAGTTTAACTCTTAACAAGTCATTGAAAATGCCGTCTTCATACACAAAATGTAAATCAACATCTGGTTTGATGAAGCAAAAATGAAACACACATTTACTTGTACCAAATAAAAGAACTTAGAGATTCAAATATATATATATATATGTGTGTGTGTGTGTGTGTGTAAGTGTGTGTGTGTGTGTGTGTGTAGAGGAATCCGACAAAATAATTCAATAAAGAAAGAATATGAAACGTATTTCAATCTAACTTTCCATTTCTATTAAATGTCATGTATTAAAGCAATAAACAATTTAAAAAATATGTGTGAGGAATATTTTGAACACCTGACACGTATCTACACGTATTTGACCAATAATCAAATCATAACATGCCACTATGCCTCATTGTTGTTAATATATATTTATTGTTATTGTTAAATATAACAGATATGAATGCCTATTATGCTTAATCATGAGACGTTCTAAACATCGTATTTTAGCTTTAATTTCAGATGAAATTAAATATCAAATTATCCAAAATTTGGATCTTTTATTTATGCTAGTTCTAAGCTTTTGGATCACATTAGTCATCTTCAGTCAGGTTACAGGGACGTTAACATAAAGAAATCCCCAATCAGAGGAGAAGACATTTTTCGAGGAAAGTGTCGTACAATAATTTCTAAGGCCCATAAATAAACAAACAACATTTGAAACTTGGATAAGAAACTTGAAGAAAATTATATTTATTCACTAGACATTAACCAAGAGAATTCAAAATACTCAAATAATTAATCGCAATTTTTTTTTGTTCGCCATATCATTATTAATGTAAAATGACCAATTCAAGAAATGTATGTTATAAGAATATATTCATTATTTTTCAACAAGGTTTTCATTTAATGACATAATTTTAGTAGTGGAAAAACTTTTGAGGAGCTATATTCATGCAATTCCGTGTCATAAATTTTCAAGAGGAATCACATTAATATCGCGTTAAATCCTCTTTTTATTCTTTAAAAAACTGGTCTATAATTTTCTTATTCTAGGATTGTTTACCTCTCTTTTCTGGTTTATTTCAGTTTCTTTTTTTGTTTTTTTTGTTTCTGTTTTATCTTTTGCTTCTTAATTCTTTCGTAAATATCAACCCATTTCCCCCACTTCTGATAACTCAAACTCTTTCGTGTTCAAAGAATTTTTCACAAAAAGTTGGAAGCATCGAAATCCTGTTTATTTAATTTTTTGTCCCTTGCTTTCGTCATAGATTAATAATAAAAAGTTTTAGGTCTTTCACTGATTACAGTCAAACACCCTTCTTATTTAGAGTAACTTTTGCAATCACCCCTTGGTCATTATCTTGTGACCGTTAAATTATTTAACATTTCCAACCAACTGGATTTCCTATATAAAAATCATAGGCTCCAGATTCGCGTCCCACATTTTAATCTGAGTGCAAATAAGTCACATTCATCACTTGCTAGAACATGCAAAAATGTATCCTTTTCTGAAATTTCAAATACAAATATTTCACATTAGCAAAATTAATGCATTATTTTAGCGTCTTTTGTTCGAATCATTATTTTTTTAGAAATTAAAAACAAAAAACAAATGTTACACATAAAACGTATTAGCTATTTTTTACTATCCGTCTGGCTTTCTTTTAACTATTTTAAACACTTCTTTGTGAAGCAAATGTAATAAAATAACTTAGTATATTTTTATATATTTTGACTTCACCATTTTCTTCTTTTTCTTCTATGTGTCCTGTCCCTTCAGGACGTAGGCAATCATGGCTTTCCACGTTTCCCTATACCTGGTTTCTCTTAGCACGCCTTCTCCTGTTACACCATGCAACCCTCATTCCGTATTTCACCTGATTAGGTCCTTCAAATATGTTATCCTTTGCTTTCCCCTGTCTCATTCACCCTCTATCTGACCTGCTAGTATCAGGTTCTCCAAGCCCTCCTTTCTCATTGCATATACCAGGAACTTCAGCTGTCTCTTCCAGATGCTCAGTATTAATTTCCTTTTTGTTTCTATCATTTCTAATACCTCATAATTGCTCACATGCTCGATCCATGATATTTGCAGCATCCTTCTATAGAACCACATTTAAGTTGCTTCCAGCCTGTCCTTCATTTTTGATGATATTTTCCAACATTCACTACCATAGTGAAGGCCAGAAAGCACGTAGCAATCCAGTACTCTCTTCCTTGTTTCTAGCGAAATTGTCCTGTTTCTTAATACTTTACTCAACTTTGGGAATGCATCCTTTGCCATGCCAATTACTCATTTACTTAATTTGCATTTTTATATACATTATTTATATTCGCCCCAGAAGAGAAAGAGCAAAGTACGACCTTAGTTTACTGCATTTTTTATTAGTTTGTCCGGAAATTTCATACTGATTTTAAAGTAAAATTAAAACACAAAACAAAATTTTACGGTTTAATATTTATTCAAGTACATATAAATCATTTTGTTGCACAACCTTTCTATATTTTATCTGCAACTTAAAGATTATCTCTTCCCAGAATTTTGGTGTTTTCTTGGCAAAGAACGCATTAAGGTGCTTTTTTTATATCATCGAAATAATTAATATTTTTATCATTTGAGATTATTTTGCAACGACCGAAACAACAATGCCTGGTGAATATGGTGGGTGAGCATCACAACCCAGTCAAGCTGCTACAATTTCGCCAAAAAGTCTGGCATTATCGTGAGGGAAATCAACTCCTTTCCTGTTCGATAATTCTGGCAATTATCTTGAGTTGCTCCATTTAATTTGTTCCTTTGCGAACAGTATTTTCATAATCAGTTGATTGGTTACTTGTCAGAAGCTCATAGTATAGGATTCTTTTGAATCCCATCAGATGCACCGATTGACTTTCTTAGATTGGAAACCTGCTTTTGGTGTGGTTCAGTTTGACTCATATCGCTTACCACAGGATATTTTTTGCTGAACGTTGTTGTAAAGGATACATATCTCATCACCTATTACAATTTATTTAAAAGTGATATATTTTCATTGCTTGTAGGCAGTAAATCACAGTTAGAAATGCAATCCAAAAGATTCATTTTGCTCAGATTATGAAGTACACAAACATCCTAGCGACCTGAGTACCCAAGTTTTCCTCAATGATCTTGGTTGGTGGATTTTGATAAATTTAATTTTCCTTTCAATTCCCGCGTTCTGTAATGCTGTAATCAGCAACTCTAAACGTTTTTGTTGCGTGCGAGGCATTTCGCATTTACAGTAAAAGAAAAGATTAAATTGTTTAAAATGCATCTGCTGATCTTCCATTTTGATAGGGATGCTAAACTGTATCAAATTAACTAATTGTGAGATTTCTTTCTTTTTCAAGATATTTTGAACTACGCTCTAATCGGAAATTTAAGCATATTTTCTCAGTCAATATTTTTGACGCTGTGGAAAATGAATGAATAAGAATAGACACGAACTTTCCGGACAGCTATTATTTCATATTTGACATTATATTATTTTTCATTAATATTTGGCTATATTTCTGAGATGAGGTAGTATTTAAAGTATTTACATTATTCGGACTATTGACCTCATCTTTGCCGCCATTTGTACGACATTTCGGCTCTTGTACGCTCCCGCCTTCTTCGGGTGCTAGGAATTTCGAACCGAACACTTTATTGCAATCACTGGGTTAAAACATTCTCAATCTTTGCGTCGTAAAGCCTCGGTTGGATGTCATGAGTTATCTCCCTCTAACAATGCGGGTTACTTCAGTAGTGGTGAACAATTCATACCTTTTCTTGTTAATGGAAGTACTGTGATATATATTGCAATTCTAATCACCACAGACGAAAGGATCCCTGACAAAATTCTAAACATTCAGACTACTCATGGTAACAAATATACATGCTGGAAAACATCGGAAAGTACTACGCGTGCCTTTAAATTTCTTGTAGCATCTACCCCAACATCACAGATGACCAATTATAGTTATTCATTACAACAGTCTTTCTATAAAGGCATTGGCATGTGAACAGCAAAACAATGATACGGTGCAAGAATCATATTGTAACGGTTTCCCTGATCAGCAAATAATCCAAAACTCATGCGTATTGAAATGTGATTTGAAGGATCTAATCAGGTGGATGATGGAGCAAGGGATAGGGAAACGTGGAAAGCCATGATCGCCTACGTCCTGAAGGGACAGGACACATAGAAAAAGAAGAAGGACGCATTACGTTTACAAATTCCCTCTGAAGAATCTCCATTACGTTATTTACAACAGTAAATATATCTACTTTTAACATTAATAAATACCAATGCCTAATAATACAAGTATTGTTTTTCGAATATTTAGTAGACAATCAATAGGGCATTTAATGGCAATTGTTTTAATGAACTTTTCTCATTAGTACATCGACCGCATGAATTTAAATGTACAACTAGATTGGCAATTAGGTCTGAACGTTTTACTGCTGAAATAGATGTAAATTTAATTTCTTCTTTAACAGTTTCCCTTTTTTTCAGGGTTTGTTTGTAGATGTTACTTCCAACTTCCTGGAACGGCTCTCCCAAATTTAAATGCTAACTTAATCGCTATCTTCTGTCTTCTTGAATTCTCTTCTTTTATTGTCATGTATCCTCGGTAACGTGCTTTCATTTTCTTTAACCCTATAGGGCCATTCGTATCATATTTGATACAGTATTTCCCTATAAGGAAACATTTGGTATTTCCCTATAAGGAAACATTTGGTATTCATTGACTGAGCAGTCAGTACTGCTTTCATTTGAAATTTATAAAATATTTCTCTTAAAAAATTTTTCAGGAAAATATTTCTTTCAAGGCTTGTTTTCATACTGTATCAAATATGATACGAATGGCTCTAGAGGGTTAACTACCAGTATTTTCTTGCATCTGAGTGGCATTATTGCATTTCTTAGAGCAAAATGAAAAATAACCAGAAACAAACTAAATTCACCGTCTGTACCACAGAGCAGTGGTTTGCGATAAGAAGCTGTTCGAGTAGAACTTAATTCTCGCCAACAGATTACAATTAGGATAACGCTGGTTTGCTACAATGTAAATGGCACGCCGTTCATTCCCGTGAAGTTTTGAACTGGCGGGACCAATGAATGCAGTTCGTACGAACAACTTATATGAAAACGATAGAGCAGTGAAATGCTTGTCACGTCTCGCTTGTTTTTTAAATTAAAAGTGCTTCAAAAATTAAATGCCAATGCTTAACTAGTTAAAACTAATTGTCCTTTGAGTTTGTGCTTGATGTTTGTTTAACGGCATATCAACACCTCTGTGGGTTATTTAATACCAAAAACGTGGGGTTTTAAGTTATATTTTAATGTTCGATTGTAGTTGGGAAGATTGATTAAATCAGAGTTTAATGATATTTTTTTGTTATTGATCATTTTTATTTTAGAAAACTGATAAGGAAATGTTTTGCTGAGAATATTTTTTTCTTTTTCTTTCAAAAAATGCGTTATGGTAATAATTTTTTAAAAATTATGTATATTTTTCGATAAAAAATTGTTTTTATGTATATATTTTTATAAAAGTATTTTTACACTTTCATAGTGTTTGACCCCAGTTTGGGGGTTAATTATTTGCCTATAACTGGGACCCTAACAGGGGCTACCACTCCGGATCAAGGTGGACCTAGGAACAACAGCAATTAAGAGGTGGTTCCATGATCCTCACTAGCTCCCAGAGCTTTACCGTCATGTCACGGTGACTTGAGATTTCATGCTACCACAAACATCAACTGTTTCCTTCGAAATTTTCCAAAGGTACGGTGATCGTCTCTGATCTGAAAAGTACAAAAAGTACAATTTTAAAAAGATTGTTATCAATGCAATTTGAAAACATGATGAGCGGGAATACCTTTTTAAAGCAATGCACTTGATTACAGAATAGTAAGAAATGTATTTCATCCGAAGTTGAAAGCATAGAATTATGTTCAAAATATATTCAATTGAAACCATAAAATTGTGGGAAAAATATTTAGACTTCAGTATGAAATAAATAAATTATAGAGTTCATTCTGCTAAACGAAATCAACCAACTAACATGAAACTATGACATAATCTGAAATCATTTCTTTTACAATGGTTACCTCACTAAAGGAAATGGCCAGAATGCGTTAAAAATAGTCTATCTAGAAAAAATTTAAGTGATTAGATTCTACTTGTCTGCATCGAATTCCATATTCAATGCCTTCTCAGAAGTTCCAAAATGTTTCGCCTACTTTGTAAATGACTATAAATATCTAAACTATCAAATATAAATGACTAATGATTACCAAGTATGAACTACCAACTGTTATTCTAATTCTAGACAGCACCAAACTCATCTATGCGTGAATCAAGAAAATAATTATAGAGTCAAATATAACTGAAATGAAATTACTGATTTCAGCTGTGAATAACTTAACAATGATTTTAATGTCGCAAAAATCCAGCAACAATACCAACCTGCTGGATTCAATAACTTTGGTGTTATTAAATCTCATGCACTTACAACGTAGCATTTAACTGCTGCTACTTAAAAATATAGTCTAGTACCAAAATTTAGTGTCGTCAGCCCTGTTTTGGTTGGAGGTACATATATCAAACAGAAGCTGACTTGCTTAGATATTTCAATGATTCTTTGTATGAGAAATTGCGTTATCTGAATTTTGTGCCTGTGCTTACTAAACAAATGAATCACTTGTTACTTATCGCAACAGTTTTTGTCTTAACATTACGTACATGTAAAAACTCTAATCTTAAAATGTCAATAAATCTGAGTTAATTTATATGAAAAAAGTATATGGTTCCTATGCACTTTTTCCTCTTCTCACCCCGACACCAATGGCGTATTTTCCATCTGCTAGACACTCCCGTATCTAAAGAGACTCATTACAAGATCTGTTTTAATTCTGTGCTTCAAAGCAATTTCTATCAGTTTTATTCCCAGTCTAATTTTTTTCTTTATCTCTTGCGTCGTGACAGACATTTCACAAACTTATTCAATTCCTATTAATCCTTATATAGAAACTTTATCCACGTGGGCTCTTCGTTTTTTAAAATCAATAGCAGAATGAACACATGGTCATCATCTGCATCTTAAATTACAAAGAGCATCAAAGATAGTTTAAGTCAAATTAAAAAAGGAGATCAAAACCAAAGAAAATCGTATCAATTAAAAACATTGTTAACTCTGATATAGTGTGTTCCATTGAGATGGATCAAAGTTAACAGTAATTGGAGTAGATAGATCTATCAATCGCCCGGTTCACACTACACCTACGTCTATTGAACAGGTTAAGAGGCTCATCGCTTCTTCCCTGTTTAGGATGTGGTTTCCGGCTTCCTCTTTTCAAATCTTCTCACTTTGTTTTTTTTTTCAATTGGAGTAGATAGATCTATCTATCGCCCGGTTCACACTCCACCCACGTCTATTGAACAGGTTAAGGCTCATCCCTTGTTCCCTGTTTAGGATGTGGTTTCCAGCTTTCTCTTTTCCAATCTTTTGACTATTACGTAGGCCCTTGCACATCAGTGGCGTTACCGTTAAAAAAAATGAAAAAAATAAACCAGTGTTAATGGTAAAGTGTTATTGATTTCACTATTAGACCATGCTTTTTGAGTTATGACAATTATAAAAAATAATACTGCCCAAATATCCGCCAAGGCTTCGATTTCACCAATATGCCTTATTATCTCATCCTTCAGTTGTTGATTGTTGTTGGGTCGTTGACTTGTTAGCATAGGCCTTACTTTTGTGATGACCACAGAGGAAGAAATCTAAAGTCGACAAGGCGCACGATCGTGGTGGCCAATTGGCATCAAGGTTTCAAGAGGTGATGTGATTTGAAAAATTCTCTTGTTTAAACGTTTATTTTCCTAAAATACTACGATAAGTTTAAGACGTTGTTCGATTGTTTATATTTCCATGGTTCAAATTACCAAAGACTGAAGTTGTTAAATTTTAACGAAATTGAAAAATATCGTTAAACACTTCAGCTTAATTCTCACTAAAATTGGTCTAAGTTATTGGAACACACACTCTTTCTCTCTCTCTCTCTCTCTCTCTCTCTCTCTCTATATATATATATATATATATATATATATATATATATATATATGTATATACCTGTTGGCAAATGTTGCAAATCGTTATTACAAAATATTAAAGATAATTCAAAAGTTTTTACTATTCAAAATATTTTCATAATCTAGGCAAACACAAATCAAAATTTAAGATTCCACATATTTACTAATTACTGTATTAAAATAAATGCTTAAACTAATCACTAAAAACCATGACTTTAACTTAAATACTCGGGTCATGTTTTGAATGCCTTGTCAGTTTCCAGATTTATGCCGTTCAAAAGTGTCTGTATAATATTAAAAATGGCTTCGAACGAAAGATGATTATAGTTGTAGAGAAGACAATCCATTCCTAACTGCGTGAACAGTCGGTACAGGATCACAAACAAATTTTTGCGGCAAATAACAGAAACCCCACCAAACGAGAACTTCCACTAACTGCAAAAACTAAAATGAATATGACATGGAACTCCAAGGGAAAATAATGACATAACGGAGATGATAACGTTGTTACACAGCATATCAAATTAAAGTTTAGAAAAGAATGTCTATCAATACCGGAATATTCTAATAGCAGTTAGAGGATTTGTGAAACCTATATTCCTGAAAGTTTTTTTTCTAAGAGAAAGATCCGGTAAATTTCAAACGAAAATAAATTTCAGGTTGAAAAAGAAACTAAAAAATAAAAATAAAACACATCGTATTCAACACGATATAGCCGTAGACTATTCAGTAACATATTGTCTGTTTATGCTCTGCTATATAACGCGACGTTTTTACCGCAGTAAATAGTTAATGTAAGTACCTTATGACCAACAAAAAATGTAGACCGCTTCTGCAATAGATCATTGACGGCCTGGACCGTAATAGAAACAGTAAGAATGTTTATCAATGACAGGAACGTGATTGCATCCCAAGGGTAGAGAATAATAAGATTTTTCTAGACGTTTTATGCACAAATTCTCATTATTTCTAATCAATGAGGCGTTTCTTTGCTATTATTTTAGCAGAGAGCATACATATCTGCGATACTTGGGTGTAATCAGCAAATGACTTTGTTTTAAAAGGCACACACGTCTGCGACCTAAAGTGTAGGACACTTACTTATCGAGACAAGGTAGAATCGAGTAGAGGGGAATCAGTACACGCTAGTCCGAACTTTGGCTCACTAATATATATCTATCATGATTGCAAATATACCGATATATAGATATATTTACACGATTATACGTTGCTATACGATGTCACTTTACTAATGATGAAAACATAATTTGTTTTAGACAACATATATATACCAACACAATTTTCTTTCCTACTAATGTGCTTAACGCATTGCATCTTTACGTGCCACCGAGATTGGTCTTTATATAATATTATCTTTTGGTCAAAATTTACTGAATAACTATTTGCTAGGTTACAGACTTATTGATTTACTTCCTTAAACATATAATATTCATATACACCAAGACTCTGGAAAGTAAAACGGCTCATTGAAAAGACGAACTGTGACCCTCCCACCGGAAAGATTGGGTTATATCCTGGAAAAAAAGGAATAATTAAAAAATATAAGAAGCACATCAAAGGAAAAATGTCTTCCTGGTGTCTGTAGCAGGAAGGAAGAATACCGATCTCATTGGACTGATAAAAATGTTAATGACACTGTCATAAAACCGGCTGCGACGTGTGACTGCGACAGAAAATTCGACATCCTGCGAGGCTCACGTATCCATAAGGCACGCTGATTCAGACCATAGAGTTCTCCTCTTGGAGAATTTAAGCCTAATGATGGGATTATGTATCCAGATTACGCCCAGAGTATCCAGCGTCTCATTGCTGAGCGTCATTATCCTGGAGAATTTCCAAGCAATCAAGTGCCCAAAGGTAATCAGGGAGCTACTTAGTAAAATTTTGACTAGGGACTCTCATTAATACTTAGGAATCATCTAAATGGTCCCATTAAGCAACATATACATTCTTCCTGTAGAGCTTTGTACGAGGTGTGCTTTGAGTAGTTTGGTGTGGCAACTGAAAGAGTGGATAGGAGAAACGAGAAGCGACTAAATAGACAACAGATTCAGAAAGGTAACTAAGACCAGAGCAGAGTCGTGAAACGCCGACATCAAGATGCTCCAATTCATGAGAAAGAAGGCATTAAAATCTGTTTAAGGATATTAAAGAGAGGATCTTAATGATCACTAGATCTGAGAAACAAGGAACATTTTGGAGGAAAGTGACAGTTTCGAAAATCATTATACAATAATCTTTACGCTTTTAATAAAAAGCAGTTAACCAAAACTAAGAACGCTAAACTCGAGAACAACCTGAGGATGACATATTTTGATGCTTGGAAAGATGTTCCAATCTCTCTTACGAATGACCTTCCTAAACTAAAGATCTAAAGATTATGTTTAATGAAAGCGGAGTAAAGCTGATGGAAATTCGAGAGTTCATCCGTGCATTCCTTGCCGGTAGTACACCTGGAATAAGTGAAACAGCGTACAAATTATATGAGAAATATCTAAACGTCATTAAGCAACTTCCCATCCTCCAACAATGGTCAAGGAAGCAAGTAATTATATTACAAGAATTCCATTTAGATATCTAAACAAAAGAGTGCAAAAAGAATGCATTTTGATACCTAAGGAAAATGAATGCAAAAAGTATTGGAAATTTTGAATTTCATCTACCTCATGAATGTAGAAGGAAAATAATTTTTGGGTTCCTTGCCAAAACGGACTTAATGATAGGTAACCATTACATAAATGCAGCTGTTTAGAAATATAAGATACCTTGATTCCCCGGTTATCTGGATTATGCACATATGAATTTGAACGAAATTCTATCAGCCAAACATAGTAAATAAATAAAGTTTTATATAATTTGGCTTGATGCGAATGAAGCAGTTGCTCATGAGCTAATTTGAATATCCCTCGAACTTTTCAGTTTGGGAAAATTAAAATGAATTATTTCAGAGCAGCTTTTACGCCATTCAACATTGGTAACTA
Source organism: Ascarosepion bandense (assembly GCA_037127315.1). NCBI lineage: Eukaryota > Metazoa > Mollusca > Cephalopoda > Sepiida > Sepiidae > Ascarosepion > Ascarosepion bandense. Next base: position 2,283,513 of record JBBBDQ010001440.1, read on the forward strand.
CACCACTAAGTGGACAAGCACTGGAAATTGGTATCATGATGTGCTGTGTGATTTCATCACTTCTTTTAGGTGTGTTCATGAAACTCAAATTATGAGGAGCAGCAGAAACAGCCAAACAAGTGATGACTAAGCAACAACTAGCTTTTCCTGCTTCCAGATCATTATTAATTCACATCACCATTCTGATCTCGTCGAAGCTCGGTGCTGCTGAACTGTTGCAGCGCTACTATAAGCACTTCACGTGGAAGCGAATGAAGGCTAAACCCAGGAAAACCCGGATTTATCATTATTCATAGGTTCTCACAGCGAGACCAATGAAGAACAACGAATGTCTGTGTAAAATTCCACGCATTTTGTCAAAGTCATCAAGGCACTTTACGTCATGTGAACTTGTCATAACCACAATCACCGCAGATGTACACGTGGGATAATAACAAAGTGCTGGAAGTGGTCAGGGACTTAGTAGACATTGTAAAGTAGCCAACAAACAGGCTCTAACGGCCAAAGATCCTAAGATCCCTTTTCACAAAAAAAGACTAACCTTCTGCATGAAAGACCCAAATAACTGCTAACGCGAATCACGTCATTGCAGAGTGTTAGTTGACCTCTACAATTTCTGGTACACATCATTCAGAGAGACGAATGCCCTGACAGCGTAACGTGGTCCGATTCAAGGTGTGGGGTTCTTCTAATGGTATTAACAGTTCCATGGGAAGAGAACAGGGAGGAAGTGCAAGAGTGAAAAAAATAAAAATAAATTAAAAACAACGCTAAGAATCGATGTGGACTTGTCGTGTGCTACATATTGAGGTCAGATACTGTGGATTTAATGGACGACCAATTGTTCTCTTCCTTTTGGGAGTGGGCATTACTACCAGAACCTAAAGCGTGCTTCACGTCGCTTACAGACCACAGCTCAATAGGCAGCGTGTTGCATCTGGTCAAGATCTAAAACAAACAAAGTTGATTGAAGCCATACTCACAACACAATTCTACTTCCGACATGAAACATATGTTCACCTTCCATTCTACTTCATTGATAATAGTCACAACAAGCCTGTTGTGTATTGCTTAACGATCAAAAGCTAATGCTTTTAACACAATGTTAAAAATCTGACTAGCAGTTGTAAAAAACAAATGGACACTTCTTCACCAAAAAAAACTCTGTCCAGTGGTTAAAGCTGCTAGTCGTGCCAGGGGTTGAAGTACTGCCAAAGCTATGTTACTCTCCCTGGCTAGCGACTGACAAGGGAAGGGTATCGCTCGAGCTCTTGCGCGTTGCATCTTCATAATATATATTTCTTGAATTGTACTGTATTTCAGAAATTTTCAAGGAGTGAAATCAATTTCAATAGAATTCCATATTAAAAGGAAACCCAATCTATGTCTGTGGTTATGTATTTATAATAATTAAGAATATATGTCAACTATAATATATATTACTTACAATGATTAAATAATTTAGAATTTAAAATAATATAGGACGATTTTCTGTCAAGTGTTAGCCATCTTCTCCGTAAAAAACATGGTGTTTTAAAAGGAAATATTTTTCTTTGACATCGCTTTATTTGAACTGTCTTAAATTTGTGGTACAGTGGATATCGGCTCTGAACGAGAAACCGGGGAGCCGAGTTCGAATTCTAGCTGAATCTATTGTATTCACTTACGCGCAAATACCCTTGGGAAAGGTATTAATCCGTCTCTTCCTTTCAGTTATGGGTTAAATAACAGGACAGATTGGGTTCTATAGCCTTGGTCGGCAACCAGTCTACCGCAGAAAGCAATGGCAACCTACTGCGGGATAATCTTCTGCCCAGTCAGTCATGTCTGTTTCAAGACATGATCGCCCAAGCGTGTATCACGTATGGCACTTAACTGACTGACTTCAATGCCTGTACAATGTTTATTGTCTTAAAAAGCGATGATTAAATTTTTAATAAAGCTTCAACATATGAATTGGTTTATTCTTGAGAAATTAAAACAAATTAATAAAAATTACACCGGCTGGTATTTTTTTCGATCCAAATGTTTTTAGGCAATGGGCTCATGTTTTTGGATTATTTTTTTACGCTAAATCGCTGAAAACCAAGTCTATTTTACCGCATCACTTCACATTTTCTCAGTACAGATAATTTCTATTTTATTTAAAATTGGCCGAAATGCCTAATTCATAGAGATATGCTGAAGCATAAATATGCAAGTGACATTGTTGAAAGAATTCGTTTCATGTTAAAATGTTTTATCATTCAATAAAAAAGTATGCAAGTAACTTTCAAAATAACTTATTAGCTATATCACTTCAGATAGTCTGGCCTGAAAATTTTTAATTTTATCTTAGACATCTCACTGGAAAATGTTCTTATGTCCTCAATATTTTTAGCTAAAATTTTGTTATTCTGTTTCTTCTCTACCTTTCATAGAAGAAGCTTATTAGAAGTCTTTCAAGAACAGCTATTTTAGTTTTTATTAGTATTTTTCACTTCAAGCCTTAAACCCTAATAAGATTATATCATATCACTTGAATTTACGAAGGTCTGATATTGCCGTGCATCCTCTACATAACATATATAAGACCGTTCATAAACGAGGGTTGTTAGGGTGCTTCGTGACTAGCAAAATTATAATCTTCTTTATCAGCGTTTAATATAGACGCCATACACCAGATTTGAGTCATTGGGCTGGTTGACTGCTACGCTATCCCATGACACCATGTTGATACCCACTGCTTTCATATCGCGTTTTATGATGTCACGATACCACAACTGTGGCCGCCTAGTGGGTCTTCTATCAGAGGCTAGCTATCCATACAAGTGGTCTTTTTGAATGCGACCGTCTGGCATGCGGTAGACATGGTCTAGCCAACGGAGTCTTTGCTGTTTAAGGAGGGTGAACATGATATGCAGACCCTCGTGGAACAGGACCTCAGTATTGGGCATCTTCTCTTGCCATGAGGTTCCCAATATATTTCGGATACTTCTCACGTGGAAGGTTGTTAAACGCCTCTATTGCCTGGTTTACGTTGTTCATGTCTCACTGCCTTAATACAGTGTACTGATGATACAAGGCGTTGTACACTGTCATCTTTTTCTTCACTGTCAGCTCGGAATTCGTCAAAACAAGTGTTCAGACGCGTAAGTGTTGTGGCTGCCTTCCCAATTCTCTTGTCGACCTCTATGTCCAGGTAGAGGTTGCCAGTGATGGTAGAGCCAAGGTAAGTAAACTGATGGACCACATCCAGGTCATAGTCATTGATGGTGATGACCAGTGGTACTGCGGTACCATGGCCCAGTACGCCTTTTCTTTTTCATGTTTATGGTCAGCCCAAAGTCTCTGCATATCTGAGAGAAATGTTCTCCACAACTAAAATCAAAGGATGAGCAACTGACACAAATCGCCATGGCGAGGCGGGTTCGCAGAAAGCAAAATGACAGCTTCGACAGATAGAAATAGAGAAATGCAGCCTCTACAACAAAGACTGTCACTCCCTCATCGACTCCTACTGTCACAGATGCCGATGCTTCAGCCAAGCAGACAACTTGGATGCTACCCATGGTCAACCCTGACTGACGGACGTCTACAACTACTACTATACACCAGACAGTCATAACCAACTAGGCACTTTTTCTACTCAATCCACACAAACCCCCAGCAACTTACTCAACACTCTAAGCGTTGGTTGGATTGGGTGAATTCATAAAAATAGCTTCGAGTTCAATACCTAGCTACAGCAGACGTAAACAAACATTTAGAGAGTTTAATTACAGAAAAATAACTGACACTGTGACATCAAGAAGCGGCATGACAGATTGAACTAGAACAGTCTAACAGTGAACGAAAAAAAATTCGAAATTCTAAACATCTGAAGAAGGTCGGAGCGTACAACGGTTGAAACATCCTGAATAAGTTGTGGGTGTTATTGGGGATGTTTAGGAAATGTGCTGAAACATCTTGGACAAGGTACCAAAGAGGAGAACAACAGTCCGAACAATGTAAATAGTGTAAATAATTAAAATACCTCATTTCAAAAACGTAGAGAAACAATTGCTCTCGTTTTTAGAATGTTGTAAATATAAGACAATACTCAATCATTTTATATTTGCAACATTCTAAAAACAAAAACAATTGATTGTCTATAAAAAATAATTCTTATAAATAAACGGATGTGCGTTGTGGTGCAGAGGATATCGACTCGAAACGACAAACCGGGGAGCCGAATTCGAATTCCAGTTGAATGCCTTGCATTCACTTACTCAGAAAGATATTAATCAGTTCTGGGTTAAATAATGGGACAGACTGACAAGCAGTCTACAGCAGAAAGCAATGACTACCTACTGTGGGATTATCTTCTACCCACTCAGATCGTTTAAAGCGTGTATCGCGTATGGCCCTTAACTGACTGAATTGTAAATAAACATTCTGTGCTTTGTGTCGGATATCAGCTGGAAACAAGAAATCTGAGTGCTGAGTTCAAATTCAAGTTTGATTCATTGCATTCACATAAGCGCAAATAACCTTGAGAAAGATATGAATCCTTCTCTTCTCTCCCCATCTATGGGTTAAATAGAAGAATTGATTGTGTTCTATAGCCTTGGTTGTCAGCCAGTCTACCACCAAAAGTAATGGCAATCTACTTCAGGAAAAACTTTCACATAGTTAGTCATGTCTCGAAAGAGACATGATCACCCAAGTGATCACGTATGACAATAAACTGACTGTATAGTTTTCAATATTTTTGTTGTACCTTATCAAAACAAAAAAAAATTATAAATTCTCTGACACCATGTTTAGGTTTTATTACGATTTTAATCATCTCTTTTTAAAACAATAAATATATTTCAGGGGAGTGAAAGTGGTCAATAGATTTCGCAAGAGTAAAATCGTCTTTTGACACAATTGTGCAAGCATGCAGTAAAGATTATTGGTTGTAATTTGTCTTGATGAAAACCATAGCTAGAATCGTAATCCCGCGACTGTATTGACCTGGGGAATTGCCGTTACACTTTTGCCTATTTTTATCTTCGCTAGGTGTTATGACTTTTAAATTATCATGGATTTATTTTATCAGTATATGTCCGAGAACTTTCTGGTTGTAATATTACGTCTCTGTGTAGCTTCCATTTTTTTTGCAATATCTTTCGCGTAATTTGGATATTTTGTCCATGTTATTCTTTCCATTTGTCAGGAGAACCGCATCCAGACCGATTAATGTTTCTTCTTCATCCCCGAGCTGATTGTTCAGCATTCATTGCCTGAGAAAAGATTAATTATTGCATAGCACTTCAGAAATATTTTCTATGAGGGCACACAGTTTGAATCTTGCCTATAAACTTTGTCTGCAATACGACAATACGAAACAAATAAAAATAGTTTGATGTACGCAATGACATTTGAAAAAAATAACAAGAGACAATTCCAAAGTTCAAGTAGAACTAATACACATTGTCCTTAATCGCAATTCCTTAAACTGATTCTGTAAGTGATTCATACAAAACAGACATAAGAAGCAGCTTTGTTATTGTTTCTTCTTCAGCCTCACTAAGTAAATAATACACGGACGTATAAACATTTACAATATATTTTTTCTTTTTATTATATTGTCCGGGTCAAAAGATCGATTAGTTATTAGGTATTTCCCAAAAGTCTCAAGTAAAGATATATAAAAGAATGGAAATTGTTGTGTTTTATGAATGCGTCGATTTCCCAGATCCGCTATTTCTGATTCATGGAAATGACTCCCAAGAGGATGCTTCTCCGTTCACTACAGTTTTAACATTTTCAAGACTAGGGTCAACCGTTATCTTACCTACGTATTCCTATAAACCCTGCCTCTTATTCTGTATCACCCTACCTCCAGTGATACTTGGGTCATGTTTAGAATATTAATGTAAAAAGAACAAAAAATATTTTTATGAGATGTATAATGAGTTTGAAGGAAATCCATCGCAAATGAAATACAAATGCGGACTAATGTTAACTGAAGATAATATATTAAACTCTCGGTAAATTGGTCCTAAGAAAGGTCAGCCTTGAGAAAGAGATATCATTTGAAATGTAAAACCAATCGATTTAATTTGAATTATTAAGAATAATTGCATTTTCTACATAAACGTAGATGTTCGTTGAGGATATCGGCTCAGAACGATATAGGCTGCCTCACTGCTGTTTCTCAAATAAACTGAGCTGGCGCTGCCTGGCTATTGTCTCTCTCCCCATGAGCGTGAAAGGATTTGTACATATATATATATATATATATATATATATATATATATATATATATATATATAACATAGTGATGATCCACGTATACTGTCTTAATATGTATAGGAAAAACTACTAAAAAGTTGTAAGTTTAAAAATGTATTTTTTGACAGTATTTATTTATTTCTATTATTATATTTGATATTTCAGATCGTCCTCGGCCTTTCATCAGAAACAAATGATTTTAAAATTTAAATTAGAAACGTCTTTGCGATGAGCGTTCGTGGAGAGATTGTTTTTAATGCTAAGTGCTGTAAGCGTTCTTGATCCATGTGCGTTGTGGTGCAGTTGATTTCTTGAAGCGACAAATCAGGGAGCCGAGTTCGAATTCCGGTTAAATGCCCTGCAGTCACTTACGCGCAAATACCATTGGGAAAGGTATTAATCCTTGTGTTCTATAATCTTGAATGGCAACCAGTCTACCAAAGAAGGTAGTGACAACATGTTGCGGGATACTTAAAAAATGCCTACCTAAGCGCTGTGGAGCGCATTCAAGGCAGAATGAAAACAATATTATCACTGTTGGCCATCCATTGCATACCAGACTGTCTCCGGCCAATCTTGTCTATGTCGCGCCACCGGATCCATATTGAATGGAAATAGAGAGGGAGGCTGACGACCATGCGGCAATTGACAAATGGCAAAAAGCGACAGGTGTGGACCCACTGAAGGTCACAGCCACAACTCTGCTGCAACAGGCTTTTCTGTGAAAAAAGATTGGCCTTATCAGCCACCTCCACTTCCACTCCACAAAAAAGAACCTTTATTGACTTGAAGTTGTGGTTTTCCTCGCCTGCAAGTGAAGAACGTAAAATATAATATCTGAGTGTTACTGGCCTCTTGTGCCACATCTGACTTACGGCCATATCACGTTGAAACACCACTTTCCGTTAGATCAGGAATTTAATCAACGTGGTCAGTATCTAAATTGAATGACCGGTTGGGAATACAAGGTGAGTATTCTTCAATGTGTTGGTAGTGTAATGCTTAATGGTTCGGAATTTTTAATCGGCGAGACAGATAATAATTTCTGTTGAGTTCGTTATATTCACTCACGAGCAAATGGTCTTGAGAAAAAGTATGAATCCAGCTCTTCTTCACAAAACTATAGCTTAATTAATTAGACCTGTATCCCTCAACCATTATTTATACAAAATACTAATTTGTTGGCATAAATATAAACAAATACAACCAACATTATACCACATATGAAATATGTTTTCGAAATATAAACGTATAGATATATATGTATGTATATACGATATCAACCCAATTCGTCCGTGCATTGAATACTGTTGCCATATCTGGTCGGATGCTGCTGCTATTCATCTTGAGGGTATCGAAAAAATCCAAAGAAGAATCTGCAACGTAATCGATCCTGACTTGGCATCTGGACTTCAATCACTTTCTCACCGACGTGACGTGGCTTCGCTCTGTCATTTCTACAAATATTTGTATAGCAACTCCTCTAACAAGCCTTGTTTTGTGGTATTTCGCCCACATGAATTTCAGGGTGCTAATAGAATGACTAATGTTGCTGTTGAAATAGTTAAATGTGACAGCCTCTTCTACTCCAACAGTTTATTTTCTCGTGACTCCTGCCTGTGGAAACGCCTTCAATTTAACTCCTTCCCTGATACCTACAAAAATTTAAATGCAGCATCAATTGCCATCTTCTATCTCATTGAATCTCCTGCATCTTCTATCCTTTCTTCAATAACACTTGTACGCAGTTTTGTCTCTCACTGTAATATCATGGGCACTAGTGACAATCCTATATTCCTTGGAGTGAAATAATAAAGAAAAACAACACCCCACTATTTTCTTATCGCAGCTTAGAAGTGGCACAGGGCCGAAAGTATGAAGCTGCCAGTGACTCACTATGCAGTTGTAATTGTTTTAGAGAGACCAGCTTGTTAACCAGTACACCATATCGAGGTGCTTCATATGTGTATGTACACATGTTTACACAGGTTATGACTTATAATGTTGGTGTAGAGAATATCTCAACGTTTGAGAGAGAGCCTTTGTAGATATCATCAAAAACTTCATTCAGTAATGGATTTTGTTAATTTTCCCCTCATTGTGCTGATCACTCGAAAATTTTAGCAAAAGTCAAATCCCTCCGAAATTTTTAATTATTATACGGATTTCATTTAAAAATAGTCAATTATAATTCATCACCCTGCAAAAAGTAGCCGTCCCGTCTCTTTCAGTGATGACAATGGCGGTTCTCCTTCCTTAAACCTGTTGTAAGAAAATACTGCTGATGCGAAGAAATTGTACACGCAGAATGAGAAAACAAAGTAAAGATGCTTGAAGTTTCGTGTAGAATCATTAAATATCTGATAATGTCTCTTAATGAATAATGATTGATTAAAAATCTTTGAATAGAAATCTTATGATGGAAATGATAGAAAAAATGAGATAGAAAAGCGAAATAAATAAATAAATAAATAAAGTAGTCCAACTGAATCGTTTCATTTCAACATGATTTCCAAATAATACAAATTTTAATTAATAAGGAATTAACCAGACTGGTCAATGGTAGTCCAGATTATGGCAATGCACACAACTATTTGACAAACGAAATTAATTATTTTCACTGAGTTACTGATAACAGTAGATCGTGTATACACAATAGGAGGTGATTAGAATCACGAGTTGATTAAAACTTTTCTAATTAACATGCAGATTTTAATTTTGTTCACTTAAAGTCTCACATTTTCCCGTTTCTTGTTTCATTGTTTCTCTAGAATTAGGAGACGCCCTGTAATCTCGTTAATATCGAAGCAATTTTTCTACCCTTTCTTCAATACAACAAAGACTTTCTTGTTGGTCGGTTAGAATTGTAAAAAGAAAGGAAGTTTGATATTTCAAGAAAAAAAAGGTATGGAAATATATCGATATGTGTTCCTCTCTTAGTTGAATCACGATTGAAAAATTTGAAAAAGATTTCCCAAAGATTTAACAAGTGTGTTAATTCTTTTTCTTATAACAAAAATCGTACCTCAACATATTTTAACGTTTTTTAACTATAAAAATAATTTTATTCAAGTGATTGTACTTCACTCAATAGGTATCAAATTCATTTCTTTTTATAAATGTCAGTCTTTTAATCGATTATTTTACAGGATGAGGCAAAAGTCGCACACGATAGGGGTCAATGGATAGATCAAAGAGGCTCTATTGTGTAGCCGCCAAGGTCACCAGACCTCACACCTTTTTTCTCTGGGGATATTTAAAATCAGTTGTATATCAGACTCGCCCCCGAAATATTAAGAAAATATAAAGAATTAAATGTGAATGCATTAAAATGTCAGAGTAAACTCTTCGACGTGTTAATGAATCATGCAGAAAATTGAAATGTCTTTTGAAAAACGAGGACATTTTGAACATTACGTATAACAATTGGGTAACTAGTAAATAACATTTATATGTGTAATTATACTTTTAAAAAGATTATCGCTATGATGGAAGGGTTTTTGCATCACCCTCTATATCCAGTCTAAATTATAATTTAAATGAACACTTCTGATCACATTCACGATTTAGGGAAAAATTAACAGACAATACATGCATGCTCTACCATGAAAATAAACACAAAAGCTTTTAATTCTTGGAGCCATCGTCAATCAAAATTAAAAGCTAATTATTCCTATAGTAGCATTGTTGTAAAATGCTTATAACACTAAAAATATAAAATATCTAAGTTAAGATTTATAAATAATATGAGGAAAAAACTAGTTTGAAACATGTAAATTGGAATCTTTATATTCCCACTCTTATAACATATAATTTTGAAATTAGCGTTGTGTTCTTAAATGTATCTTGAAAATTCGTCAATCATGATGTCTAACTCTTTCAGAAATATCTAAAATGTCAGCTGCATGCAACAGTTTCTCCGACAAAAATTAAAATGTTTTTTAGAGAGTGAAGCCTGTGGATTTCAGCAAATACCATCGTTCTGCGAACTTTTTGGACTGACGCTACAGAATCACAGACAAAATACAGTACAAATAATGGAATCCATATCACTTGAGAAATTTCAACAAAAGCAACAAATAGAATAGATAGAGCATGTATGGGGAAGTGAAAATAATGACATATACAAAATGATAACATTTCACAACACTTCAAACAAAATCAGTAAAACCTCTTATAAGTAAGCCTCGATCTGACGATGCTAGTTAACACCTGCTACGAGTCTGTTATTAATGTTTTGGTTTTGTAAGAATTTGCTCACAACCCAGCCTATTGTGTGTTCTGTTTCGTTTTCTCATGAGAGATCCTCTCCTTCTTCAAGTTGGTAGTTTGACAGAGTCTATTGTTCTTCATGCTATAGGGTCTTCCAATAATTTGGTCCGATATCAAATGTGAATTAAGTTTATAAATCTAATGATTTTTTAAATTTAATTCAGATTTAACAACTTCAGTCTTTGGTAATTTCAACCATGGAAAGATTAACACAGGGATAATGTATTGAATCCTATTACAAAAGTAGACATTTACACTAGAGAAGTTCTTAGATCACATCATCTCTCGAAACAGTGATGTCAATTGGCCACCACGATCGTGTGATTTGTCGCCCTTAGATTACTTTAGGGTAATTGCAAATGTATAATTTATGCCAACAAGGAAATAAGAATTCAGCAGTTGAAGGATGAGATAATAAGGCATATTGGTGAAATCGAGAAAAAACTATGAAAGGAAGTCTTCAAAAATGTTGAATATCGAGTTGAGGTCTGCCCCTGAAGACTTGACAAAAATTTGGACAATATTATTTTTCATACATAACTGCCATTATCCAATAGGGAAATCAAACAGATTACACCAATAACACTGTTTTATTTACTGCTGACGCCGTCTTAATGGAACACCCTATAGTTCTGAAATTGAAGTTTAACTTCTGTTAGACTGCCTGCATTTGAATTTTGAATTTAGCTGATATTAGTTCTGAAACATATAAAATAAAATAAACAGAAATTCAAACTCTGGCCACCGATTTCACTTTCAACGCCTAAGCACCTTCACACATAAAGACCTTTTTTATTCGAAAAGATTTCTTTTTAGGCAGAATAATTATTGAAAGAAGTGTCTGTACGTTAGAAACGTTTTATAGGGACATTTTTAACATTAAATATTTTGTTCTTAATGTTAAATTGTTTTTTAGGTTGTCAGTCACTTACAAGAAATAAATTGGTTTTAGTTTAAAATATACATACCATAAGGAACGAAAAAAATTGATAAATTTCTTTACATTTGTGTAAGTTCTTGGGGAATGATTTGTCGTTGAAAACATAAAAAGAGATGTGGACTTCTATGTAATTCCAATTATCCTATATTGCACTGAATGCAGTATAATTTTCTTTTAAAGAAAGAATGTAATATAACAGAAATGGGGTTCTACAGATGGATGCTAAGGATGATATTGACTAATCGTGTACGCAACAAAGAAGGTTTAAGTGCAATGTAAACAAGAACGACGTATATAGGGATGGCTGGAATACTGAGTAGATGTCACTGGAAACTTATTGCTTCATTTCGATACATTTGTATATAGAAACATGTTACAGAAATTAAAAAAACTTGGTTATAAACAACCGACAATTCAGACTTCCCACCCAGAACTAAGGCTCAACTAAATAACGTCCACATTACACCCTCGCTGGTCGCCAAGATAATTGCACCACATGACCCACACAAAGCGAGCGGCGGTGACGGAATCCCAGTTATAGTACTGACGAAATGTGCCCCAGAACTCTCCTCTGTCCTCTCTAAACTCTATAACCTCTGCCTATCTGCTTCCTGCTTTCCTGTCTGTTGGAAGTCCTCCTGCGTAGTACCTATATTTAAGAATTCTGGCGAACACTCAGACCCCGCCAATTACCGTCCTATTAGTCTCCTTCCAATCTTTGGCAAAGTTTTTGAAGCCATTATCAACGCCGAGGTGATTCAGCATCTCATGGGCAACGGGCTTCTCTCTGACAAACAGTACGGGTTTCGCTTCACCAGGTCTACTGCTGATATGCTAACGACCATTACCGAGTATATATACCGGGCACTCGACAAGAATGGTGAAGCCCGAACCGTTGCCTTGGATATCTCCAAAGCATTCGACAGGGTCTGGCATGCTGGCCTCTTGTGCAAACTGCGGAGCTATGGGATAACTGGACATCTGTTTGACCTCATCCAGTCTTTCCTCTCTAACCGCACATTGAAGGTGGTATTAAATGGGCATGCCTCCCAAAACTACCATACGAACGCGGGCGACCCTCAAGGTTCCATCCTAGGTCCCACGCTCTTTCTGATCTACATTAATGATCTCCCCGACACCATTAGATCCCAAGTTGGCATGTATGCCGACGACACAACAATCTACTCTCGCATCGATCAGAAACCAGGTCTGGACGACAAAGTGAACCTCGCTGCCGTACTTGAAAGGGACCTCCACTCCGTAGTGGCCTGGGGTAGGAAATGGTTGGTAAATTTCAATGCCTCTAAAACAAAGCTGTTATCAACTAACCACCATAGACAATCGCATCTACCTCCCATTAGCATGGGACAGGCTAGCCTCCCAGAGAGTAAAATACTACGCCTCCTTGGCCTTACACTTTCGGCGGACCTCAAATGGAATGACTATATTGAATCCATTGCCAAATCTGCTGCTGTGAAAGTCGGCTCCCTGTGCAGGGCCCGGAAGTTTTTCCCACCTGAATCTATTCTGCACATATACAAATCTACCATCCGCCCGTGTATTGTATATTGCTACCATATCTGGTCGGGTGCCCCTGCTGCTCTCCTAGGGCTTCTTGCCAAAATACAAAGGAGAATCTGTAACGTAGTTGATATTGACTTGGAACAACGGCTGCAGCCGCTCTCTCACCGGCGTGATGTGGCTTCCCTGTGCCTCTTCTACAAGTACTTTCATGGCTTCTGCTCCGATGAGCTTAGATCACTGGTGCCGCCTAAGCACGAATTTACACGAGATACTAGATTGGCAACTAGGTCCCACCCTTTTACAGTTAAACAAATAAGATGTAACCGTAAATTCTACTCCAACAGCTTCTTTTCTGTCGCTTCCCGCCTGTGGAACTCCCTTCCACAAGTCTGCTTTCCCGACAGTTACAATCTCCAGGTGTTTAAATGTAGGGTCAATAGACACCTCCTATCACACTAACTCCCAACTATTCTCAGAACACTCTCATCTACCCAACCCTCATTCTCGGTATCCTTACCCGCCTATCACCCACCCTCTGACATGTCCTATATTTAATCATCCTTTCTCCACTCTACGTAGCCCCTTGCGCTGTAGTTGCAGTGACATGCCTTGCTCGGGGTGAAACGCTTATAAAAAAATATATATATATATATATCGAATTAGAAAAAAGCTATTTGATATTTCTGAAAAAAAAAAGAAAGAAAAAGGCTTGAAAAATTCACACTTGGAAAATATATCGAAAGTAAAACAAACAAGGAAAAGCCTATCAAACTAGTGTAGATGCATTATAGAACAGGGTACAGGGAACAGGGTACAGGGTGTGTGGCAAAAAAGAGAAATATTGCTAATAGAGACAAAGATAGGAAGATGTGGAATGTCATGATTATGCATGTAATGATGAGACACGTTACATAGAAGGCAGTCATAATTTTTTACACTGTGCCTTATGAATACAACACGTTGAAATACCATTTCTGTACCGTCACAAACGGTAAGTAACTTCGAGCCCGCTCAGTAACTAAATGAGTGCAAACCTGGGAATAACAGGAGCTGTAATCCTGGATTTACAAGTCGCAGTTATTAATCGGAGAGCCGAGTTAGTATTTTCGTTGGGTTTGTTATATTAACTTATGCAAAAACACCCTTGAAATAGGTAAGAATCAGCCCTTCCAAACCAGTAAATTAAAATATACATTCATATTTGCATCGAATTTAGAACCAATTATTTTTTGGTAAAAATATTGATAGGGTCAACATTAAAAACAGTTTCTATTAACCTTTCTGAATGCCTGACAAATTTCTCAAAACTTTATAGGGATAAATCATTTGTACCATATATAAAATCTAAACCAGAACAGAAAGGGTTTACTACACAGTACCGATTATGCTAATTATGTAAATATATTTTTTTAAAGAATTACATGAAGCAGATGTTTTAGTTATGTAGGGTAGAAAAAATATTTTGCCGTTTCTCAACCTACAAACTTACCGCAAACTTGTCGGCTTTTTTCTGTTTTGATCACACCGGACAGATTCACATGGGCAACAGTCTAAAATAATATATTTTTCGAAGATATAGATTTTTTTTTCTAATGAAAAAGACCTTGCCTAATTTAATGCAATACTTTTCTTTGATTTAATTGGAGTGTGCATTAAAGCATGTCTAAACAGTCTGCAGTAACCGAGAAAACATTCCCAATGCAAAGATTTTCGTCTTTAGAAGCAAGCACAAAGGATAATTGTAAAAGGAAGGACAGCATGGTGAAAAGAAAAAAACACACACACACACACAGCTGATATCATCATTAAATATTTTAATTCGCTTGAAGATTAGTTGTATTTTTCTCTCTCCCATTAACACATACGTATATGTTTATTTTTATAAGAAGAGTTGAAAAGTTTTTAACCGAACCCACTTTCCAAAATATGATCAAAGGAAATGCTTCTTGGTTTTACTGATAACTTTTCAGCAACTCTTGGTATAAATATGTTTTATTAATCAAAATCTCTAGAGTTGTTATGCTTTTATATGAAAACATATTAAAACGTATCTCAAAATGAAGGGGAGTCTCTTTCTCTTCAAATGTTTGTATCTTTAGTCCCACTTTCTCAGATACTCTCCTCTCTCTCTCTCTCCCTCCCACCTCTCTCGCTCTCTCTCTCTCGAATCGCTGACTGACACCAATTCGGTTGGGATTCAATCCTAGGTTAGAAAGCATTCAGATATCTAACAGTACTGATGAGCTGTGATACAGCGAAAAAGATCTGTCTGCGGATGACTGTTTACGCTCTCACACACTGACTGAGCATTCTGGAAGAATGGTAGACTTTGAAAAAACAGTAGCTACTCAATCATCTACACATTGCTCATGCAGTAATGAATTAGAGCACTCTGGCTATTGGAGTATGACACATTATACGCTAAAAGTCTGTCTTCTTCTGCCGAGCGCCCATAGCCCACAGATACATTCGCCGAATGACGCCAATTCGGTCGGGTTTCAATCCTGGGTTAGAAAGCAATCAGATGTCTAACCGTGCTGATGAGCTGTGATACAGCGAAACAGATCTGTCTGCGAATGACTATATATATATATATATATATATATATATATATATAAAATATACGACTTAAATCATTAAATAACATCACCGATTTACATTTTTTCGAGCTAAATGTTCATCACATCGTGTTTTCTCAACACAGATAAATTATATTTTTTTAAAAAATAGGCCGAAGGGATACCCCACGGCTTACGTATGCGAGTAACATAGTTGAAACATTTCATTTCATATTAAAATGATTTATCATTAAAAAAAATATCCAAATAACTTTCAAAATGAATTTTAAGAAAATTCTTTAGAAAAGCTAACTTGAGAATTCTTGATTTCATGAGAAAATCTCACTGAAAAATGTCCTTGTGCTCTCAATGTTCTTAGTTTGTAAAACTCTGTGATTTCTTTTTTTTTGTCTACTTTCCATAAAAGAATCTTGTGATTTTAGTAATGAACAAGGAAAGAAATTTCTTCAGAATCTCAAAGTAATAGAAGAAAGATAACAAACAGATAGGATGTTAACATGATGGCTGACTTCCGCTGGAGCATTAAAAGGGATCCACATTTTCAAAAGCACCATCGAGTTTCCAAGGAGAGAAGATCTTTACGGTTAGATGGATAAAAATGAGTATATTTTTCATCCGTTTGTATCGTCTCTGTTTTGATTCCAAAATTGATGATACATGATTGCCCTAATTTAATTTTGGTTGAAATTTTTCTGAAAACATTTTCCGAACTGTAAATGCTGAAAATGCATTATTTATGTTACTGGCATACCTTTTTCTTTTATAATAAGTTATACTAAACCGAAAAACTTTTAGATTTGTTCACCGTGACCCTAGCGTAGCCCTATTAAATAGGTACTATGACCTACTTTAAGCCAAAATAAATTTTTTTAAACCGTGAAAAATGAACTTCATTTTCATATTCAGTGTGAAAAATACCCAGAAACATGTGCCAATTGCCCAGCAAATTTTTGTTCGAAAAATTGTTAACCGATGTACTTTTATTTATTTTTATGAAAATTTCTCTCCAAGCAAGATAGTATGGCCACTGGTAGGTAAGGGTTTACATAAGAGATGAGTAACGAGGAAGAGGAACAAGTTACAGGGTATGTCACATAATGTATAAGAGAAGGGTGAGATCACTGGTGTGAAGAGAGCTGAATGTGAGTAGAGTGGAAAGGTGGAAGAACATGATACACGGATTGTCAGATAATGGATGCAAGTGAAGGAGATAAGAGATTGCATTTAAATTCTTAGAGATTGTAGTTGTTAGGGAAGCAAGTTTACGAAAGTGACTACCATAGTCGGAAAGTGCGAGAAAAGAAGCTATTAGAGTAGAAGTTGAGGTAACATTTGATCGGTTTCCCAGTAAAAAAAGGTGGGACCTAGTCGATAGTCTAGTTGCTCGATTCAATTCATGCCCAGGGGGCACCTGGGATCTAAGCTCATCGTAGCAAAAGCCGTGAAAGCCTTTGTAGAAGAGACAGAGGGAAGCCACATTATGTCGGTGCGAAAGTGACTAAGGTTGAGCTATTTCCTTTTTTTTTTGCTCTACTCTATTTCTTGTCTTTTCACTTAATTCAGCAGTTAATATTCATCTCTCTCTCTCTTTATATATATATATATATATATAGTCATCCGCAGACAGATCTGTTTCACTGTATCACAGTTCATAAGTACGGTTAAACAGCCGATTGCTTTTTACCCAGGATTGAAACAAGACCGATTTGGCAACATACCTCTGAGCTATGGGTGTTCGGTAGAAGAAGGCAGACATTTTAGCGTGTATATTATCATTATACATGCCCAATAGCTGACAGTGTTCTAATTCATTGCTGAATGAACGATGCGTAGATGCCAGAGTAGCTACTGTTTTTCACAGTCTACCATTCTTCCAGGGTGCTCAATCAGAGTGTGAGAGCGTATATATATATATATACTGGCAGTATAGCCCGGCGTTGCTCGGGTGTAATGAAAGCTTTAAAACTAATCCATGGTCCGGGAGCTGAGGCTCTTTCGACGTTGACACGAAAGACTAAAAGCAATAGTTGTTTCCAGTTAAAGCGAAACCGTAGACTGAATGAAAAATTAATGGATGTAAGTCAAATTTTGATTTCCTGGTATCGATGTCAAATGAGTATTTTTCATCGTGCACTGAATTTTGAAGGCTAAATAAGTGCTCTGAGTAAATGGTATCATGTCTGAGACTAAGAACTACAATTATACTTACTTAGAGCCAAACAGGAAGCAAAAACTGAAATAAAAGGGCTGAAAAAAATACAGACATACAGGCAGATGAACAAACACGCACACAAACATCTTGCCTTTTATACATATATATATATATACGCACACATATATATAATCGATTTTCTGCACTATTGTAAGAACTGCAACCTTGAAACTACTGAATATCGTTTCTTATGTCTTTGTCTATAAGTATATCAAATTTGATTAAAATCGGACCACTCCTTCTATAACCCGATTTTTTCGATAATTTTTTTATCGGGGGTACCGCGACATAAAACTTAGCTAAGAACATTCCCAGACGCTTATAGTACAACTGTGTAAATTTTCAAGAAAATCGGTTCAGCCGTTTCGGAGTCTATAGGTAACGGACACACACACAGACACACACACAGACAAAGCTTTATTTATAAATAAGATTATATATATATATATATATATATATATATATATATATATATATATATATGCATAATTTGCAGGAATATGACAGTAACTGAAATTAACAATTAACTTAGATTAATTATTTACAATTAACAAATCAATATGTCTAAAGTAAATATTAATAATAATTTCTCACTTTAAAAATTTAAAAATTCAACCTATTTTAAAACAACGTTCTTTATACATTCGCTTATTTTGCTGGAGATAGTATCTCTTATATTATTAATCAACAAAAGCCTAAATTCTGACATTGGCTTAACATGCACGACTTCTTCGCATAGGATTAATTGTAAATTGTCGAAATGTGGGGAAATTCATGTATATACTGATCAGTAGATCACAATTACTCAACAGACTTAGAATATTATACAGAATGTATTGCAAGACAGACGTCAAAATTCGAAAAACCATTATAATTCAAACGAAACATCCGATGTTAAATATAATAGCTTTCTCGATCGGATATCGTATTTTCAAGTCTGTATAGCAAAGAAGATCGCGTATAAACACACGATACTTGCTTTTTTCGCGTGATCGTTACAGAACGTCATATTCAACGGATTTCAATTCTAATCCACCTACGAGACTCTGCAAAGACAGCAACAAATTACGTGTGTATCAGCACCTACTACGGAAAAAAAAGAATCATTAACAAAATAAGTTTATAAAAAATCAACTTACTTGTACACATTTTTTTAATTTAGAGACTGAATACAAGCTGACATACCTAGGCATTTATGCTCACTGCGTAGAATAACGTAATACAATTTGCTCTTTAGTTTGTGTGAGTGTGTGTTTTATTTTATTTATTTATTTTTTCATTGGAGGGGGTTGTTCTATAAGGGAAATTGAAAGTGAATCGGACAGAATTCCGCCCTTAACTGACAGAGTTCAGCCCGAACTCATCCTTGTTGGACTTTCTGCCTCCGAGCGGAGAGGAACCCAGTCGAAGCTCTGCCAAAGGGCAAAATCTTATCTTGAGAAATCTAGAACTTATGCAAGGTCTACGAGAATTTTTTTCCGACTTTAAGAGATCGAAATTTCAACGTTAAAAACAGACCACGTGTCACAACTGGCCTCAGTGGAAAAAGGAATCGTCAGATGGAGTTAGAATTCTACATAATTCTGTTGGTTTATTCAGGATTGTCTTAAAGGCATGAATCTACACTTCCTTGAGTATTATTATTAATTATCTTGTCAATGTATCTAAATACTAACAGTAGCATTGGCGAAGAAGGGAATGTATGAATGAGTATTTCTGGAAGTCGCCTCTTTACCTTACGTGGCAGTAGCAATATACTCCAAAGAACAGCATCGGGAAAAGAAATTGAGGACACATGGCCCAGTTGATAAAAGGATTCAGTTCAAAATTCCAATCATCTAAAAACGGTTGGCGTATAAAAAAACAAAAAAATGAATATGGCAATAAAGATGAGGGCAACAGACCGAACAATGCAAATAATGAAGTTTCATCTTGTTTTTTTTTTAATTCTTAGAACCGCTCAGTTATTGACATTCTTGTTTCCACAAAAGTTAAGCATGCACTACTAACATCAGGTATTGAACTCACAATTACTATATAAACCAGTGGCCGAAACAAATATTTAGTCCCCTTATTTATGAGTTTAAACTACTTCTTCCAATTTGAAAAATATTTGATCGCAGAAAATAAAACCTTGGAAAACTTTTGAATAGTTTTACGTCCCTCTTGTTCACCATAACTTCCGTTTTAATCAAGAAAAAAAATAGATGATCAAAAGTATCCTCCTTAAAAAGACGACAGTTTTATGTATTCAAATGGCAATTCATATTGCTACACCTGTGTTTAGAACATTTGACTATGTAACAGCATTAGTTCTTTCTGTGATGAAATGTTTTAAAAAATTATTTAAAATTAAAAAAACAAAACTTATAGGATTAATGAAAGCTTGTTTTTTTATAAAATAGTGAAGGGTTTATTAGCCATGTTGAAAACAATTTTCGAAACAGAGCTTATTTTTACGAAAGTGATGCCATTTATTGTGTTTTAGTTCTGTAAAACTGGCTTCTCAACAGAAACTAGACGTGTTTTATTGCTTCAGATGACAACTAAACGCGTCATCTGTTAGGATATTATGATATAAACCAAGAGAACGCGCATATCTCTGATAGAAAGAGGGAAAAAGAGAGGAACAGAACGTTGTAAACATAAAATTGTAATCACTTGTAGCTAATGTAAGTGTCGTCTGGAATATTAATGGCGGGAAGTTTTCAACTTATGAAACAATCGTGCCGATTGGAATAAACACTCTACAGTGGATCTTTAGATAAATTTAAGAAAATAGTCGTGTCTTGTTGTAAATCATCTCAAAAATAATAATCTTTCCATATTCATAAGTAGCGTCCTGAAGGGTAAATTGAAGGAAAGAAGTTAATCGTGTCGATAACTATATAGACAAATGCAAAGTGAAATAAAAGTAAAAACTCAAGTAAAAGAAAAAAGCTTTAAAAAATACAAAGAATACAAAGAATAGACTATTTACATTATTTATATTCAGATTATATCAGTTGTTGCGCCCTACAAATATATGCATATCGATAGGGAATTCTCAACTAAACCCTTTATTTAATATACTGGGAAAGATTGTTCTCGTTCAGCTGCTCATGTCAAGAGATATCTTGCTTATTTCTTAATTACTGTTTAGTTTATGCTCACCGATTCACACACACAAACACACACACACACACAGATAGATAGATAGATAGATAGATAGATAGATAGATAGATATGAACAGACTGAGATAGATAGATAGATAGATAGATAGATAGATAGATAGATATGAACAGACTGAGATAGATAGATAAATAGATAGATAGATAGATAGATATGAACAGACTGAGATAGATAGATATATAGATAGATATGAACAGACTGAGATAGATAGATAGATAGATAGATATGAACAGACTGAGATAGATAGATAGATATGAACAGACTGAGATAGATAGATAGATAGATAGATATGAACAGACTGAGATATATATATATATATATATATATATATATATATATATATATATATAGATAGATAGATAGATAGATAGATATGAACAGACTGAGATAGATAGATAGATAGATAGATAGATAGATATGAACAGACTGAGATATATATATATATATATATATATATATATATATTTAGATAGATAGATAGATAGATAGATAGATAGATAGATAGATAGATAGATAGATAGATATTCATTGAATACTGTCTCCAAGGAGGAATTTTATTATTTGTTTCCATCATTTTCGCATTTGACCGTATTTCTGGAGAAAAGGAATGTAAAAAAATCCATAATTATTGTTCGAAGCGCTTTCTGCTATTCTCCGGACATTTTCAAGTGTGTGATATATTCGTTATTGTCATTTTACCCTCATGTTTTGATTGTAACGCATTAATTTATGTTGTGTTGTTTTGAAAACGGAGCGTTCATTGCAAGTTCCCACTTGCAGTGCGCGACTGGAAATCGCTTGATATCTTTCAATTTTAAAAAAACTTTCAATATACCATTTCCACTATAAAATAATGTAGGGTAAAAGAGTATTTGCTTGCAAAAATGAATTTTATCAGTAAAACTACTGATTGTTGCTAAACATTACCACAATACAACACTGCATACACACACACAAAGAAAGAAATATATATATATATATATATGTGTGTGTGTGTGTGTGTGTGTGTGTATGTGTGTGTGTGTGCGCGCACGCGTGTGTTTACCGTTTGTTTCACGTCTATTACACGAATTTTAGCTAGATCAATACCCAGATGGGTGGCCGCTAGAGAATACCAGGTATAGTATGTTTGGTGGTGAGAATGGTCTAATTAAATTTATTGAGAAATCGGAGATTCGGGTTCAAATTCAATTTTAGTTCGTGACATTCACTTAAGCGTAGTTACTCTTTGGAGTCGTAAGAATCCCTCTTCCCACCTCTCAACTATGTTAAATAGCAGGACTTTCTGAGGTCTATCACTTTTGTTATCAACTAGTCTAGGTAAAGGAAAACTATGAATACAAATCAGTCTGTTCTGTTGGGGGTGGGCAAAGCGTGGAAGCGTGGATTAACTTATTAGTGGAGCCAACTGCTTGCATCCAGCTAAGTGATGGAAAACTACTAAGACAAAAAAGAAAAAAATTGCTTACGAGTAAAGCATTAAATGTGAATTGCAGGACAGAGACAATCGGTCTCTTTTGCAAGTTGTTCAGCAAAAACTTAAAATATAATAAACATTCATTCGTCTTTCTAGATTGGAGAATCCACCCATATGTTTGAGTGTATTTGCTTGTTTGCGTGGCTATATATGAACTGGTCGATCTTCATATTCGTTTTTGTTTTGTATTTTGAGATGCAATCTTTGTTATCTATCTATCTATTTATCTATCTATCTATCTATCTATCTGGCCATTTACGTGTTTAAGAACATTTTCAATATTGCCATTCTCTCAATGCATATGTATTTGTGTGCTTGCCTTGTCGTGTAAGCGTGTGTTTGTCTAAAAGAGAGAGAGATAGGAGTGAGAGAGAGAGAAAAATATATAGAGAGAAGAGTAAAAGAGAAAGAAAGAACAAGTAATTACAGTCATGTATCCAATGCTCGGTGTTACCCTAATTATCCTCTATTCCACAACTAAAATCGGCCATTATGTTCGCCTGAAGATAGTTGTGCGTGCCGTCGAGTGAATGATAGTAATGAAGACATCCGAGAGACATTTAATAAAAGATTTAAACTCTTTGTTTCCGTGGTAACCTTAGAGCATCCGACATTTGTATATCAAAAGAACAAAGAGCAGAGTCTCATACTCTTTTACTTTTAAACAGGTTTTAACAGACACGTTGTATATTGCTTAATCGCTAAGTCCATGAACTGCGTTAGAAATTCGGCGGATCAAAAATGGCTGTTTATTTTAGAACTATTTGCACATGTACTAAAAACAACTATCTTGTCTTATTACTATTATTATTTTTTGCGTCTCAATCTTTAAATATATATGTTTAATATTGGTTGCTCTGCTTTTTGAAGAGGCAGTTTATCCAACTTCCAACTTACATTTGAATCTTTCACCATCCTGATGACAAAGAAAATCTCTGTGCAAGAATACATAAATCTGGTAAAACTTTTACACTTGCAACACTAAAACCTACAGACATTTTTATTAACCTACACACAAATTATAATAAAAAAAATGAGCTTCATGAATGAATATTTAGAAATATTATTTATGTTCGTTTAATATTCTCAGATAGCGGGGTCAATATGAGAGCGTAAACATTTACGACATTGACTGCAGGAGAAGGCTTGGTAGCCGGATGGATCTCAAATCCTCGGTTTCTATTCTAAGG
This sequence comes from Ascarosepion bandense, assembly GCA_037127315.1. NCBI lineage: Eukaryota > Metazoa > Mollusca > Cephalopoda > Sepiida > Sepiidae > Ascarosepion > Ascarosepion bandense. Next base: position 2,307,122 of record JBBBDQ010001440.1, read on the forward strand.
AGAATGTTTCATTATACACTTTAGCAACCATGTTAAATCTAGTTGAAAACACAGATGAAGAACTTCCTGTTCACGATGTAATTATATTCACTGGCATGCCACTTCACTTCGCTGGTTTCTCAGAATTAAAATGTTTTTTTTAAACAAGATCTTTATCTTTCTCATGTGCGGATTTGCGTTTTTGTAGCATATGCACTAAGCTAAGGCTCCAAGGTTAGTCTCTACGCAGCAATTTTTAGATTGTCTTTACTACAAATATTTCACGGTTTCTGCTTTGACGAGCCTTTTGCCCTGCTGTTCAGACCACATATATTTACTCGTTCAATATAGGCTTATTAGAAAGTAACTTCATATTTTATGTATGAGTGGCCAGCCAAGAGTTCTGACGTAACACATTTTGATTTTTTTCTTTTATTGAATTCCCTTCCGTTTACTTGCTACCATGATAGCTACAATCTCCAAAAAATTTAAGCTCGATGTCAATTGACGACTTCTTCCTTTTTGATTTCAATCCATCTCTTAACCTTTCTTCAACACCTCTAGTACCTTGCTTTTATTATCTCACTGTAACCCCATGCGCCCCTGTAGAAGTCCTGTCTATTTTGGGGTGCAGTGATTAAAAATATGTAACAGTTTAACTTACACTGCACATTCGGATTATTTAATACAAATATAACAGTATTGTATACGTTGTTCAACGTTTTACGGTGGTAACACAGATTCAACGATTTAATGCAAGAGAATGCTTAATGAGGTTTTGATGTTAATATTAAATAGTTAAAAAAATGAACAAGGAAACCAATTAAGTATCGAAGAAAAGAAGGGAAAACAAAATAACGGATTAAGAATAATTAGATACCATACATTGAGTTCAGAGAAGGTGCCAGGAATATTCAAGAATGAAATAAACGTAAATGGTTCATCCAGATTAGATCTTCACTGACATAACCAGTTGCTTCCATGACAATATGACAAGAATTTATGATCTCCTACAAATTTTCTAGAAGAACTCTTGCTAAGTTCATATGAAACACACATATTTCTTAACTGTTCAGATTATTACCAAAATTCAAACCAGGCCACATTTAAAAAAGCACCACTTTTACACAAGTAAGGTAATGCACACTTTATTGAAAATTATGCCAAAGCTACTGAAATGTTATCAGATAAACAAGACGGGTTAAAGACAAGAGAGACCAGAAGGTATGATGGCTAGGTCACTTATAATTCATTCTCCCTATCGTTGCTACTAATTCTGATTCTATTGAACATACCTTAATATGCAAAAACACATCATAATAGTTACTCATATTATTATAATAGACTGCTAGAATAATTCAGACATTTAGAATTAGAAGGTAATTTCGCTCGCAAAAGAAAAAAGAAAAAAATGAGAAAATCTTGTTGATTTTTTAAATCACTTTTTTGATCTATTCGAGATCATCTAGTCAATTGTTTTTTAAATGAATCTAAAAGCATCTACTTTGACATTCAAACATTTACACTTAACTGATTTTCATATCCATGGTGGAAAATACCTTCTTGTACTGAAGGCCCCAAGTTTTCATTAGAAAGATTACCAAATAGTTTATACAGAAAGATTAACAATTCTTTACCCTTTATGTGCTTTTAAATTCTTTAGTTTGTTATGAATAAATTTGTTGGTTATCAATATATTTTGTTATTTTATTCTCTAAAGTTGATTTCCAGCAGAGACAAATAATTTATCAAGGACGCATAAATGCAAAATCTGAAATCTCAGCGGAATGACAACGGTCGCTGAGAGGAATCTATGTCAAATCTGCACGCCGGTGAGAGAGACACTGCAGGTGGTCAGCCAAGTTGGTATCAATCACGTTACAGATTCTTCGCTGTATTTTGTCAGGAACCCCGAGGAGAATAGAAGGGGCACCCGACCGGGTGTGGCAGCAGTACTCAATACACGGGCGGATGGTGGATTTATATAATTGCAGGATAGATTCAGGCGGAAAGAATTTTCGGGCCCTGCACAGAGAGCCGACTTTCATAGCTGCAGATTTAGCAATAGATTCGACGTCGTCATTCCACTTGAGGTCCGCTGAGAGTGTCAGGCCAAGCAGGCGTAGTGATTTACTCTCTGGGAGGCAATCCTGTTCCATGCTAATGGTGGGGGAGGTGCGGATTGGAGGTCTTTCTCAAGTTCGGCAGCGAGGTTCGCCTTGTCACCAACACCAGATCTTTGATCGAGGCGAGAGTAAACTGTGGTATCATCGGCGTACATGCCTACTTGTGATCTTATGGCATCGGGGAGATCTTTGATTTAGATTAGAAAGAGAGTAGGACCGTGAATAGAGCCTTGGGGTACACCCGTGTTTGTAGGGTAGTTCTGGGAGGCATGACCGTTTAATACCACCTTCAGTGTGCGGTTAGAGAGGAATGACCGGATAAAGTCCAACAAAAGTCCAGTTATGCCATAGCTTCGCAGTTTCCGTCGAAGGCCGGCATGTCATACTCTGGCCGTATTCTTTGAAGCTCTTGACAACCTTTCTCATGTTACACCTCTCACACCTTGCCCTGCAATCCATTTGCCATCTTCTACTTCTAACGCATCAAATATATAAGTTGTTGCGCTTCCCTGTATTTTTCCTCTCTTATCCTATGAGTATAAGATTCTCTAAGATATTTTTCCTCATTACATGATACAGAAACTTCAGCTGTCTCTTTCTGATGTTCACGCATTAAACAAACTTCTTTTTTCTCTTAGGTCTGCTGTGTCGTTTCAGGACTTTTGTGATCATAGGTCTTCATACTTTCCTAACAGTTGCAGCACTTAGTAAGGTTTCTCTTTCTGCCACTCCTCTCGTTCACTTTTCGGATACCGATGTACACAAACTTGTTATTTACGTAACTCGCTATTCATCTGTCTATCGGTTTATCAATATATCACGATTTCTTTTAATTTCCGGTCTTCTTTTACACATTATTTCCTAGAAATTTTAAACATCTCTTTTTGATTCTAAGTACATCTTCTATGTTCCCCGTCTTTTCAGGACGTAGACGATCATGGCTTTCCACATCTCCCTATCTCTTATGGCTCTTAGCACGCTTTCTCTTGTTACACTACGCAGCCCTCGTTCTTCATCCACCTGATTATGTCCTTCATATATGTTATCCGCTGTTTCCTCTGTCTCTTTTTCCCTCTTTCTCTGGCCTGTTAGTATCAGGCTCTTCAAGCCCTCCTTCCTCATTGCATGTCCCAGGAACTTTATTTGTCTCTTTCTGATGCTCAGTATTAGTTTCCTTTCCATTTCCATCTTTCCAAAGACCTCATCATTTCTCACATGCTCCATCCATGATATTCGCAGCATTCTTTCTGTAGAACCACATTTCAGTTGCTTCAAGTTTTTCCTTCATCTTCGATGATATTCTCCAGCATTTACGGCCATATTGAAGAACTGACATCACATAGCAATCCAGTACTCTCTTCATTGTTTCTTAATACCTTACTCAACTTTTGGAATGCTTCCTTCGCCATGCCGATTCGCCTTCGGATCTCTGTGTCGCAATTTCCGTCTTCTGTTAGAAAAAGGTATTTAAATTTTTGTACCTGCTTGATTTTAACATCCCCCACCTGTATTTGGCATTTTTGGTTGCGCATTTTGTTGATGACAATGCATTCGGTTTTCTTGCAGTTTATTTGTAGTCCTTTCTTGTCACTCCCTTCAGTTACCTTCTGTAGGATGTCTTGTAGTTTCCTTTCTGTCTCTGCTATCAGCACTGTATCATCTGCGTACCTTATATTGTTTAAATTATGGCCTCCAATGACAAATCCTATCATAACTTCTAGGGTTCTCAGAATAAATTCGCTGTACAAGTTGAATAGATACGTTGAAAAGACACATCCTTGACTTTCCTCCACTTTGTATCTCGGTATATCTGCTAAATTCGTTACCTGTCCGTATGCAGGAGGTTTTCTGCCAGTAGAGATTCTTGATTACTCTTAGGTTTTCCCAAATATCTCGAGGCTGCTGAACATCTCCATCAAATCATTTGGCGTATTTTGTCAAACGTCTTTTATCTATTTTCCATAAAGTCCTTTCGTTACTCCCGTGTTTGATGTTTGAGATTCAGAAGCATTCTATATCAGAATTAAACGTGTAATTTTAGCAGAATAAATGGAATAGTTATTTTACCAAAAAAACAAAAACATGTTCCACTCCAGTAGATTAATAATTTATTCTCGTGGGAGGTATAATTTAACCTCCTTAAATATTTCACCGCGATAAAGTGGAGCAACTAACGAATTACTATGTGTTCACCGCAGCAAAGCAAAATAAAATTAAAATTTCGTGCATCTCAATTACAAAACTATTTACTACTACATATAAAATTAAAATACATAAGATTTTTACATTTAAAATGTCCAGTTCAATAAATGACTAGCATTAGAAATATGTACAATAAAGACAGGAGAACCGCTAAAATTATATGTATTTTAGCGTCAAAACTGATCGCAGAATATTTTTTTTTGTTAGTCATATCCCCCCGAGCAAGCCAAGGGGCTACGTAAGAGTGAAAAGATTGAAAAAGAGAAAGCCGGAAGCCACATCCTAAACAGGGAACAAAGGGTCAGCCTCTTCACCCGTTCAATAAACGTGGGTGGAGTGTGAACCGGGCGATAGTTTAGTCTATCTACTCCAATTGAAAAGAAAAAAAAAGAAAAAAGTGTGAAAAGATTGAAAAGGATAAAACCTGAAACCACATCCTAAATAGGAAACAATGGATCAGCCTCTTCACCTGTCCAATAGACGTGGATGGATTGTGAACCGGGCGATAGTTTAGTCTATCTACTCCAATTGAAAAAAAAGAGTGAAAAGATTGGAAAGGAGAATGCCGGAAACGACATCCTAAATAGGGAACAAGGGGTCAGCTTCTTTACCTGTTCAATAGTCGTGGGTGGAGTGTGAACCGGGCGATAGTTTAGTCTATCTACTTCAAACGAAAAAAAAAGGAGTGAAAAACTGGAGAGGAGGAAGCTGGAAACCACATCCTAAACAGGGAACAAGAGGTCAGCCTCTTTACCTGTTCAATAGACGTATGTGGAGTGTGAACGGGGCGATAATGTAGTCTATCTACTCCAATAAAAAAATTGCTACCAAGTCACAAATTAGCCAAGAGGGAAAGAGGAAGATGTGCTTTATGAACACAGACACGATGTACTTAGGAGAAGGTAGAAATACAAATGGCGTTCTCTTACATTCGAATTGGCGGGATGATGACAGGACAAGGTTCCCCTAGCCGAAAACTTTCTTCAGAGACTTGTTAGGCCGGCGCTTCCTTTCCTTCTTCTTTAGAATAGCGGATCTGGTCAACCATTACTGAAGTGTTTTTAACCGCAACAACAGTTCAATAGGGATTCGAATATAGCCAGGCAAGTGTAGGTTTTCTACACCGGAAAAATACTTCAACAATTATATCCTATTAATATGGGGATGAAAAAAAGACTCTGCAAGCCACAATTAGGCGATTCGATATGGTTATTGTGATAACCAACGATTAGCCAGGCGAGTGTAAGTTCTCTGCACCACAAAAATACATCAGCAATTATATCCCGCTAATAGGGGGATAAAACGCGACTTCAGAAGCCACAAATAGGTGATTCGATTTGGTTAAGGGGATAACTAACGATTAGCCAGGTTAGCGTAGGTTCTCTACACAGTAAAAATATTCAACCATGATATCCCTTTATTAAGGAGATAAAGCACAAACTTCCGCTGTACGAAGATGGGTGTCAGCTTATGACCCCTCTAAATGTAGGCGAAAACACAAGGCTTGCTTTGCATCACGCGGCCCCTCCACAGTGAAAAGTTTCAGCTCCTTTCTCCCTGAGCCCAGGGCTGCGACTGCTGCCTCTGCCTCTCAGCCCAGTTCTTCCGATTGCTGCTTCCGTCTGCGGTCCTGATACTGTCCTCCGCCGGGCTGGAGCAAGTTCCTTGGGGAAAATCTTCGTGGTCACTTATCAAGTTACTTCTCGTGTGATTAGTCAACAGCAAGCATACCGCGAAAGAGGCTCTGCCATTAGCCGTCAGCGCCTGCTGCTTCCCAAAAGAAGACGACCAAATGAAGTCAAGGGTCAGTGCAAGTTTAGAAAGTACCACCTGAAATAAATCTCCTTTCCAACCAAAAACATTCTTACACTTTCTGTAAAACTATTCAAATGCTTCTTCAGATTTTAGTAGTTTGTGCAGCATTTACTTGCATATCGGGGAACAGATACTACGTAGTAGTTCAATAGATTTTTTTATTTGTTTCTAACAAAATATTTCTGTTTCTAAATACTTTGCTTATCTTTTCTTTTATAATTGTTTCACCCAAAGCAATGCAGAACTGCCACTGGTGCACAGTTGGTTATAAGAAAAAAGCGAGAAGAAGAGGAACAAGATACAGGTGGTGTCGGACAAAGTATAAAAGAAAGACAGGAATACTTGTGTGCAAGGTTTAACTGAGGGTAGAGCGAGACGGAAGAAGAACAAGATACAAGGACTGGCAAGAAAAGGATAAGGAAAAGATTGGAATCACGGTGATAAAAGATGGTAACTGACGTTGAGATTGTAGATCTCGGAGAAGGAAGTATACGCAGGGGAGTTTCACGTGCGGAAGGTGCGAGAAAAGAAACTGTTTGTTGAAGTGGGGTTCTATTTGACCGTTTTGAGGGGAAGACCTAGTTGCTAATCTAGTAGCTTAAGCGGGGGCATCAAGGTGATTAGCGCGTTAGAGCAGAATCTTTTGTAAGACATCCTTCACTATTCCAAAGTGCCTTGGGATTTTCGTGTCAATTTTGTCATCATATTAAAAAAAATCCTACGTACTTAAATGTTCGCAGTTTTTGATTTTGGCATCTGCGGTTCGTATTTCACATCTTGGGCTCTTTCCCTTCTATGTATTATATTTTCTTACAAGTGATGCGTGTCATAAACAAATGATGTAATTTATTATCAAAACTGGTTTGCGTTTTCTGAGTACTCTGCCTTACCCGTGCAAGGCAGCGTACTCAAAATACGATATGGAGATTGTCTAAGCTTATCTTAAATGTGACACAAGGGCGAACGTGCAGCGCTTCTATTGAGGATCGAACTTCTTACCCAGTCTTAAATGGTTTTGTAAGACAAGATTTCTGTCTATTACAGTAAGTCAATGTGGCCTAAATGATTTTAAGCTTATCTTAGATGTGACACTAAGTGAATATGTATGTCACCCACTGAGGATCGAACTCACTACCCACTTTTAATTGGTTTACGAGACAAGCTTGCACCTCATCGAAGTGTTCTAAATTGCGAAGTGTTCTAAATTTTTCATTGTATGACATTACAATTCGAGATTAGTGAGAAAGTGAACGCTGCAGAATAGTTATGAATTTGAACGTGACTTCCTACGCCAATAAGCGATACTCGTAAGAAATTAACTCTTAAAACTGTTCAGTTAGCATAGTTTCGGTTATACGTAGAATACCTCTTTTTTTCTTGGGAATTGAAATGACGTATCAGATAAATTACTTGAATATCCATCATTTTTTCCGGTATATTTAGTTTTACTAACGATGGCATATATTGCTTCCCGTTTGGTAACTTCGGTATTTGCTGTAGAATATCTTTCCTTCTGATGGCTTACCAGTAACGTCCAGCATACGATTAGGAAGTATTTACCGAAACGTCCCGCTTTTCTGATATACACAAACACATGCTTCAGAAAATAAATACATGTTTCAACAAAATTAACAAAAATAAACTTGTGCGTTTTTGCTGGTAGATTGATAGATATCAACACTTATAGGTTAATTAAAATTTGAATTATTTATAGATTTTTATGAGTTTTACAGGTGATGCCTACCAAGATTTCAAAATCTGGGTGAACCTTCCTGAGGTCATCGATAAGGACTAAGAGCTCCTTCCGTGGAATCGAAGGACACGTGTTTTTGACCGAGGTATATTTTCGAGTATCGGTATATCGGCTGGGATTTGATCTTGAGAGAGACAAACTCAAACAGATTTACTTACCCAATACCTATCTGGATTTAAAAACAGATGAGTATAGGCAAATGGTCTGTTTCTGAGATGCGCACCGACCCTAGAACCAGACTTGGTCATCGGGCTGATGATAATGATAAGTTTTGAAGCACACCCTGAATATGAGACGTAATTTAGTTGTAATCGTCAACAAATGTAAGCCATTTTTTATTACCCAACATCGAAAGAATTCATATTTAATATTGCACTTTACATAATATTCAGTAATTTATAATTTATATAATTGGATAGTAAAACTTCTTTGCAAAAAGTATTATGAAACACGTAATTTCCGTTAGAAACAAAGAAAGGAGTTAGTAACTTATTTAACATATTTCTTTATTAAAGCGAATGATGAACAATCTTTCCTTCGATGAAAAAGAGATCTGTCAAATGTAGTTATACAGTAGCATGCTAATAATACCAGAGATTGAACATGAGAGCAACTACGAAGTTTTCAAGAAATTTGAATAAAAATGAACACTTATACATAATATTAGGGAAAAAAAGAAATTTCACATAAGAATTATGAACAAAAAGGGCTGAGAAAATGTGATACTCTCAGGATATATTGAAGGTAGATGGGTAGAGAAAACCAGCGCATAACCTAACGAGCTTGTGTTGTTGGATGAGAGAAGGGTTAGAAGAGATAGCAAAAAGAAAAAAAAGTACCTAAGAGCTCCAAAGTCCAAGAATTGTGAAGAGCCATTTCAGTCAACGCTCTTAAGTGACATGTGACATGAAAAAGATAGTTTTCGTTTGATACTAGCATGTATATATTTTTCACACGCTTCCACAATAGCATTTATCATTACATTGGAAAACATAAAGTAAGAGCCAGTAATAGCCAACAATAATTGCGAAGTTTTAACAGATATATAAAGATTTAATCTGACATTATCGCTCAACGACTTTTGTGGTCGAGTTGTTATCGTGATTGCTTCATGACACAGGAAGTTCATAAAGTCTACGTGTTCAAATCTTATAATCTCTGTGCCAAATCCGGCTATATACATAAACAAAATTGTAGTGTTTTTGTATGTGTCTCTCTCTTAATCTATAAATAAGTTATTTTGAGTGCACATACGCAGTTAAACACATGAAAACATATTTAACTGAATATAATGTCAGATATCTAAATGCACTCAACTATGTCTGTCCACAGAATGAGAAACAATACGCTTAGAATTCGTACGGTTTCACTTGCAAATACTTCTGTTTCTTTTAAAACGTTTCCAAAGCTATTAACTTCTTTCTATGATACTGTTCTACAGAATGGGCAAAAGTTACCACCTCTGTCCGTTCACATAAATTTCGTCTATTTTTGTTCAATTTAAAAAAAAGCGCCAATCCTCGTCTGACATTTCTTGGTCTGTCACTTCCTGTTACTTTTAGAAAATTATATTTATCAGAAAGGCGACGAAACATTTCAAACAGAATAAATAAAAAAAGAATAAATAACCTATTACACACACAAATATATTCATCTCTCTCTCTCTCTTTATATATATATATATATATATATATATATATATATATATATATATATAGTGAAAGAGCGCGAAAAGTAGAGACAGACTGTGTACTTTTGTAGTTATATCAAACGTCTTTGCTAAATCTTTTCAGTTCTTTGTTGTTGTTTACAGTTTCTACTCCACCTTTATTTTATTTCAACTCTGATTGTCTATCGATTAACAATGAGTTCACTTCTAAATGTAAAATCGAAGTCTGCGTCAACCAAATGAAGCTAGTATTGGAGGTATCGATTTGAAAACTATCAGTTACTTTCCTTTTTTATCTATCAGCTCAAAGGTTAGGAGTTTGGACAGAAGACTCCTGGCCTTACAATTCCATTGTTTGGATCAAGTAGACTTTATGATTCGACACAAGCTGACGCTTATACCTAAACGATCGGGAAAATCATCAGTTAATATCATATTGTTCTATACCTGGAATAACTTTCATGCATATTAGATATTTACTATTTCACTCACTTACTTTTGCAATGCAATTCGCATAACCCTCGACATGAAACTGGCGTTCACCTACGAATCATTTAGTTGAAATTTTCTTTGGAACACGAATATCAAAGCGAAGTGGAGGGCAAAAACCGAAAGGTTTTTTCATTAGTCACAATTAAATGTCCATCTAGAAGAAATGGGGTTAAACATGATGTTCCTGTTTAGTTGAAATCATCTATCGCCATTATATATAAAGTTACTGTAGGACTGAATTACCAGAAGGATACTGATAGTAGCAACGTTCAGCAATGACTGTAGGGACACAAATATAACTAAATAGGTCATTTAGTAACGTTTAAATGGCCTCCACCAAAATGAAATGGAATGGAATCCCTACATTTCATTCAAGACATTTAAGCAATTACTTTTGTGATATGTTTATCACATACCTCTTCAGTGATTTTGTATGCAATGATATAAAGAAATCAGCAGTGTATCTAAAGAAGTAACCTGTACTGTTTGTCGCTGAACTTTCTTTTCTTGATGTGATCAATGCGTTTGTTGTTGACAACAGTCTCAAGAAGATTGCGGATGAAACTAAATATGATAATGAGTTAACTATGTGGTGAACTGTAAACAAGGCATACAGCTGACACTGTTGATGAACTTAGGAAATTTTTATTTTCCTGAGACCTCCAAGAGCATAATGTAGCAGAGGCTAGCAGCTAATATATCAACTGACTTTGTAAGCTTTCATTATTACCAAGCAGACTGTAGGTTCACTCTTTTTATGTAAAACTCACATAGTCGTACCATATTTAAACACGCGGAAAAATAGTGAGACCTTCTGTTTCTCCAGAGTGTACCGGTTTCTTTCTGTCATGCGTTATAGCAGAGCAAAATGGAGTATTACCGCAATAGCATAGCCTGAAATGCTCAAACCTCAGTTTGTTAAAGTTTAATAACGTTTACGCGGATTTCCGGTGTATTTCATAGCAGCAAAACTTTGATGGGTTCAAAGATTATCTATCTTATATTTTGCCTTCCAGCCAAAACATTACTTAACTTACTTTACTTAACTGTCTCTTTAACTTTATATTTTATTAACAATAGTAGAAATAAGTGAACATTAGGAGCATAGAAAATTATATTTTAAAATTATATATGAGACTAGCTATCGGGTCGTATCTTTGCAGATAATACCTACGTTTATTTTTGTCATTCCTAACTGCATGGTAGTGTCATTTTATACATATCACACCCAGCAAGGAGTTAAAGCCTTGAAAATGCAAATGATTACTGAGGATTAAAGGCAGCAAATCGGAATTGAGGAAACTTTACTAAACGCTAATCAAAGTGATAAATATAAAAAAAAATGTAGATTATAGGAAAACAAGAAATTTGGAATAGATTTCCATAGCGAAAGAAAAATATATAAGAATATAACTTTCGGTTCAATTTCGCCAGTACAATGATAAGAGAGAGATCTTGATTTGGTACTACGCTATATTTATGAAACCGTGTTACCAATGAGAAAATCTCATCACAAGAATTTGCCACAAACATCTTTACAAAAAATACAGAGCATAGGTACGTTACAGTGGTGGAAAAATATCTGAAGCCGAAATCCCAGAAACACTGTGAAAAGTGACGAGAACCAAGAATTTTGTTCTCAGATAACCATTTTGATTTTGATGCAGGGTCACATGTAGCCTCAGGTCTTAAGCCACAAAGTGAATACAATTCTTTAAACAATTCTTTTCGTACATTATTGTTCTTTGACAAAGCAATGATCGGTTTGTGCTATGGCATCAGTCATCGAAATATCTTGTTAGTAATGACCTCAAAATTCTAAAATAAGCACTGGACACTTGACTCAGTATAAACAAGTTAACAAAATAACCGAATGGTTTATAGTCATGTAATAAATGAAGACTTAAATTTATGTCTTATGGTTGGTTCGTTATGTCTTTCTTTCTTTCTTTCTTTCTTTCTATCTTTCACGGGTCAGATTGTTCTTTCTTTCTTTCTTTCTTTCTTTCTTTCTTTCTTTCTTACATTCCTGCGTTTGTTTTTTATTTGTATCTTTCTTTCGTTTGTTTTTTCCACCTTTATTTTGCTCGTTCATTTTTGGCTTATTTCTTTATTTCAGTTGTTCTTTCTTTCTTTTTTAATAATTTTTATGTATTATTTCTTTTTGTTTTTAAAAAAAAACTAACATTGTTTTGTTTTGCTACGGGTTTTCGCACAATCTGAAAGGAAATATCCGTCATTTATCTGAAATAATGGTAAGGCCTGACGCTTGTGATACATTACTTACTATAATACTAACGGATGAATAAGTAGAATTCCAGTATAACATTACATTTTAACAGTTTCATTGTTATCCTATTCAAAAGATGATCAGCTGAATATGATTAATTTAATTAAGTGAAACAAGATTACAAATTTTAGCAAATTTAACGGGCCATTTATAGTGCGCAGTAGTCAATGGTAATTCTGTTAACAAAGTCAGAAGCCATATTTGATTTTGAAATTCATAGCACCAATTCAATTGTGCACTTATTTCGCTAATGTATTCCTGCTTTTTAAAATCAGTATATTTTTATTTAATACAGAAAAATATTTTATTAAATTGACACAAATTCGTTGCATAGAAAGAACATTTGAAAATCAGTGACTTCTGTTACTAAAAGCCCAGTTGAAATCGTATATTTTTGCTCATACATCAGCTAATTTGAATGTCTCAATTTAATGGTGTTTTTCCCGTCTTTAAAACACTAAAATGCAAAGTTTATATATATATATATATAGTTTATATATATATTTAGTTTATATATATATATATATATATATATATATATATATATATATATATAGTGATGTATTGATAATGTGTGCAGCTTGCTTATAAGAAATTATAAGCACGCATTGAACGAGCAGCCTATAGTACTGCCGGTTAAAATATATATAAAATGTTCCCTGTATTGTTCAGGGCTTCCTTCCTAAAATTTTGTGTGAAGTTTTGTGAAATGTCAACATCTTTATTATGTCATCATTTTCTCTATGAATCACATGTAGCATCAATTCATTTCTTGCTGTTGGTGAATGTCTTTCAATCATATCGTTTCTATTATTTTGTACAGTACTTTGTGACTCTGGAGTGCCAGTCCAGAGGGCTAATAGAAAGACGGTATTCACCAAAACCAACAAGCTTCATTCACTCAAAGACATTTTTAATAATTAGTATGAGAAATCGATTGCACACAGTCGACAGTTTGGATCATGCATGCAGTTCATATGAAAATTTAATTCTGTCAAAAGCTATTTAAGAACATGACTTAAGTTTTCAGGTTAATGCTTTGTAGTAATTTGTGGTGTTGGACGAAACAGTCTAGCACAGTCTATCTTATGATAAATCTCGTTACCTCTAATATTAACTTTATTATAACTTGAATAATCATCGTGTTATATTCAAATGTTTTTGGTAACGTATTAAAGCAACCCTGAATTTTATTTATTTCACACGAACTCTTTTAAGATATAAAATACGATTTCCGTAACTCCAGCTCTGTCGTCGGTGTGTTAATACCCATTACGGAATTTCAATAGCGAACTTTAGACAAGAATGTCGACGCCAATACTGTACACCTAGATATACTTATGGGGTTCGATAGGTTTTGATACACTAAATGATACGGTGGTTCTAGACAAATATTTAGCTTAATCCAATAATTTCTAAGAAATAATGTAATAAAGAGAGTGTTGAATGACCTCGCTTCCAGTTCATACCATATTAATGCGGTTGTGCAAGAGAGCTATATGATCCGACTTAGGCTGTTTCTAATCTTCATCAAAGACTTCCCGATGTTATCAGTTACAAACTAGGTCTCTCTGTAGATAACACATCTACGTATTCCTGTCTTATTATCAAATCCGACAGATTAGACTAATTATAAAATCTCAAAACAGTTGTTAACATGAATAAGGAATGTCTTATAAATTTTAACGCTTTCGAAGCAAAACTGATTTCATTCAATTAACATAGGAAACTTTTCTACCTGCCAGAAACACATTTGACGTTAAACTTTAAGAGAGAAGTACTTGCAGCATTAACTAAGCCAGGGTTTTTATTGACATGAATTAGGGTGATTATATTGAGAGTCTGCTAGGTGTGATGTTCTGAAAATTTGTTTAATGTGCCGCGACGAAATATTTCTTTCTTTTTTCAGAACCCCTTGTTCTTGTACCTTTGTAAATCTATCATTTATCGCTGCATTGAACACTGTTGCCATATCTGCTCTGGTGCTCCTCTAATATATATTTCGAGTTTCTTGATTAATTAAAAAAAAGGGTCTGTAATTTAATCTATCCTGACCTGGCATCTCAACTTCAGTGATTTTCTCATCGACGTGAGGAATTTTTCCTCTGAGGTTTTTTCAAAGAATTCATTGCAATTCTGGTGAACACTTCCGTTAGTGCATGGACTGCATGGATTTAACCATACTACTAGGTTAGCAGCTAAGTCTTACCGCTGAACTGAACGAGTTAGGTGCAAACGTTAGTTTTATTGTAATATTTGCTATTCTCACACACCTAGTTTTGGGCAGACATTGTTTGATTAAATATATAAACTCATACTTAACACCAGGAAGAGAAAAATGTGGTTCCTGGGACATATAATAAGGAAGGAAAACCTGGAGAATTTAATTCTCACTGGTCGGATATAGGGAAGGAGTGACATGGGAAAGCAGCGTTAGTATTTGTTAGGTCTGAAAAGATGGATGGCAGGGGTGGGGTTTAGAAGAGATACCAAGAGAAAAATATTGAAAGCGACACGAGACAGACCCAAGTGGAAGTCCATGATCGTCTGCGTCCTGAATGGACACAGCATATGAAGAAAAAAGCTATGGACGTAAGACAAAAGATTATGAGTATCTCTCATTCGTCACTGAATGATATTTCTCTCTCTTTTCAGGAGCTGTTTGTTCCTGTGGCTTGTCGAGCGGCCCAAGTCGGCTGTCAACCTACGAAATGAAAGTCTCCTTGAAAATATGTCGCTTGTAGTGGTGCGCATGTGTGAAAAATTTTTGTGTCTGAAAACTTGATCCATTCGTTATTGTTAGGGTCTCTGTATCTGCTTTCTTTCCTTGGACAAATAAGTGAGCATTTTTGAAGCATTGTTCTCATGTGTATAGTAACCTGTACAGCAACCATAGACATTTAGCATTTATATATGAAACAACGCATAGAAAAAAAAACGTACCAACATTAGTTCAATTTAGCAAATGACAAAATACATCGTTGATTTAATATCTGATAGAAACAGTAAAATTTATAATTGTTTTAAAACATTACATTCAGTCATTGATTTATTTGCTTCTTATTATTAACTCATTGTTTGTTATTTAAAGCTAAAGGTTGTTTTTTAAGCTGGAATATATATTTTTTAAAATAATAACGGCTTTTGTAATTAACCCATATCTGGGAAGAAGAGATGTATTCACACCTTTCCCAAGAATATTTGCGCTTGAGTAAATATAACGTTAGTACCCGGCTTTTCGAATAACAATGCCATTGCATTGCCAGTACACTCAAGCTTACAGCAAATGCGGTTACCCATCTAGGTACTAACCATGTTCGACACTGCTAAATTTCGGTGATCGTAGGGGAAGTGGTGCTCTAACGGGATATCAGCGTAAGCCCTAATCATTTTAGATAAATTTTAAAAAATCGTTAGTTTAGTACATTATTATATATGCCAACAGCGTTTGAAAGACTGAAAGATTGGCAACAATCTTCAACACGAAGTTAGAGCAGGTGTGGAAATAGATGGCCTTAAATCAGCAGTGATTCTGTAAAAATCAAGACATATAAAAAAAAAAGGTAGATATTCAGGACTGTTTCCTTGTTCCGGCAATATATATTTTTTTTTTTTTTATAAGCGTTTCACCCCAAGCAAGGCATGTCACTGCCACTACTGTGCAGGGGGCTACGTAGAGAGGAGAAAGGCTGGTTAAATATAGGACATAACAGAGGGTGGGTGATAGGCGGGTGAGGATACCGAGAATGAGGGTTGGGTAGATGAGAGTGTTGTGAGAATAGTTGGGAGTTAGTGTGATAGGAGGTGTCTATTGACCCTACATTTAAACACCTGGAGATTGTAACTGTCGGGAAAGCAGACTTGTGGAAGGGAGTTCCACAGGCGGGAAGCGCGAGAAAAGAAGCTGTTGGAGTAGAATTTACGGTTACATCTTATTTGTTTAACTGTAAAAGGGTGGGACCTAGTTGCTAATCTAGTATCTCGTGTAAATTCGTGCTTGGGCGGCACCAGTGATCCAAGCTCATCGGAGCAGAAGCCATGAAAGTACTTGTAGAAGAGGCACAGGGAAGCTACATCACGCCGGTGTGAGAGCGGCTGCAGCCGGTCTGCCAAGTTAGTATCAACCACGTTACAGATCCTCCTTTGTATTTTGTCAAGAAGTCCAAGGAGAGCAGCAGGGGCACCCGACCAGATATGGCAGCAATATTCAATACACGGGCGGATGGTAGATTTGTATATGTGCAGAATAGTTTCAGGTGGGAAAAATTTCCGGGCCCTGCACAGAGAGCCGACTTTCATAGCAGCAGATATTACGCAGTTTCCACACATGGGAAAAGAGTGACTCTCCACTTTATCTGTTGTTTCAGATGAGAGGATCCCTGAAAAACATATTGAGCGGTTGCCTTATGACATTCAGTGAGGAGCATTACCAGTAAAAACATATAAAGTTTTAAGAGTCATTGCAGCAGTCGTCTCGAAAAGTGTCCAAACTAACTGAAATTTACATAATAAAAAGCTGATGAATTTGGTCAGAGCAGGGGAGAAGGTATAGGGATTACAGAAGAAAAAAGTCAGTTCACAGATCTGCTTTGGACTGGCAAATGATAAAAGATAAAAAAAGCAGCTAAAATACTCAGTGGAAATAGTACACAGCTGTATCCGTTATACATTCAGAAAAGATCATGGAAATCATTATGTCATAATTAACTCTCTTGAGAAGAAAATATGGACAAAGCAGACGAAAAAAAACTTTAAGTATTGTAGAAGAATGCATTTGTGTTAGTAAATTCAGTGCAAAGCGATTAAAATGGGATGCAGAGTCATCGTTGGTCGTTTTCTATATGAGATACTGCCAAAATCGAGTGTAAGAGGCTTGGTAAAGAACGAGCACATTAGTACATTAAAAAACGGCAACGGTAGAAGACAGTTGATGGTTATAGCTTAAGAAGATCAAGTGATTGTTAATTAGTAAGGAATTAAAGGGAAGTTGCAGTTGATTTTTTCAAAGGAAATGTTGTTTGTGCTATTACCTTAAATTACAGACGACTATAGAGACTCGACTTAGGATAGAATAATTTCACCCTGAAACATTTTTATGTACAGGTGATCTATGGCTAAAATATTGCAGCCGTTTTCTCTAATACAAAGGTTGCGTTTTTTACATGATTAACTTGAGTGATGGGCTCAGAACGAGATATCGGGAAGCCGAGTTCGAATTCCAGTTGAATTCGTTGCATTCACTTACGCTCAAATACTCTTGAGATAGGTATTAATCCGTTTCTTCCTTCCAATTATGAGTTAAATAACAGAACAGGTTGGGTTCTATAGCTTTGGTCGGCAACCAGTCTACCGCAGAAAGCAATGGCAACCTACTGCGGGATAATCTTCTGCCCAGTCAATTATGTCTGTTTCGTGACATGATCGCCCAAGCGTGTATCACGTATGGCACAAGTGACTGAACATGAATGAAGAAACCAGTGTGTAGAATGGGTTTCATGTGTGTATTTTCGTTTTTATGTATGTATGTAGGATGCGATGGGTAAATTGTGGTCTCACTTTAAGACTTTAACAGTTGACTCCATACATTATTAGATTATAGTAAATAAATATAGTTTTCGGTAGAAAGAACCGTTATATTCCAAATGTAAATTAAGTGATTTTTCAGTAATGAAACAAATAACATACTTTAATATTTGATTTGTTGGCTTTCATTCAATTATCTTATGCAGAACTACTTTTTATTACTGCTTTTAATGCTTCATTGTGAATGTTTTTTTTTATTTTAATACAAATTTGAATTTTCTTGTAGCTTTTTCCAAGGTTTTTCGATTCTCTCGATCGAATTTCCAATGGCACCTATTTCTTGTGTAAGGACCCAATTCAGTAGATGAATGATTATCAACCTAATCGATTCTACTGTTGAGAGAAAGCTCGATTTCCGGATTCAGATTGATCTTAAATATACTGGCATGTTGACACTGACGCTGGCAACATCCGTGCTTGTTCACACATGTTTACTATTGAGATTACCCATTGCCATTGACCAATTATATCCTTTGTCTGTTTAGATATATCATCGGCAAATCACGTCTTTACGGGTAGTTTGAATTCTGTGCGTTCATCGCCTCCTCAAAGGTTGCCGATGACTGGGTGTAACCTGGGTGCTATTCGAGCGAATAACAAGTTATAAGGCGGGAAACCTAATATCCAAAGTGGAAATATAATAACTAGAAAATTAAATACGAAGGTCTAATTTTTATTTGCATATCAAAGAATATTTTAAATTTATATTTTTTATCAGATGAGCCAATGTTATCAAAAGCAATGAAAATAATTTCGGATATATTTTTACATATTTCAAAAACCTTTTCAACGATATTTTCATTTCAAATATCTAATAATCCGCATTTATAATATACACGCCACCACTTTAATATAATATTCAGTCAGTTATTTAATTATTGTACGTGATACATGCTTGGAAGTTCAAGGGACATGATTGATTAGGCAGAAATTTGCCATTTCTTTCTGCAGCATATAGATTACCAACAAATATTATAGAATCCAATCTGTCCTGCTGTTAAATCCATAGCTGAATAGAGAAGAAATGGTAACATCACCGCACAACATTATATTATTTTACCTTTAGATGTAGTCTTTTCTCTCCCTCAAAAACATTTGAGTAATACGTAGCTTGCTCAAAGATCGTTAATTGCAACACATTTCTTAAGAAGACAATCAATGCTTCCATGTTAAATCAGGTCGATATTGGAAAACATGATATTGCACTCAATTTGAACGTTAGGCTTTGAAATGATAAATAATGACACAGATTATTTTTTCTAATCCTTATTATTTTCGAGGAAATGAGTTTATAAATTAAGTTTAGATTCAAATTTGGAACGTTGAAATTTCCATTGTTCGGTAAAAGCCTTATAGTTCAACCTTATAAAAATTGTAACTGAAGTATATACAATAAGTTAGTTTTGAAATTATATTGATATTATATTCCATAATTATATCTTAAACATGGTCCTTAAAAGAAAGCAACACTAGACCGAAATAAAGAATATTGCATTAAAATACTACAGTACAATGTTTGCTTGATTTCAGAAAATATTATTTTCTCAGTGTTGAAATCAGAAGAATTAAAGGTGAGGTAATAGAGTATAAAATATATGTCCATTAGATAAATAAAACTTGATCGATATGTAATTAGGGTAATATACAAATCTAATTTTGAGATTTCATTAAAATTGCATCACAAAAATATAACCAAGTAAGGGTAAGTTTTCTGTAAAAATATTTTTGTTTCATAATTAGCGAACCAACGAGAAAGAAATATACCATTAATCAACACGTATGTTTAGTAGAGTAGGTCGCTTTTAGGAACCAAGGTATTGCGCACAATTTGAAAATGTTTTGCTTAACATGATCATGAATGACAGACCTTTTTTCAAAATCGTAATAGGTTTTTGAAGAAACTAGTTTAAAGATTAAGTTTAGGCTCAAAATTGGATTGTCGGTATTTCATTCCGGTGATCAGTGAACGACTTACAGCACGAACGTATAAAATCTATATGTTATTTTTAGCGTCAAAAATTGTACATGAGCAACATGTGTGAGACAAGTGCATTATTAATAAATTATTTTGTCATCAAATAAGACCTTCGTTTACTTCAAAGGAAATTATACTGAACAATTTAGTCAAATTATGATGTATTATATTCATTCAGTGCATTGGGTTTATTAGGATATTCAATAAATAATGCAAATTTAAAGCATTTTAGTTTATAATTAGTGCCCAGCAGTATTATGGTGTTAAGTACATTTACATCTATTTTTTGTTTTCATTAATTATGATATAACAAATCTTATTCATTGAGCAGGCTTTTTTGTAAAGTTTTACAATATTTATAGTTTTTAGTTATCCGATAAAGTAAGAAAAAATATATTTTGCGTGTAGTGATTCTTAATTAAAATACTGGGTTGAATATATTTCCATTTAATTATTATCTAATGCAAATGTTATCAACGTTATTTGAATTTATTTTTGAAACAGTAAAAAATTTTGAAGTCAATTTGTACATAAAAATTGCGGAAATTAGTTATTTCTGTACATTCATATTTTTTTAAACTAATTGTTAAAAAATTAATAAAGATAAAAATCTGATATTTGTTAGTGATGTTTATTTTATAAAATTCAACTTTCACATGAATATAATGTTTATTTGCTAAACAAGTGGAATATCAACTTACCTATTTCACATGCTTAAGATTTCCCTTGTATTGCTTTCATGGATGAAGAATGTTATTTAGAGTCTGCTGATGGCTTGACCATCGTTACATATATCATTGTGTCTTGTAGTGACGTTTACTAATTATTAGTGTCAATAATTATATTATTGATGGAGAAGTGATTTGAATCAACAGATTTGGTTCCAAAAACGGGTGCTGCATAGTAGCATGTAACTAAGAAAAAAGTTGTAAACAAATCGAAATTACACTTGAAATCAGAAAATGACTGTTGTACATTTTAGGATACTAATTGAAAAAGATAACTTGGAGGATTTGACACTCAGTGGTCATTTTAAAAGCTAAAGAGACAGTGGACAAAACGATTAACCGACCCAAGGTTTTTGCGCAATTAGATACCAGAGCATAGACTGTGAAGTATAGTAAGAAGACAGAAAAAACACATATTGCGTAAATTATCAAAGGATGAGAATAGTGGAGTGCCCTGTCTGCGTATCGTATGAAGTGACACGTCATATAAAAAATATTTAAAATCTGTATAACTTATGTCTCATTATTTGAAATGCTGACTAGTCCGCAGCAAAGTTGTTAATGAAGATTAAAAAGATTTGCTTATTGTTTCCTGCGTCTTCCTACACAGCATGCCAGCTCTTCGATGTAAATGTCCGGACTAGGTCTGAAAATAGGTAAGTATGTCCGTCTGAATATTTGCCATAGAAATAGCGATGTTTCATCTACGTGAAAAGAGTGGTAGGATTGGCGCTTCATACTTACATGTGCCACATGTAAGCTACACTAAGGAAATCCTTGACCGCTTCAATGTGATGTAATGGCCCAGCAGGCATGTTTTGTCAGGTCAATTACGACTGAGAGGTGAATCGTATCCTCACTGGGCGCATCATACATTCGAACTTCTGCCCCATTTAAACTTACAAATCTTTATACTTTTTGGTCAGATTTGACTTTTGTAATGATACTACTTGAAGGAGGATACAAAATTTATTCTGAAGGTGTTCAAGTAATCGACAATTTTTTTCTCATATTTAGCAATGAATCTCTTAAACAATCTACCTCTAATAGAATAAACTTAACCATATATAATTACCTTATATTTCCGCGGATAAGATGACTTTTAAATCTCAACAAAATATAGAGGTCGTTTTATATTAATTAAAAAAAAAATCAAATTCTGAATGAATTCGAAGGCGAATTGGCATGGCGAAAAACGCGTTCCATAAGCTGAGTAAAGTATTACGACACAGAAAACTGTCAATAGAAATAAAGAAGTGAGTACTATATTGCTATGTGATGTCACTTATTCAATATGGTAGTGAATGTTAACAAATATTATCAAAGATGAAAGAAAAACTTGAAACAGCTGAAATGTTGTTCTACAGAAGGATGCATCGGATATCAGTGACCGAGCATGTAAGCAGCGATAAGGTGTTGGAAAGAATGGAAACAAAAAGAAAATTAATAGTAAGCATCAAGAAAAGACAAATGAAGTTCCTGGAACATGCAATGAGGAAAGATTGGTTGGAGAATCTGATACTAACGAGCCAGATAGAGGGAAAAGAAACAGAGGAAAGCAGTAGATAACGAAATTGAAGGATCTGAGCTGGTGGATGACAGAACGGGGTTTCGAGATGTTACAGGAGAAAGCGTGCTAAGAGCCACTAGACATCAGGAAACGTGGAAAGCTATGATAGCCTAAGTTCTCAAAAGACACGCAGAAGAAGAAGAAGAAGAAGAAGAAGAAGAAGAAGAAGAAGAAGAAGAAGAAGAAGAACCACGGCCTTGGTGAGAAAAGAAATAACGTTTCAGGAAATTATTTCCGATATAAAATAAACTGATAATAAAAGTAATAAAACCATTTCTATCTCACATATTACTGGCATAAATCCATAATAAATTGCCTATTCGAGGGGTACTTCTATAACACTGAAATCGACTTATATCCATGCAATCAATGATGAAAAAAGGTAAACTACGAGATATGATTGCGTTGATAGCAATGGAATTTACTATTATGGTATGTTATCGTACTGTTTTTACCGGTATTTTGTGATTGACGATTATGTAAATGGACATTAGTTCACCAAGTGGCTTGCAAATTGTTTGGTATAGGAAAAGAAGAAGAAGACAAAAAAGAATCTGTATTAGCAAACGATTCTATGATGAAACGTAAAACAAAGCAATGTTTTGTCTTTTGGGAGACGTGTGTAAGAAAATATGATCTACATTCGATTCTGTCATTTAGTTTATTTTGAATTTCTAAGGAAACAGTAAATAATGTTTACAGTAACATCTTTATATAATGAATAAGCATCTACTACATCTACTACATATATAGGATAAATTCATAAAACATTCTATTTTTACTTTGCTTGATCTAAAAGTCGCCTTATAAGCGGAAATATACGGTATTCTTTAACAGGGCACGCCTGTGATATATAAATTTTGTAGATATCAAACCATAGGGAATTGAAAAGTTATAAAAAGATTCATAAATATACATACATCTAATACCGTATTTGAAATTGTACTATCACAATATAAGATGTCGGAGAAGTAGGAGCCTAAGTGATGCGTATCAAATTAGCCTTGTGCCAATCACAACCGAAGTCCCCACAATTTAAAATATCAGAAGCGTGAAAAAATGGTTGGAAGAATAAATGTATTTTGTTTGTACACTAAAGTAAAACTTTTATTATCTAAACAGAAATAACCAATTTGTACAGTAAGTGAAATTGTATTTACTGATCAGAATAACATAAATGTGTAAGAAGAACATGTTCAATTAAAACATGTATGTAGTTAATTAATTTATTATGAATTAAATGTTCAAAAGGAAATTCAGTGCTTATAGTTGATACCAGCAGAATATGTGTATGTGAAAAGATTAAAACGGTTACTAAAAAGTCTGTGTTCTTTTCCTTTTTATGGCCGAAGAAATAGTGAAAAGGAAAGTCAGGCAATAAAGGCGATTGTACTTATCGGTGTCAGTTGAAGTATCTTGCTTTTGTTGTTTTCTTTGATGGTGTGTGGGTGTTATGGGGAAACACATTTATTCCCCAGATAATGGACTCTCCCTCCTATATTCATAAGAGTTAACAAGGAGTTAACGGGAAAATTTTTAGAAGTACGTAGGAAATTCATAGGAGTTCATTAGACTCCTATTGGAGTTCAGTAGAACTACTAGGCAGTTGAAATTAGTCGGCAGTTAGCCGAACACGAAGGAGTCAGCTTTCAGTGGAAGATTACCAAGTTCTTAACATTTTGGGTACGTTAAGTCGTTTAGCAACCGACATAGCACGATTATAACCTTCAGTGCGAAACTACCCCAAAACAGTGGCTGAAGACGAAGGAAAAAAATTGGAAGGAGGAAGAATTAATGTATGTTGACGAGGCATGACAGGGTCGGCTTTTTGAAATTTCTTCTTTACATTGTTACAAGGTCCCTCATATTACCGCTTCCATCTCGGACTGACTTGACACGTGGTTAAGTCATGAAATCTAGTCATCAGACAGCATACTGTGGTCATAGATCAATTCGCTATTTCTTATCCAATCAGAATCCAGAATCCTAATTTTCACACTGACTTGTGAAATTTTGTCTGTTTCTTTTTTCAAAATGTTTTTAGTTGTTTTGATCCGATTTTGCAGGTGTGCAATTTTAGTTTTTTCGTTTGAATTAATTGTTAGTTGATATAGGATTTGTATCCTATAGATAATTCATTTGGAGATCAAAGACAAGTTTTATTATTCAGTAATTTTCAGCACATCGCAAATTGTTGTCACTTGAAGTATACAAGATTCTCTTTCGAAACCAATATTTTTGCCATAGCTTTTTCTTTTCTATTGGCTTTTTATACATTAGAGGACACCCGTACCGAGTGGGATACGAACTTTCTGTTTTCCTATAAATGTAATTCCAGATCTAGCTTTCCCGCTATGCTTGCTTATTAATCAAGTATTTCCTGCCATTTATCGTTAACATTATTCGGCTTTTATTGATTCGATGAAAAAAAAAAAAAAAGAAAAGAAAAAAAGAGAGAGAATAATAATAATACAAAAAAGTACGTGTAATTCAAAATAGAATTTTTTCATGTGAAACTACATTTCTTTATATGTTACTAAACTCGGTTGAGTGCCATCGGAAGGAGACAAGAAAGAGTCAATTTCCTATGCTGATGCCGAATTTCTCGTCTCACTAATTTTGTAGCTTTGATGTGATAAGGAACAAAATAATAAAATGATGCAAGCCACTTAAGCAACCAAACATTGGATGACTGTCATTGAAAGATACACATAAGAACGTTGCAAAACGTGTGTGTGTTTTCTCCATGTTTAGTGAAGCCTCCCCACAAAGGCGTATATAAGACACAAGGCCGATTTTACCGTGAAGCTTTTTCCAGCGCGTATGCTCGAGCAAAAACTTCGCGTAGGCCCTGCATACGCATTGGTGAATTTTCGTCTATTTGTCCCAGAAGAGAATATGCCCTTCAGCAGAACCTCGTCTGTGTTTAAGTGTGACATAAGTCAGAGATTCCGACAAGGGTAGAATTTTGGTTCAGTCAATGCTGTATTTCGAATTCCAGTTCGAATTTCAGTTGAATTCGCTGCATTCACTTACGCACAAATAACCTTGGGAAAGGTATTAATCCATCTCTTCCCTCCAGTTATGGGTTAAATAATAGGACAGATTGAGTTCTATAGCCTTGGCTAGCAACCAGTTTACCGCAGAAAGCAATGGCAACCTACTGCGGGATAATCTTTGGCCCAGTCAGTCATGTCTCTTTCAAGACATGATCGCCCAAGCATGTATCACGTATGGCACTTTACTGACTGACTATGCTGTAATATTCTCAGCTAAACGAGGAAGTACTCAAGACCAACACATCTGTTTGGTATCTATTCAAGTTTTGAAAATGAGTCTGGTAGGTAATATACATAAAATATGCACACAGACACATATACATACACACATATTTATGCAGTAATGGTTGATTCAACATTTGCCTTTTAATTGTACAGACATGGTATTGTGATGTAATTTTTTGTTATTTTTTTAACTATGTTTGTCAATTGATTTATTTTCAGATGCCTTTGAAACCTTCGTAGGTTATTTTAAGTCAGAAAATATTTTAGATTGTAAGAATTTCTAGACAATAATAATTCAGTTACTTTAATGATACTAATTAACCCACAGTTTGGGAAGAAGTGATGGATTCATACCTATTTAAATGGTATTTGCGCGTAAGTGACTATAAAAAACCCCAGCAAGAATTGCAACTCTGTTTATAACAATTCCGAGACATTAGGCATTCCACTATGCGCATATCTAAGTTTACAGCACATTATAGTTAGCCATGCGGCTACTCATATAGGTGCTGGCGAGTGCCAATGTTGCTTAACATTCTTGATCGTACAGTAAACTCTGCTTCAACGTGACATGGCATTAAGCTGTTTTCAAATGAAGTATTTGCACACAACTTTCATGTTTTTTCGCTTTTATTTGAGCATTTCTGACAGATTTGGTTATTAACACAATCTTACATGCTCACAGGTAGGTAAAGTTGGCTACATTAGAGCAATTGGTTTGGAACGTTATTTTTTTAAATTCCAATTTATTATAATATTATATAAATTACGTCATATTTACAGCGGTTTTAAATTACTACGAGTACTTAGTATTTAAAACAAAATATTTTATTGAGTATGACATAAATATATTTTTGTATGTTTATCAAGTTTTGACTTAGAAAAACAAAGTAAAAGTACATTTATTTAAATTTTAAATTCCCTTTTATTTGCAATTACATGTTGAAATTTACCAGACCAGACTTAGAACTCGCTCAAGTAAAATTCCGTATATTTTGGCACGAAAATATTTTCCTCGGGCTCCTGAATCTGGTTTTCATTAGAACTTTTTGCCCATTAAATATTTTGAAGCGATCAAAATTATATGGCGGTATAATATCAGGTGAATATGGCAGGTAAATATGGCAGGTCGGTTATAACTGACTAATTGGAATTCAACATCTTTTTCTGGTGAAATTCCGGGTGTTAGCGGTTTTCGGTGTCAAGCAAGAGAACAACCTTTCCGTTTACTGCAGTGTGAACGCTGATATTAACGGATAAAAAACTAAGTTATATTCGATTACTCAAGTTTATTATTAATTATCATGCCTAATTAGTACTAAAGAGGATACATTCGTTATTAAAATTAATTTTCTTCTCATATGAAATACTATCAGTATAGCCCGGCGTTGCTCGGGTGTAAAGAAAGCTTTAAAACTAACCCACGGTCCTGGAGCTCAGACGCTTTGGACGTTGGCACGAAAGACTAAAAAGCAATAGTTGTTTCCAGTTAAAGCGAAACCGTAGACTGAAAGAAAAATGAATGGATGTAAGTCAAATTTTGATTTCCTGGTATCGAGATCAAAAAAGATTTTTTCGTCGTAAAATGAATTTTGAAGGCTAAATATATCCTCTGAGTAAATGATATCATGGCTGAAACTAAGAACTACAATTATACCTACTTAGAGCCAACTCGAAGCAAAAGCTAAAATAAAAAGGCTGAAAAAATACAGACATACAGGCAGATAAACAGACACACACACAAACATCTTGTCTTTTACATATATATATATATATTATCGATTTTCTGCACTATTGTAAGAACTGCAACCTTGAAACTTCTGAATATCGTTTCTTATGTATTTGTCTATGAGTGTATCAAATTTGATTAAAATCGGTCCCCTCCTTCTATAACCGGATTTTTTCGATTGTCGATTTTTATTTATCCCAGGTACCTCGACTCAAAACCTAGCTAAGAACACTCGCAGATGCTTGTAGTACAACTGTGTAAATTTTCAAGAAAATCAGTTTAGCCATTTTGGAGTCTATAGGTAACGGACACACGCACACATGCAGACACACAGACAAAGCTCCATTTATAAATAAGTTTAGATTTTATATGCATTATAAAATGATGTACGTTGCGATTTTTTTCAATGCGTTTAATAAAAGGAGATAAAATAGAGAAATGCAAGAATTGTATCTCAGACAGGAAGTGAATATGTTAAATCAGTTGATCTGACAGGGATAGGAGCCGGATTGAATGTTATCATCTAGGTGAAGAATGTGCTGAAAATAAACCTAGACGGGACTACTGACATGGGCCTCTTCAACAGAATGATGATTGACTGTGCGATTGTACGAAAGCGAGGCCTGTGTCTCAACAATGAGGAACAACACTGTTTCATGATTAGCCATCAATCAGAAAATCTTGTTGTAAAGTCAAGCCTAAGATATGTATATCAAGTGATGAGCTTTACTGAGGACAACATGTAGACAGAGTACATCGCACGGTTCGCCAAAATCGGTGGACACGTGAGAGGGGAAAAGACTGGTGGAAAATTATCCATTACGATGCAAAAAATCAAATGTAAACTTTATAGCGATGAGGGGAAAAATGCAAAGCAAATGTGGTTAATCTTGTCGGTCAATATATATTAAAAATGACAAACAAGAAAAAAATCAAATATAAGAAAGACCCATGTTATGAACTCGAATAACTACATGAGCTATATGTCGGCTTTATTAATGTAGTTATTCACTACTGAATGTCATATGCAATAAATTAAATTCGCAAATACAACGACTTGCCCCGACTCTGTAAAAATAATATTGTAGATAACATTGTCAGCCTAAAAATATTTTATTATGAAATACATTATAAACAAGTGTAAATCCTGTCGTTCTGTTCTGTTCAAAGAATGAGGAGATATCTAAACCAGATAATAGGAAAAGTTATCTGCTTTTATTGACGAAAAAAGCTAAATAAATAGTAAATAAATATTCTGAATTTTAGGTAGATACAACCATCATGAAATACAACCATCACGAAAAGACGGTTCGCCTTCGTATAACTAGCCACTTGAATTTAATTTTTTTTTATCGAACTAGAAATAAATACGGGGATTTAATTAATATAATTAATAAAATAGTTAACTATTGCGTTTACTGATATACAACGCTACTGAACAGAAGTTATGAAAATTAATCGCTATTTTTATTCGTGTTATTAGAGGAGAGAGACAGTCATGGCAGTTTGAATTCTAGGAGACAACGTCAGGAAGGACGTATAATGTTTGTTGGTTTACCGTCAATCTATGTGTTTTTGCCTGAATCTTGAACCGTGTCAACGCTTCAAATTTCCTGTGGCCATCTGTTGACTTCGCTCCGTTTTTAACATATGCATAAAACTTAGACAAAGGCAAGCCATTACTGTCAAAATACCAAAACCAAGAGGTTTTCTAGTCAATCGCTGAACATCCAAGCCCAGCAGCATCAACACATCCGAGACTCTAACCTATTTTGGAAAGACTTGTAAATTCTTTTGGATATTTGAGTTTTAGTTCGTATATTTATATTTATATTTATAAAAAAAATGTATGTGCTATTTCCAAACGTTATTTTTAACATCGTCATACCCATTTAATAATGGCAATATTGCAGTTTCTTTAACATGAAGCACCCATCATTCTTTGAGCAGCCGTGCCAATTGTCAGTTGAAATTAATAAAATATTTCCCTTAAAATAATTTTTAGAAAAAATTATTTTCACAACCCAAGTAGCTGTTATCACTCTTTCCAGTATTGATAGGGGTTTCCTAAATATATTTTTATCTGAAGTTGTGTGGAATGTCAGTATATTTATTGAATCAATATTTTCTCTTAGACTTACATAAAAAATCTATATTAGTTGTTGCTGCTGTTCAAAGCGCTTAAGTGGTGTAGTTTCGTACTTGTCCTTTCTTGTGATTGTGTAGCGATAGTTTACACAGTGAGAATATGTGCAACATTCACTAAGATCGATATGCTTCACTCGCTCAAAGCCATTTTAACTAATGATCTTAGAAAACAGCTGACAGATATTTCTGAACGAGTTTTTGAAATCCACATGGTATCTATATAAAAGTTTCAATCTGATGATACTATATATATGGATTGGTGACAGTCAACTGTAAAGCAACAAGAATACAAAAAATGTAAAGCTAGGGTTCAGGCCGCCTTAAGATAAGTGAAAAACTCCTGGTGGGATTCCAGGGCAGCTGAATTGCAGGAGGCTGCAGACATGAAAGACAGCAAAGCATTTTATGACGATTTGAAGAAAGTGTATGGTCCCAGAGAAAGTGGTACTTCACCTGTGCTTGATTCTGATGGTGCAACACTTTTAACTGAGAATAGTGACATTCTGTTGCGATGGAAAGACCACTTTGAGACAGTGCTAAATTCAACCTCTGTTGTTGATGAGGCAGCACTTGCATCAATAGCTCCACGCCCAGAACTACCACAGCTTGGTATTGAACTTATCTTGAAAGAGGTCGTCGATAGTGTCAAACAATTATCTTCAGGCAAGACCCCTTGGAAAGATGGTTTACCACCGGAAATTTATAAGTATGGAGGCCCAAATCCAGTCAAAAAGCTGCATCAGCTATTTAAGAAAATTTGGTTTCATGGTCAGGTTCCACAAGACTTTAAGCATGAGAACATAAAACATCTTTATAAGAACAAAGTTAATTGGCATTGTTGCGACAATTCTAGTGGAATCTCTCTTCTTTGTTGATGACATCTACCCTGAGTCACATTGTGGATTTAGGTCTGGCTGGGGCACTATAGATATGATGTTTTCACTCAGACAAGTGGCTGAGAAGACACGGGAGAAAAATAGTGAATTGTACATGGTATTTGTCGAACTTACTAAAGTTTTCGACACAGTGAAAAGAGAGGCACTTTGGAAGGTACTGAAAAAGCTTGGAATACCAGATGCTATCATTAAAGTTATTGTATCATTCCATGACGGCATGAAAGGTACTGTGATCTCTGATTAATCTGCTTCGGATTCTTTTTGATGTTTCAAACTGTACAAAAGAAGGATGTGTGCTTGCTCCAGTTCTTTTTGCACTGTATTTTTAGGTGACGCTTCAACATGCTTACAGTCATTTCGATGGTGGTGTGAGCTTTTCACAATTCCGTACTAGTGGTGGACTATTTAACCATCAACGCTTTAAGGCCAAAACAATACTAAGAACCCAAATGATATATTACATGCTAGAAACTAATGATGCTGATGGTTGCTACATCGTATGCTGAAGCACAGGAACTTCTAAATAGGTTTTCTGAAGCCAGTAAAGCTTTTGGACTCACCATAAGTATTAAAAAAACTGAAGTAGTTCATCAGCCGCTTCCTCATCAAAAGCAAGTATATGGTGTGAAACAAAATCCTCCAGTTCATGTTTTCCTGATGATGGCATAACAGTAGTTGGGAAGTGTTTCAAATATGTTAAGTGTTTTACATATCTAGGTAGCATTGTGAACTCAAACGGATCTCTTGACGATGAAATTGTAAATCTTATAGCGAAGGCAACTTCAGCTTTTGGTAAACTTCGGCACCGCTTGTGGAATGACAGAGGTATAAAGTTGGAAAAAAATCAGAATTTAAAAGGCTGTTGTTCTGACAACTCTCTTGTACGGTGCTGAGTTTGGACTCTTTACCGCTAACATGTCGTGCAGTTGGATGTGGTTCACAAAAGCTGCCTTCGCACAATATGTGGCTTTATCCTGAAGGAGAGGGTGTCCAATGCTGATCTGTTTTCAAATTGTAGTGTCAGTGGAATTGAAACTTTTCTTATACATTTTCAGTTGCGTTGGGTCGGACATATCATCAGAATGAGTGACGATAGAATACCTAAAATACTTTTGTACGGTCAGCTTCAGCATGGTAAAAGGCGTGTTGGCCACCCATTGCTGGGATGCAAGGATAAGCTTAAATATAATCTGACAGCAACTGACAATCCACTGTCAACCTTTGAACAAATTATCTCTAACAGAAAACTATGGAGATTGACGTGTCACATTGCCTTATAAGTTTTTGAATCAGAAAGAGTACAAAAGAGCACAGAGAATTAGGAGAAAAGACGAAAGAAGTAGCTTCCAGACCAAGTGGCATTTTGTTGAATAAATTTTCGCGCACAGCTTGTGGTCACGCCTGCAAGTCGCTGGCGGGGCTCAAGTCCCATGAAAGACATAAACACCGAAACTGGAATTAGTTTTAGAGACGTTCATACGTCGAAATCGACGGGAGAATCCATGATATATATATATATATATATATATATATATATATATATATATATATATATATATATTGAGAAGAAAACTCAACAATTAATTTTCCACTCAGTATACTTGCTCGGAATAATATACAATAGCCTTCCTATTTTTATTTAATTGATATTTTTATCAGATAAAATATTTATATTTTATGATAAAATAATGAATAATTTTTTTTTTTTATAAATTATTTATATTATTTGATAAAATCTTTTAGATTATCCTCTCCGTCTTTAAGGATTGCTATTCTCTCTCATATATAAATATATATATATATATGCACAAGTTGCATTAAAATGGCAGAAAAGTTATTATCATTATTTTTTTATATAATATTTCATGTGTTCGTATAATTATTTTCTTTTCAGAACGACACTTGTCTAAAGCTTTTGTACTTTTAAGAGGTTTCGGCTATACTTTTAGTCATTATCAAGAATTAATTTTGTTTTAGTTGTAAGTAAACATATGTAGAGTTTATGCATATAGAATCTTGTGTATGTTAAGTTCCGAACACGGAAAAAGACTAAAATTAATGGAGGCATTAATAATAAAAAATGATAAATCCTACACTTAATAACATCAAATATGAACACTTGAACAATCGGCTTACCGTGTAAAAATGTGTCACTTTAATTGAGCAGGTTCATGAGGAATTCAAAGTTTGGTGGGGACACTGTTAAGATGCTTTCACTCATCAGAACAGTGTTTTTATTTTTTTATTTTTTTTATTTGCTGTTAAGTTGCGATCCGTTTTTATGTATATAGAACCTTGTGTAATTTTATATTTTCTGGAAAAGATCCTGCTTGCAGTTGGTCAATTATCTTTTTCTTTTTATTTATTTTTATTTTCCAGGTATTTCATTTATTTTAATGCCCTATTTATTGTTGTTAATGAACATACGAATGGGTGCCCGCTTAATTGCTTTGTATTGAATAGTAGTTCGCTTAATTGCTATTTTGTTTGGTATGTACTTGTCTTTTAGTTTGACCTTTTTTATTAATTCTATCTTTTTGTTTTAACGTGTTCGTGTGTTTGACTGCTTAAGGTTTATTTTTTAGTTCATAGTTGAGTGTATGTGTTCTTGTATATATTTGTGATTTAGGATTTTATGTGTTCGTTATTCTTTGTATGGTTCTTAAATTATTTTCTGTATCTTTTTTTCGTGATTAAGTGTTTATTACTTTATGTTTTTAATTGCTTTGTATATTTGCTTCATTATTTGCTTTGTATATTTGCTTCATATATATATATATATATATATATATATATATATAAACTTCATTATAATAAAATATATAATATATATATATAAACTATTTGCTTCATATATATGTAAACTCAACAAGTAATTTTCCTCTCAGTTTATTTGCTCGGAATAAAATACATTGAGCTCCCTATTTTTATCTAATTGATATTTTTTATCAGTTAGATAAATTATTTATACTATATGATAAAATAATGAATAAATAATTTATATTATAAGTTATTTATATTATTTGATGAATTTCACGGATTACTATTCTTTCATATAAAAATACAAAATATTCTACTATATATATATATATATATATATATATATATATATATATATATATATATATATATAGTAGAATATTTTGTATTTTTGTCAGATAAATTCCAATAGTGACAAACTCAAAAGAACTCAATGTTAATTTTTTCATTAATTTAAACAGAGTAATATAATCTTGAAAGAAGTTTGGGATATTCTACAAATCCATGGGTAATAGATATTTCGCCGCTCAGCAGCCGCTCCTCAGACTCAAATCATACAACTGCTCTAATGTTTAATATCATCGAGTATATCATCACACACAGACACTCACGTACCCATATCAAGAATAGATATTTGTAACGGCAATCTACAAAACAAAATACCTTGTTCATTCAAAAAACAAAAGAAAAAAAAAAGAAAATGAAAAATATACAAAAATTCTAAAAGGAAAAAAATAAAAAATGGAGAACGGGATATATAAGGATAAATGAGGTTATAATTAGCGTCTATTGTCTAAATATGTCACTAATATACGTTAATGAAAGAGAGAGTATTAACCAGAATAGCAATACGTCCGTTTTCTTTGAAAAACATGACATGGAAATTTAACATTACATTCATACGCACATATACACACATACACCTACATACATATATATGCACACATATACATATTCCATAAATATTTTTACTTACATATACACATATATACATATACATTTAATGAGATACCAACATATTCATACACACATATACATATATATTAAATTGTAATAATATTAAATTCAAATAACTATTACAATAATACAATATAACTACTTCAAAAAATTGGTGGTTTACGATATTTCTGACAGGAAATTCCAGATTCTTCTACAAAAGGAACAACATTTTTAAGTTTAATTTTGATTTTGATCTAGCTAAATGATTTTATACTTATTATTATGCCTGCATTTAAATATAAATTCGTTTCGTTGGTTCAAGTGTTCTTTTGGATTATTGTAGTTTATAATGGTCAATTTCTCCTCCGGGCTTAAATTACATCTCTCCCTGAAGTTGTTGGGAGAATTAATATATTTTATCATCTTCCATCTAACCAGTGGGGTAAACCCTCCATCCTTTATATCCCAGTAGTATTTTGATAAGGCTGTTTGACGTTTAAGGAGGCGTTGGAAAACGAGTGTCTGTGATTGTAAAGTCTATGTTTGCAACTACCTGCAGATACACCTATATACACTCTTTTTTGTTAGTGTTCTCTTCTGGAAAAATAGTGGCTTCATAAATTACTTTTTCAGAATTACATCTGCCATCAACGGGAGAGTTGGTCCTATTGATGCAATTGCAAGAAGGTTTGTTTTCTAGAGATTGGTTATGGAAGTGTTTAATTACTATATTATTGTGAGAATTAATAATGTTCTACATGTTATTGGTTGTTGAATAACTAATTTTAAGAGTTTTACTGTTGAATAATTTACTTAGGAGATTATTTTTAAAGAATATTTATCTATGTTTACAATGGACAACTTGCAGTTGAGTCTGAGGAACGCATGAGGAGCTGCAAAATATCTATTATCCATAGATTTGTAGAATATCTAACAAAATTTTCAAGATTATATATATATATAATATATATATATATAATATAATATATATATAATATATACATTAATAATATATAATATATATAATATCATATAATATATATATAATATATACATTAATAATATATAATATATATAATATCATATAATATATATATATATATATATATATATATATATATATATATATACACGTGTTTCATGTTATTATTTGATTTCACAAAAAGGATGCTACAAGTTAGTTACATTATACACAAAGCGATGTTTTACACAGCGCGATGCAAACACAAAATAAACTATCAAATATGGCTGCGTAATAGAAATGTTCAAATAATACGATAAGAAAATAGACAGTGATAGAGAGAAAAAGTATTAAACGTTAAAATCCGCCGATGATAATTAGGTGGGTAATAAAATTACGACTCACTTTTTTGTGACTGTTCCGCTGACAACAAATGGCTCATTAGAGTTAGTATACACGGTGATCTATCTAAAATGTACCTAAACTACAAAAAGAACAAACAAAGGAAAGTTAAACTAGAGAGTTTTCGTTGTGTAGTAGTGGGATATTTAGATCTGATAAAGATCGCATCAACAAAATCAATAAAAATCGAGGTGCAGTATCTATCCAGTCATTAAAAAGTAGTTCTAACAAGTGAAGCAAAAGTTTTTTCTGAATAATTTTTAAAGTTATTACTAGTTGTCTTTTGTTGAATTAAAGTTTGTTTAATTATTGTTTAATCTAAAAATAAATAAAAGTTATGTGCTTCATTGTCTTAGGTCATTGGTTAAGATATGGCATGTTATTTTAAAACAAATGCAGGTATAAAATAAACTTCTTAATAATAATAAAAATGCAAATATGATATAGCTCCAGATTTCAAAACACATCTTTGACAATGTTTAAGACACTAAGTCATTAGAATGATCTAGAGATATAAATCATAAGAATGTGACATCACAAAACAACAACATCATTCCTTGTTATTGTGTGGTTTCTGAATAACATTAAAGGCATCAAATTCTATGGAAACCCTCAAATTCTTGGCAACCTTCAAATATATGATTAGCAAAAATTTGCAAGGAAGAAAAGGATTTTTTATTTGGTTGCACGATACAAAAATAAACATTGTCTCTTTATGCCTGTTTGTGACTTGGGTGCAACTCGTGTTACAAAAATCAAAGACAAAAGATAATAATAAAATTAAAAATAGCGATAATAATAATATATTTAAATTTATAATAAGACTAATAATAATAATAATAATAATAATAATAATAATAGATTTAAATTAAGAAGCCAAGAACTAAATATTGCGGCAAAAAATATGAAAATGAAAGCTAAGGATAAAGCTTTTGAAGAGATGAAACAACTCTGGCAAGACAAACCCTTGCATGGCCAATATCCAGAACGTGCCAATAAATCCAATGTTGATAAAGTTAATACTCATCGATTGTTACGTGCATCTGGATTAAAATATGAGACTGTAGGCTTTATTCTTGCACCGCAATACCAAAGTATCTTCATTAGGAACTTTCAGGCAAATATTATATATAATAATGTGGATCCCAAATGCAAATAAATACCAAGAAACAATAGACCATCTAATCTCAGGATGATCTGTACTTGCCCCAAATGAATATAAATAATCGTCACGATAGAGTGGGACAATATTTGCATTAAACAAGTGCAAACACTATGGAAAATATATAAACAAACACTGGTATAAACATCACCCACGACCGGTTACAGAAATAGAAGATATCACCATTCAATAGATTACACCATCTACACAGACAGAAAAATTGTAGCAAATATGCCGGACATTATTGTTAAAACCCAGAAAGAAAGACCTTGCATTTAAATTGATATGGCTTGTGCAGCGGATTGTAACATAGCAACAAAAGAATTTGAAAAACTCTCAAAGTATAAGGACCTGGAAATTGAAATAGAAAAAATGTAGAAATTGAAAATAAAATCGGGACAGTGATAGTAGATGCACTTGGAATGATAATAAAATAGAACAAAACAACACATTGAAATGATCCCTGGAAAACCTAGTTTAAGCGATATACAAAAGATTGTATTGTTAGGTAGAGACCACACATTAAGGAGAACTTTATCTATGTAACGCTAGGGGTGTTAGAGGAGATAGAAAAACATGAAATGGAGCTATAACAACACATCACGACCTGCGTTAGGTCTTCCCGCAGACTTGGCAGGTAGTGCGACCATAGTAGAAATTGAAATATGATGAAAAATGACATATTAATAATAATAACATGACTTTGAAGTATACGTAGTTGTCAATAAAATTTTGGGTGTGGTATAAAACTTTGATTTCAAAAGTAAATTGAAACAATAGTCTAAATGAAGGGATCCTTGACTGATTATGTCTGAAAAAATTAAAAGAAATCCTCTCAAGCAGAGCTCACACCTTATAGAGGATTTTATCGCTTTGAACTACTAGGTAGTGTTTTTTTTTTGTTTATGTACAAATTTTCAAGAAAAAGTTTCATCATGCCATTTCCGAACTTAGATTGCTGGATTATACCATAAAGATCAATAATAATAATAATAATAATAATAATAATAATAATAATAATAATACTGCCTAAACCATCTTATTCTGTGTGCTTTGTTCTTTCAGGACGTAGGTGATCATGGCCATCCCCGTCTCCGCATTCCTTGTGGCTTTGAGCAAATTTCACGTGTAACACAACGCAACCCCCCTTTCTATCATCCACCTGCTCAGGACCTTCAAATATATTATCTGCTGCTTTCCTCTGTCTTTTTTTTCTTCCATCTGGCCTGTTAGTATCAGGTTCTCCAAGCTCTTCTTCCTCACTGGATGTCCCAGGAACTTTAGTTGTCTCTCCCTGATGCGCAATATTAATTTTCTTTTTTCCATCCTTTCCAACACCTCATCATTGCTCACATGCTCGGTACAAGATATCCGCAGCATCCTTCTGCAGAACTACTTTTCAGCTGCTTCAAGTTTTCCCTTCATCTTTGATGATATTGTCAAGCATTCACCGCCATATAAAAGAACTGATATAACATAGCAATCTAGTACTCTCTTCTTTGTTTCTAGCAAAAGTTTCTAGTGTCCTACTACTTTATTCAGCGTTTGGAACGCCTCCTTCAACATGCGAATTCGCCTTCGGATCTCTGTGTCGCACTTTCCGTCTTCTGTTAGAACACTTTCCAGGTATTTAAATTTTTGTACCTGCTTGATTTTAGTATCTCCCAACTGTATTTGGCATTTTCGTCTGCTTTTTTGCTGGTGACGATGTATTCGGTTTTCTTTAATTAATATTATTAAAGAGTCGTAATATTGGAAATGTAGAAATGATCATATTGTAGAAAATTATAATCTACTGCTGAAAAAATGGCCACAGTTTTCCGTGATATTGTAATGCTATTTTAAGCTATTCTAATGCTTTTTTTTTACAGATTTACACTGCATAAGGCTCAGGAGGCACTTGTTGTTGAGGGTTACGTTAGGAAGTATTTATACGAATCAGAGGATGTGTAAACTGTTAACTCGAGACATGAACAGGCCAAAATTGTATTAGGAGTCGGTTCCACTGAGCAGTGGTTCGCATGAAGAAGCCGTTCAAGCGAAATTAACTGATCATCAACTGAATACGAAGTGGTTTTGGATAGCTTGTTACAATATAAATGCATCATATTTGCCGCCAGACACGCTAATTATATTACATTAAATGTATAATACAATGACCATAACAGAGTCACTTCTATTTGCACATATTCATATACGTTCTAGACAGGCAAATTTGTCTGTAGAATGTTCTTATAGATTTACGATATACATCAGTGAGTATACATCAAAGAAACCTTTTTTTGTTGGATGCAGACGCTTGGACGACTGATATAAAACAGAGCAAATTATTTACGCAAATATGCAATAAAATTTTAATGCATATAAAATATGTGCAATTAATTTCCTCGAACAAATAGTAAATAGTGAACCTTATACACACATATATGTATACATACTTGCATGTATATATATATCTGTATGTGTGACTAACGGTGTGGGAATATATTAGTTTTTTTTACCAATAAACGCATACATACTTTAGTTGAATGTGTGTATTAGGACAGTCAATTGTACCAATTTATAGTATTTTTCTTAGTCTGATGTGAAACTTTTAATTTTTCATTTATCCTTGGAACTCACATCCTTACGCATGTGTTTTATTAAACGGATATATGCAAATTTTAAAAATAAATGCATACACTTGCATGTATATATTCTGGGAAACCTTTTATGTAACAATTAATATTACTACAACTAAAGCAATTGATAAAAACACACGTATAAAATATTTAATTCGCGTTGATTCATTGAATGATTTTCAGAACGTGATGTTTGGCAGTTAAAAAAACAACAAAATTACCAAGGTAAAATAAAAAATAATAAAAAAAAAGAATCTATAAATCATTCTATGACATTTGCTCTCTGTTCCTGAACGAAAGTTGTATATTATAGACTTTCCTAAAAATAAAGTACTATCAAGTCATAAAAATGAATTAACAGTATTATGTAAACTACATAAATATTTCACTTTAAAATTTAATCAATCATAATGTTAATTTATAACTTATACTCTAATATTACATAACAATTTTTTTATTACAAACTAATGACCCACACAATACGTATTTGTTTTTTATAACTCCAATATAAGTTAGTGTACCATAGTTACCACAGCCCCTTTAACAATTTTAATAGTATAAGAAGTAATGTATCTAAAAAAACTAAAAAGTGCTCTATTCTTCAAAACCACTTTCTACACATCTCAATAATATGTGTTCCTTATAAGTGTCGTCCAAGAAAGACATAATTCAACAACACACTTTCATATGACCTTGATTTTTAACTTTATTTAACTCTAATTCTTACTTTTGCTTAAGTAATACAGACACACCCACCTGCATATAGTTTAACTTACTTTAATCTCCCGTCCTTCACTTTCTAAGTAACCATGAATTTAATGTTATATTTTCCAAAATCAGTCATTTTCACCATGTTTTTAAATAACAGCTGAAGAAGAAAAAAATGTTAAAAAAATGAATTTTTTTTTGTAGTAATATAATGTTTTTATAGACTATTGTAATAACAAATTTCAATACTAAGCTCTTATCAGTATTCAGCACTTTTCATAAAAGTAAATGAATTGAACAGTACGTTTTTAATGTATGCGTTCTTTCATTCTCTCTCCTATATATATATATATATATATATATATATATATGGTTTCAATGCTGTTAATTTGGTTAACAAGATCTGTTAAATTAGTATTTTGTGAATAGAAGTTTTTTGAATAGGTTACTTTCTACTAATGCTAAAAATATACCAATGATATTTTGGAAGTGTTTGTGACTATTTGGTTGGTGTTTGGTTAGGATAAATTGTTCTGGATAATGAACGTTACGGAGTTGGTTGATAGTGTTATGTTTTTCATGCCTTCTTTTGTGTTGAATATAAATAGACTTAACGCTTGACAGCAGTGAAAATAGTATACATAAATTCTAAATATTAAAGTAAGTAAGTTTATTTCTCTGGTTTCAAAAGTTAACCTTGTCCGTAAATCTGATAATTTCACTGAAAGAAAATTTGCAAGGTGCACAGAGAGAATTACAAGTTCAAGACTTTGTAAGAAATATCTATTTAATAGTAGGTTTTATTATGATGGGTATTTAACAACTGATTGGATGTTCTAATTAATATTTACTAGGTATTTAATGTAACATTGACCGTGAAGTCATATAGTTGTAAGGTAGTTAATATAACATTGATTATTGTTGTGGAGTTATTTTGGCAATGGAAGCTAGTATTTGTGCTAAAGTCGGTCCTAATAGGTTCGACGTAGAAAAAGTTAAGAACTTGATAAAATATGTATTACGCAGTGTAATCTTACCAGGTGACTGACTACTTTCCTATTCAACTAACTGTCGACAACTATCATCCATCATCAACTGACTCACGTTCCTCCTACTACTCTTACTCAAATTAGGTGGGAGAGTATATTCACTATAGAATAGGTGCGTTTCACCATAAGAGTTATCATGTTAATATTAGATAGATTTTAATCTGGCACATAAAATCTGGCTAATATATAACACGTTTATATTATAACCTTGATAGCCAAATTAAATATTTAATGATAATAATATTTGAGGCATTAATTTTACATTGTTTATGAATCTTTTATTCGTGTCTTGTTATAACTGTCTGTCTATACAGGTCCCGCTTTTTATTAATTAATGTTTTTGATAATGTGTATGGATGTATATATTTTGTATATATATATATATATATATATATATGTGTGTGCTTATATATATATATATATATATATATATATATATATATATATATATATATCCGAGTGAGTATAGAATGAGGAGAGATAAAAGAATTTTTTTTTCCTTCCAAAACATTAATTTAAAAAAGTGCTCGATATATAATGTATACAGCTGTGAATATTTATTATAAATTATGTTTTAGAACATGTACATAATTTCTTCTATATATGTCCTCTTCTCTACAATCATATGGCTGTTTCAGTGTTTGGAACCCAAACACATCATCTGGAGAAATAAAGGTTTGGAATCATTCTCTGTTTATATTTGGTTCGTTGTTGTCGTGTGGGTTGGTTGGTGTTATTGGCAATTAAGTTAATGTGCCACGCGTTTTGACCGTCAGACCCTCGAAGAATCCGGTGTGTAAGTGCAAAATTGTTGATTCATGGTATTATCTGTTGGAATGTACGTCCAATCGGTCGAGTATATCTTCCTGTTAGAAATCCTAAGAGGGCTTAGTGTTGAGTAGTCATTTTTATGGTTGGCTATCGTTTAATTGATTTATGTCTGCTGTTAGTGGACCTAATTCATGTATTTGCTCTGATCCTGTGTCTAGGTTTTCACTTTGGGGTTTCATAGATAGACGTGATAGGGGTGGGGTGTTTTTTCTTTCGAATTTTGTTTTTTTCGGTATGAAACATTTTTTATATTATAGGGTTGTTAGAAATATATATATATATATATATATATATATATATATATATATATATATATTATATTTTATAGTCAAGTTTGGAGTATTATTGTATTTAGGCAAAGTTATTTCAAGAAATCTAAATTTGTATTCTTTAGGAAGTGAATGCAAATTAGCGTTTTATCAGTTTTTTGTATAATGTTGGATGTTTAATCTTAATTTTAAGTTTAAGTAATATGTATATATATATATATATATTTATATACACACTCATATATATAAACACACACACACACACACACACACACACATATATATATATATATATATATATATATATATATATATATATATATATATGACATATTGTTAGATCTTCAAGGCTGTCACAATAAATTTAGTAAAATAAAGGAAGATAAAGAAGTTTTTGAGTATTACCTATTTATTATACATTAATATTTCGAAATCAAAATCTCATCTTCAGAATGGCAGAAGTGCGTGTATCTGTCCGAGTGAGACAGTGCCTTTCAAGGAATGGCCATTCATGGCTATATGCTGCTGCTGCTCTCTGTAATTTTACTGTGTGTTTGTGTATGAGTGTGTGTGTTAGAGCATGTATGCGTGTGTGTGTGTGTGTGTGAGTGTGTGTGTGTGTGTGTGTGTGTTTATGGTATATGTGTGATTTACAGTTGGGATATATATATATATATATTCATGTTTCTATGTATATGTTTATTGTGTGTATACATGTTTGGATGTCCATGTATACATGTCCGCCTGTATATATATATATATATATATATATATGCTTCTGTGTGAATTTCCCTGGGCTTGTTTACGTATATTTATGCAAGAATTAGTATATAAGTAGTTTTCTATATGTGGTTTTTATCTTTTATTTTCTATATGCTGCTTTTTGGAGTTTTTATTGTGTACATGTTTTGTTTTTTTATTTTGCTTGTGTGTTTTTTCGTGCATATATTTTTATGTTTATTTTTGTTCATGCAATGAAATACGATAGTGTCTGTTTTGATCTCGTTTATACAAGGCCCATGATATCTTTGGAATTAGCTCTAACATGTATTCAATATTGTAGCCTTTACAGACGTTTTCCAGACCCGGCTTAAAAATTGACCACATACATTGACACGTCTATAAAAAACTAATGTTAAACACACACACACACACACACACACACACACACACACACACACACACATATATATATATATATATATATATATATATATATATA
Source organism: Ascarosepion bandense (assembly GCA_037127315.1). Classification (NCBI taxonomy): domain Eukaryota; kingdom Metazoa; phylum Mollusca; class Cephalopoda; order Sepiida; family Sepiidae; genus Ascarosepion; species Ascarosepion bandense. The sequence goes on from JBBBDQ010001440.1 coordinate 2,350,285, forward strand.
TATCCGAGAGAATGAGGAACGAAGAAAAAAATTTTTTTTACAAAGTCCAAAATATTAATTTCAAACAGTGCTCAATATATAATATATAGAGCTGTGAATATTTATTATAATTATATTTTAGAACATGTACAAATTTTTGTGATGTGCGTTGTGGCGCAGTGGGTATCGGCACGGAATGAGAAAACAGGAAGTCAAGTTCGAATTCCAGTTGAATTCCTTGCATTCTCTTACGCACAAATACCCTTGGGAAAGGTATTAATCCCTCTCTTTCCTCCAGTTATGGGTTAAATAACAGGACAGGATACTGCAGGATAATATTCCGCCCAGTCAGTCATGTCTCTATCGAAACGTGATCGCCTATGCGTGCATAACGCACGACACTTAACTGACTGACAAATTTTTATATATCCACTACAAATCGTACAATTGTTTCGACATTGAAACTACAATGTCTCATCCCACACTACCTGATGAGACATTGTAGTTTCACTTTCAAAACAAATGTACGATTCGTAGTGGATAGATAAAAATTTGTATATGTTCTAAAATACAATTTATAATATATGTGTTTGTGTTTGTGTGTTTGTCTGTGAGTCTGTGTCCGTATATTCATTTGTACATATTTCTGTTTACCAATATATATTTGCATGTGCATATACTAGTCTATTTGTCCATGAGTGGACGTCTATAGATTTGTCTAAATTCTGAGATGTGGTAGTATTACACGATTTACATTGTACGTTGCTTCCTGGTTTAATATCTGAATAATTTTATGATAATCTAAATCTAACGCTTTGCCAAACCTAGAGTTTAAAATTCATAATAAAAAAATTAAAATGAAGCTAATAGTCGATTAGTAATGCTGATCTCTATCTTAATCGTATATATTTATATACACATTAATATATATATATATATATATATATATATATATATATATATATATGAATGTGTATATAAATATATACGATTAAGATTAATGCCTAAATTAATTGTTTTTAAAGATTTTTTCTCATATTCTTCAGATTAGAAATTACTTTATTTTGATTGACACACACTGTCTGTGTAACAATATTTCCCTGATGATTGGGGTTTGGCCAGTTTTGAACAGGATTTCCATATTAGACAATATAAAATTTAAAAAAGAACAAAAACAAATTCCAGAAATTACTAAATACCGATGTAAAAAATAAATAAAAAAGGCACAAAACATCGTTATTAAAGGAGATAAATCCAGCAATATATACCAAATAAACTCGCGAAACAAAGATGATACAGGAATTAACTAAATCTTACAAAAATGTCGCATTAAAAACATCACTGAGGAGACTAGCATCATCACAAACAAGTTAAATTTAAGCAATAAAATACAAATCTTAACTGGCAAACAACCTTTATATACAGTGAAAGGCCACATGGATGACTTTACCAACAATCCATCTTAGAGACTCCAACAAAAACAGAAGTGGGCAAAATAAGCCATCAAATATTCAAAAATATTTGTGACTTGCTAAGGATTTGCACTCAAGCAAACCAGTGGAAGAACACAAGCAATTGTATTTCCTGGTTCCAAAAAATTAAATGCAAAAGTAAATACATGTTCATCAAATATGACATAAAAAACATTTTACCCATCAATTTCTGAAAAAGGTTCCCAAGAATCATTTGATTTTGTTAAAATGTTCTTAAATATACCATCTGAGCATATTGACACAATATTACATTGACGCAAATCTATACCTTTTCCACAAAGGTAAAGCATGGATCAAGAAATCCAACAACGGAACATTCGATGTACCAAAAGATTGAATGATGGAGCCGAAATTTCAGAATTGATGGGAATATACATTTTTAAAAAAATCACCAAAATAATCCATATTGACGGATTAATGATAGTACCAAACAACAAATAAGAAAATGATAAAATAAGGAAATAGCTTTTCAAATTATTGAAAGAACTAGATTTTGATATAATAATAGATACAAATAATAAAGCGGTCCAATATTTAGATGTAGAAGTGGAAATGTCTCGCCATACATGAAAATAAACACTAAGTTATCATCCATAAATCCAAAATCCAGTCACCCGAAAAGTATATCTGAACACATTTACAAAGGAATAGAACACAGACTATCTAATAATTCGTCAAACATATCAATATTTAATGAAAAGAAAAATATCTATGAGGAGGCACTAAGAAAATCTGTCCATAAAACATTTTACAATATAATTTTAAACCAAACAGACAAATCAAAACAGACAATAGAAAACGAAACATTATCTGGTCAACCCACCATTTAATTTAGAGGTAAAGATCAAAATAGGACAAACATTTTTAAACTGATAGATAGACACTTTCCAAAAGTATCAGAACTAAACCAAATTTTCAACAGAAACACAATCAAACTAAGTTATACTTGCACTAGTAATTTAGATATTTTCATAAAAAAACAAAACGCCAGAAATTTAAACAGCATCGTACAAAACAAAATCACTTACAAAGTATGCAACTGCAGGGACAAAAATAAATGTCGACTTCAAAGACTCTGCAACACAAAAGAAATAATTTACAAGACAAAAGTACATCACCCAAATAGCCAAAATAAAATATATTTAGGCTCAACCAAAGACGACTTTAAGACGCCTTTATGACTAGGTGGTTTAATCACAGGTCTACATTCAAAATAGAAAAATTAAAAAGCTGTACAAAATTGGTTACCCACGTGTGGAAATTAGAATCAAAATATGAAAAGACCCAGACATAACGGGGAGCATTGTAAAAACAGCCAAGCCAAATGTCTACAAATGTCTACAATGGTAGCAAAATATGTAGACTGTGCCATAAAGAAAAGTTAGAAATTATGCTATTCCCAAACAAAAATGAACTGCTAAATGAAAGAACGGAAATTATGACTAAATACATATACATTCAGAAATACATCTTAGGTTCATACAATCAAGGATGAAAATGTCATAATTCGTTTGAATTTAAAAATTGCGCGTTCAAAACTTCCCCGCCAAGCGAGCGTTAAAATAAAACACAGTTACCAGAGCCTTCTTAAGAAGAAAAACGCTAAACGGTAAAATCAGTTATTAAAAATCGCCTGAAGACACTATTCATGGTAGAAACCTAGGTAGCGTAATAAATCGTTTCAAAATAAAAATTAATAAAATCTTCTACAATATAATTGTATTGAACACTTTTTAGTTCAAATGTGCACTGTTTTGAACAATATATATATATATCTATCTATCTATTTATCTATCTATATATATATATATATATATATATATATGAAAATTATGAATATAAACAAAGAACATTGTGAAAAGAAATGTTTGTATTTAATTCAGCATTAATGGTCTGGCTAGTTTGTTGTCGTATGTATATGATCTGTCAACCTAATTAATTCTTATAACCACAGTAAGTGGAACCGACAAACGTAGTTCAAATTTTGGTTTAGTCTTTTGTCTTCATTTAATTTTCTTCCCTGTCCAAAAATTATGCTCTAAACTATTCTATAATAGGAAGGAATTCAAAAACGCGTAGTAGACACCAAAAATCTATTTCACTGTATTCCCAAGAGGTCAACGCTATTCACAGATAATATAAAAATAATCTGTGAGAACCATGACCGCTGATCTTCTAAGGTCAATAGCATTTTAAATATAGTCCATGGACCTATACCGTTAAATAAATATTAGCTCAAGCGTTTAATCAGATAAAATTGAACCCGTTGTGATTGGAATTCACTTTCGTTTGTTTGGGAGTTGACTTAAACTTTACCCTATGGCAGACGAAACATTAAAAGCTTAAAATATATTTCTTCCTAACTTAGACGCACCTATCGTCAAAAGTCTGCTTCTCTGATGAAAATTAAAATCACCACACTGGCAATAGTAATCTAGATTTTGTTTTATTATATTACTTTGAGTTCTAAATAATTTCCGTTTTTGTTTATTAAAGAAACACTATCTTCTTTTCGCTACGAGCGTGTAGAACCCAGATACTCAGCTTGTTACCTTTTCTAACAATCGGCAGTTAGTAAATTGTGATCGGTTTAAAGTAATTTTTTAATGTCCATTTATTTTATTGATTAGCATTCAACGAATGACTTAAAAGTGTCATCATCAAGGTCTGATGAACACTCCTGAATGGCTTCAATTTCGTTTGCAAAAACATAAACACTACATATTTTCTGGATATCTCTATAGCATATTTTCTTTAACTGTACTCGCATAACATTATGTGACACAATATTATGTGACGAAAATGCATTTTTAATGACTCATTGCCTAGGGTCAATGATAATGAAAACAAGTTCAACTTAACAGCTAAATCCAGAAAACCAGGGACGAACAAGGTTGCCTTTATTCAGTGTTAACTAATTAAGAAATCGGTACACTGAGATAATTTTAAGTAACTGGTTACCAATTTAACACATATGTATGTAACTTTCCATGACGTCAGATTTTAGCGATGAATACAATTTTACAGGATATCGAAATATGGAGAGTTTCGAAAGTAACGCATTTCAATTTAGAGTGTAATTTTGCCCATCGTTTTGTCAATGACGAGGAATCTACTGAATATATATATATTTTTTTAATCATTTCACCCCGAGCAAGGCGGAAATGCCACTGATGTGCAGGGGGCTACATAAATGTAAAAAGATTAATAAGAAAAGAGTGAGCAGTACAAACTAGTTAGAAAGGAGCAATAGAAAGCTGAGAATGCAGGTGCGATGACAGATACATAGGTGGAGAGAAAGGGAAGGTTATACGTGGGTGGGGAGAGAGCTAGAGTCCAGTGGTTAGTAGATGAGTATTGACTTTGCATTTAAATTTCTGAAGGTTGTAGCCGTCAGGAAAGCAAGAATACGGCAGCGAGTTCCAAGTGCGAGAGAAAAAGCTGCATGAGTAGAATTGTCGTCTGCATTTGGCTAACCTGACTGTGAATGGGTGGGACCCAGTTGCCAGTCTGGTTGCACGAGTAAACACCTGTTGAGGAGGAATCAGTGACTTAAGTTCGTCCGAGCAGAAGCCATGAAAGTATTTATAGAACAGACAATTTATTTTTTAAATCTGTATTTTTCGTCTGTTTTTTTTCCACACTTTTTGGCGTTCATGCTTCATTTGGAAAGAGAAAAAAAAGTTTGGGATTTTTATTTATTTATTTATTCGGTTATGCGAAACTATCCTGGCCAAGGTATCAGCAGCCACTTGTTACCCCTCCCCGCTATGGTCTGTTCTTTCTTTGAATCGAAATTTACCAAGCAGCTTAACTCGATGTTGATTTTTGGGAAAAACAAGAATTGAAGAATGAAACTTTCTTAATTCAAATTTCCTGTGTCAAACTGTGAGGTATGTTCAATATATTTTTTAAATCTGTATTTTTCGTTTGTTTGTTTTTTCCACACTTTTTGGCGTTCATGCTTCATTTGGAAAGAAAAGAATGTTTGGGATTTTTATTTATTTATTTATTCTGTTATGCAAAGCTATCCTGTCCAAGGTATCAGCAGCCACTTGTTACCCCTCCCCGCTATGGTCTGTTCTTTCTTTGAATCGAAATTTACCAAGCAGCTTAGCACGATATTGATTTTTGGGAAAAGCAAGAATTGAAATTTGAATTAAGAAAGTTTCAACTGATATATCACCCATCAAAAACTGACTAGTTTCCCCTTTGCTCAACTTTAGAGATCTTACAAAGTTGTACGTTGTAAAAACTGGCTTGTGTACACTAGCTCTTGTATGATCGAATAATTATTAATACAGCGCTCTCTACTTGTCTCTTCCTGGGAAAAGTACATACTAAGTTTAGATAACTCAGTATAGGCTGGAACTGAATGAGTTATTTATTAAGTATTGCTCATTCAGACCGTCATCTCCCAAGACTGGATAATATAGTTAAGACAGTTTTTGTAAGATCTCTAAAGTTGAGCAAAGGGGAAACCAGTCAGTTTTTGATGGGTGATATTTGGAAAACATCAGTTGATATAATCTTGGATATAAGGATGAGATGGTGACTTGGAACTAGAATTCGGTCCTCTGAATACAATTGAGAAAGTTTAAAATTTAAAAGTTGATAAATTTACTTTTTAATCTACTTTAATCTTTCAGCTTCTTGCTAAAAAGAAACATGCATTAGTGTGCTGTAAATGTATTTTTAAAGTGTGATGCATTGTTAGCAGTTAAGGAAAGGAAAAAAATAAAAAAAGAAAGGTCAAAGAAATAAAATAAAATAAAAATAAAATAAAATAAAATAAACAGTATCTAGAGAAGTAAAATGTTAACTTCATGTATCGACAACATAGCGTCTATAACGACGCGTCTGCTTTCTTAGAAAAACATGACGTGGAAAACTAACATTGGAATTTTAGTTTCAAATATAATTGTATATATTTACGGTACAAAAATAAATTGTACATCATTATTTTAATACAATTTAAAAAATACAATTATTTTAAAAATTCATATTAATTTAAAAATTCAGTTAAAATAATTACATTTACTAAAAATTAAAAATTTATGATCAAATATAGAAAAAGGAAAAGTTATAATAATAAACCTAGAAAAGAGAGAAAAATAAATAAATAAAAGAAAGAAAAAGAATGAGAGTAAGTAATATAGAAAAGAATTTAAAATAATTCATAATAAACGTTTTAGATTGAAACCGACGTATACTACACTTATATTCATTCTTGAAACGCGACATGGGATTTACACTTAAATTAAAATATACCTACAATGGGGTATATTTATGCTGAAAAATAAATCATAAATCATACTTCCTAATATAAATTACAATATAGCCACTAGTAATAATTTATTATAAATATAGTTAAAATAATAACTCTTAGTAAAAAAATAAATAAAATATTAAAATACAATCTTAAAAACATCTTAAATAATAATAATACTAATAATAGATAATAATAAAAGTAATAATAAAAATAATAAAAATTAGAAAATAATAATAATAATATATATGTATGTATCAAAAATATTTCTCTAAGTCGAAATTAATAATAATAATAATAATAATAATAATAATAAAACTAGCCAAAGAACTTCAAGAAATGGTTGACGATCCCATTAACTAGCCAAAGAACTTCAAGAAATGGTTGACGATCCCACTAAAATTCCTGCATGGATGACCAAAGGAATTACATTTCTTCTACCCAAGAATGGTGACACAAACAACCCGAAAAACTACAGACCAATTACATGTCTTCCGACAACATATAAACTATTAACATCTATTTTAACAAAACAGACATATTTATTCTTAGAAAGAAATGACATGATACCCCTTGAACAAAAAGGGTGCAAACGTGGCTGTTATGGTTGTAAAGACCAATTGCTAATTAACAAAATGATCCTGGAAAACTGCTACAGTACAAAGAAAAATCTTAGTACTGCCTGGATAGATTATCGAAAGGCATTCGATAGTGTGCCACATTCCTGGATTTTAAAGACTTTAAATATATACAAGATATCGCCCGTCATCATCAATTTCATCAAACAGTGCATGTCTATATGGAAAACAACCCTTTACCTCAATAATATAAATGGAACCTATAAGTCTGATGAAATAAACATCAAAAGAGGTATATTTCAAGGTGATTCTTTATCTCCCTTACTATTCTGCATATCATTAATAGCACTAACCAGTCAACTTAATAAGACAGAATGTGGTTATAAAATAGGCCAAAAGAAAATAAACCATCTATTTTACATGGATGACTTAAAGTTATATGCTAAGAATGATAATGAGCTGGAAGGTCTTCTGCAAACTGTAAAATGCTTCAGCGAAGACATTGGAATGAAATTTAATTTGAATAAATGTGCTAAAGTTACAGTTTTACGTGGATCAATACAAGAAACATCCTCAATTAGCTTAGACCCTGCTGTAACAATAAAAGAATTGAAACCAGAAGAAGCTTATAAATACCAAGGTGTAAATGAGAGCGAAAACATTCACCATAAAAAAATGAAAGAAATAGTGCGTAAAGAGTACTATAGAAGGCTACGAATGATATTAAAAACTGAATTAAATTCACAGAACAGAATTATGGCCATTAATATCCTTGCAATCCCAGTTGTCCAATATAGCTTTAACATCTTAAACTGGACTCTAAACGACATCAGGCGAATGGATGCTAAAACAAGAAAGCTTCTTTCTAAGCATAAGATGCATCATCCAAAGGCTGATGTAGACCGTCTATACATACCCCGTAAAGAAGGTGGAAGAGGTCTTATTCAGCTGGAATTGTCATACAAGACAACAACTATTGGCTTACTAACATACATAGAAACAACAAAGGATTGAATGATACAATTAGTAAGGCAACATGAAGAAAGAAAGAAAAAATATTCAATAATAAATGAAGGCAGTAAATACAAACAAGATTTACATTTAGTAGATTCTGTCGAAAAGCAAAACAGAAGCCAAGAACCAACTATTGCGGCAAAAAATATGAAAATGAAAGCCAAAGATAAAGCTCTTGAACAGATGAAACATCGCTGGCAAGACAAACCTCTGCATGGCCAATATCCAGAACGTGCCAATAAATCCAATGTTGACAAAGTTAATACTCATCGATGATTACGTGCATCTGGATTAAAGTCTGAAACTGAAGGCTTTATTCTTGCAGCACAAGACCAAAGTCTTTTCACTAGAAACGTTCAGGCAAATATTATGCATAATAATATGGATCCAAAATGCAGGTTTTGTGATAAACACCAAGAAACAATAGACCACCTAATCTCAGGCTGTTCTGTGCTTGCCCGAAATGAATATAAAAATCGCCACGATAGAGTTGGGCAATATTTACATTGGGCAATGTGCAAACATTATGGAAAAGCTGTAAACAAACACTGGTATGAACATCACCCAGCACCGGTTACAGATAAATAGAAGATGTAACCATTCTATGGGATTACACCATCTACACAGACAGAAAAACTGAAGCAAACAGGCCGGACATTATTGTTAAAAACCAGAAGGAGAAAACTTGTCTATTAATTGATATGGCTTGTCCAGCGGATTGTAACAGCAATCAAGGAATTTGAAAAACTGTCAAAATATAAAGACCTGGAAATTGAAATAGAAAAAATGTGGAAATTGAAAACAAGAGTTGTGCCAGTGATAGTAGGTCCACTTGGAATGATAAAAAATGGAACAAAACAACACATTGAAAGAATCCCTGGAAACCCCAGCTTAAGAGATATACAAAAAATTGTCTTACTAAGTACAGCCCACACACTAAGGAAAACTTTATCTATGTAATGCTGGGGATGATAGGGAAGATAGAAAAACATGAAATGGAGCCATAACAACACGCCACTACCTGCCTTAGGTCTCCCCGCAGACTTGGTTGGTAGTGAGACCAAAGCAGAAATCGAAATATGATGAAAAATGACATAATAATAATAACACTCATTCAATTAAAAACGAAGAAAAAGGAACATGAAAAATATAAGTATAAATATAATAATTATAAAAATAAAAAACACAAAAATATAAAAATCTTTTGTGGTAAAATGATATCAACAGTACATTCTAGATTTTTCCCAAAATAACCAAACTTTTAAGTTAAGTTAAAGTAAATTAATTTAATTTACACAAATTTAAATCACAATCTGGATTTCTCTAGACTATTCTATATTTAGTTTTATATCTGCATTTAATATTAATTCATTATGCTGCTTATGGAGTTTCTTTGAATTATTATATTTTATAATCATCAATTTTTCCTCCAGGTATAAATTGCACCTATCCCTGAAATTTTTGGCAATGTTAGCGTATTTAATAATACTGCAATCTGACCAGTGGGGTAAATCGTTCATCTTTGTGGAAAAAAAATACAGATTTAAAAAATAAATTGAACATACCTCACAGTTTAACACAGGAAATTTGAATATAGCAAAACCGATCCGAATTGTAATTCAGAGAATTCAATTTTTAGATATTCACTATATATATATATATATATATATATATATATATAATTTAGAAACTATTTTTGATTTACTAGGATTTCAATGGGTAATACATATTTCAACGCATAATGATGTTATAATTACGGCCACTTTCACACCCAAACAGTACAACAGTTGATCCTCAAAATATCTACCCCCCCCCCCCCCCAATTTAGTTTTAAACTGACGTTCATGTGTCCATAATTAGAATAGACATTTGTAACGGTAATTTACAAAAAAATTATCTCTCATTTCCAAGAACACCAAAGAATAGAAAAAAAGCAAGGATAAAGAAAAAGTAGACGATTGATTAATAGAAAAAAGAGAAAAAAGAAGAGAAGAAAGAAAGGAAAAAAAATATAAAAAAAATATATTCATTAAAATGTGGTATCAAAACGAGAGATGTTCATTAAAATGGAGTATCTCTGACGCTGTGAAGCCATTTATATGTCCTTTTGAATTTCGCACTGGATCGTTAAGTCCTTTCTAGTCTTACAAGTCGCTCTCATTGGTCAAAAATCATTTTAATATTTACTTGCAAAATCTGGTTTCGACTTTTTCGTTAAGCACACTGTCAATCCTTTAGCTATTTGAGAAAACCAGGATTTCGCACATCGTTGTGAATTTTTGTAAAAGTGAAGATGACAGTTGGTTTTAATTAATTTGTTATCCGCTATAATTCAATCATGTCAGATGACGGTTTGAATAATATGCATTAAATAAATGGATTATTCAGCTCCATCCTATAGTGGATTTGTGCCAGACTTACAAGTAGAAAGCACTGTATTAGTAATTAGCGTATCATACTTCTAATATATAGAAGTCAGTTTTTACTACGTAGTCTTCGGTAAAATATATTTAAAATAATTTCAATGTAACGAATTCTTATGAATCTAACAAAGAATAAATGCGACCTTGTCCGTCTCTGATTCTGGTTCTATGTGTACTAAGCTGAACTTGTTTTCACTATTTCGAGCACTGAAAATATTAAAAGAAAAAAAAAGATGTCACTCGTTTCATTGTCATCATTTTCACGAAAACATAACATTAACTTGAGCTGTTTCAATCTATAAATTATCGTCTTGCTTTAGTGAAATTATAGATTCGGGCGTATCATCAAAGACGACGCAAAATGAAATAACATCTTTTTATTTCGTCGTTAAATCTACCAGACTTTGTATAATTATGAAAGTCAATCATATTTTATCCTTCTCTACTTTTCTTTCTATTTATTGGCCCACATCGTTCAGGCCGATTCGTGCTGTAATGACTACAGAGAAACGTACGCAGTTCTATATACTTTTTTGCTTTCATAAAAGAGACAAACGAATTGAAATTTGCCATCATACAAATAGATGTGTTCAAAAGTAATATTAAACTTCTTAGACATAATGGATAAAAGTTGCTCTTAGAAATAGCTGCTGTTAAATTTCATATCAAAATTTTGTTATTAAATTTAAGAGGATTAATGAATTATTTTCACAAAATTATAACAGAAATAAATGTCAATGGCTCGAAATGAATTTCAGGAAATGTCTATAACATTTAAGTTTACCCACTTAATAGTAAAAGTATACACCTGCCATCAATAATGAAGACAAAATATAGCTGTTTCCTCTCAGATTATGCCAACCTGATCATGAAAGGAGGTTATATATATATATATATATATATATATATATATATATATATATATATATATATATATTCCTCTGTTACGTTCATGTAGGCAGAGAAAATACCGTGGCGGCCTCGGCTTAGTTAATTAAATAAACAATAGTCGGCTCAGATCGTTAGATAGGCAATAGTAGGCCCAGTTTATTAGATAGGCAATAGAAGGCTAGTTCATTAGATAGTCAATGCACTAGTAAAAATTAAACTCACATGTTGCATTTTTAACATGATTAGCAGATGTAGAAAAATATACTGACATCGTTTTCAGATTCTAGTTTCATAAAAAGTATTACTTGCATTGAATTAATTGTTTTGTAGTTCAAAATATGCTTTAAAATGGCCTTGAAAAGGCCTACATGTTACTTAGTATTCCTTTAATCTTTCTCCTACTATTAATATATAGGTCTAATGAACGATATTTAAAACATGTTTAATTCACACATTTTCATCGTAGTACTCGATATCTTTAGAATCTATGTGCCATTGTGACCACCTATCGGCGCTCAAAGTAATATGCCTCAGCAGTTGATGATGTCAAAGTATCCGTTATGGCTGTAGACACACACGGGATTCACGGTATCGGTTACAACGAATGCATGTGAAGATGCTTTCCCGCATGTCGAGTATACTTTTCTCCAAAGGCAAACTAATGTTTCTTCTATCTTCTCTCTAAAACTCTTTGTAATTCTTTTCTCAAGTAAAATCCATCGTTGGCGACGTCTATCTTCCTCTCGGTGTCTATATCTGTTGCCCTCATGTCCATTTTTCAGACGTTCGTAAAGCGAAGATGATGTGTGCTCTTCTGATTTTGTTTTGTTTATCTTTTAGATTAAAAGGTAATTATTTTTTTCAATGTAACTTAATCGCTTATTCGTCTGAAATTAAAGATAAAAATAGAAATAATAATAATATTACAACTACATTCGCAAACGTATATGATAAAAATAATTTAAGGCCGTGCATATATTTGTAAATAGGACATCACTGAGTGATATTGTCTTAATGAATACAAGCAGTCGGGTGTTGAAGAAAGATTCCGGACTTAACAAAGATCAATTGTTCGTTACGTAGAAAATTTCACATTGGTAGTTGTAACCATGTTAAACATATGCTTGTAGGTGTGTCAATATTATTCAATCAAAAATGAGAATTAGGTTGAACAACGAAATTTTAATATTTGTATTTGAACTGAATAGAAAAAACAGTTAAAAAATCACTAGTTCACCAGACTTTCGGTCTTATGTCACATTTGTATTACGCTTACTAAATTGCTTAAATACAAAAAACGTTTTACATTTATACGTTATATTTACTATAATACATTCAAACACACATCCATTTTAATTACTCTGTATAATACATCAGATCACAGATAGAACAAACAAGATAAGACATATATTTAATCACACATACATAAAAGCAATCTTATAAGAAAATATATAGATACACGAAAGTTTTGAATTAGACAGTGGCAAAATAAGGACACACACACACACACACACACACACACACACACATATATATATATATATATATATATATATATATATATACCTTTACACTCATATACACACACTCTTGTGATCTTGAAAATTTCCAAATGTCTATTTCAATATTACTAAAAAAAAATAATGCAAAATACTTACAACATCACTTTACTGACTCTTCAAATACAACCCAACAACCAACAGGGGACCAACTCAATTTCACTCTTTCATATATATATATATATATATATATATATATAGCATAAAAATTATATAATATCACTAGAAAAGTAGCTATTTCGTTTCGACACTGTTTGTGTCTTATTAAGTGATGGTGCTAATTTCGTGTTAAACAGTTTTCAAAGGTCAAAATTTAGCCAAACGTCCTCAATCAAGGAGACATTGTTGCATAATCTGTAGCGACCAATCAAGATTGAATACCTGACAGAATTGACATCAGTCGGCAATTATCCCGCTAGGCTATGCGGGTTATATGCAATGTAAACTAACGCCAGTAGCCCCGAGTGTCCAAATTCGTTAGTGATTAAACGCTGTTATTTATATATATAATTGGGTCGTTTCCGAAAACATGAATCCGGCCGCGAATCGACTTTCTTTCACCATGTGCAGCCCTCAGACCGCCGGAATGCCAGGTTAAAACAATCAGGAATATTTAAAATTCAGTAGAGAATAAGATTATAAAAATCTAGGATTGTTAGCATAGTGCCATCTGATTGAGAATGATAGCCAAATTAGGATAAGATGTCAAAATAGCAACAAATATTCTGAGGAAAAAGGGAGAGAAAAAAGCCTTCAATAAGAAATTGATTTAATTTTATTACAAAAACTTCTCTGTGAAAGTCCGGATAATGAAAGCATCTGATGTGAGATAAACCATATAGTTTTTAACATTTGGCCTATTTTGAATACAAAATATTCAACACAAACCCAGAATATACAGCCGACTAAATTGATAGTATTTTTCTTGTAGGAAAAAAGTAATCGAACAGAAAACCACATAAAATATTTTAAATTAATCCTTTGCTTCGTTTTACATGTGATTACGGCATCAATGAAAACCCATTTTTATGGTTTCACTATTGATTCCCGTGAGCAAAACATAATTACTTCTATATACAAAAAAGATTTCACGCATATAAACTCCTACTTCCTTAATGTCTACACTTCAACCGATATCAATTACAGACCACCAGACAGTCACCTGATAGTTTTAGTATTAAAGCTCCACACTAATGCTAATAACTTATTTCATTGTAAACTGGTGTATCCAAGTTACAATCAGGCAAATGAAGTTGCAAGGCATAATTTTTCCAGAGAGTAATCATCACTTAAGTTTAAAATTGTCAACAAAAACTCGGCAAGAATTTGGCAAAAAATATATTGTTTTTTTTAAATTACACATTTGCATACAAATTCCCCTATTCTGTAACCAGTATATATTGACTATATCTAGATATCTAGTTGTGGTATATATATATATATATGTGTGTGTGTGTGTGTGTGTGTGTGTGTGTGTGTGTGTGTCTTACTTGAAGTTTACATGTAAAAAATGTTTTAGGCAATTAGATTTTTGTCCTCAATATCAAGATAGGGATAAACCATTAATTGAATTTTTCGCACCCCCCCCCACACGCAGTTGTGGTATCCTACACGTTAGCATGAATTTATTCCTTACATTAGAATATCTGGGCGAACCGGTCGTTGAATTATCTGAAAATAATCTTAAGTATTAAGTGGGGCCTCTCAGAGTTTCAATATCATCTTCTACGTATTCTGTCTCTTCAGGACGTGGACGATCATGTATCCGTAAAATGTTCAATCATACGGCGCCTATCATCTATGTTTCCCTCTTTGTCAATTCCCCACACTATTATTTCTTTATCTATTCCTATAATCTTGTCGGGTATTCAGCTGGATGCCTTCCCTTATTTCTCTTGCAATGGATATGCCCTAGGAAATTTAATTTTTCCAATCTCAGCTTACTCAATGAAGGAATGTCAAATATTATTGTCTTCTTAATTTTCATCCCATAAATTTCAGATATATATTTTTGTCTTTAAGTAAAAGTGTTATTTCATGTGCTATTTTTCTGAAGACTTCCTGCTTCCTTACTTATACCGTTCGTTATATTCTCAGCATTCAATAGTAAACGACGTTTCTGTTACACTTAGTATTGTGGATCTGGGATTAGATCCAAATAATAACACAACGCAAGGTAATCCGGTATAAACACAATATATTGTAGAAGAGAAATATGTACATAGAAGGTTAGCATAAAGACTGTTAGTGGAATACGAGAGAATGCGAGATAATAACGAGACGTGAGACTTAGCAATGCTATAACCTCAGGACTACAACTCCTGCAATACACTGTATTCCTCTCCCTGATTACTACTACAAATAGTCTGTGGAAGAGTTCACCTTTAGAGTAGTAGGGAAGGTGCCCCAACACTTAGTTTTCTCTTAATCTCCGTTGAGATCGTTCAGCAGTCACTGCAATACAAGATTATCGATATCACCTAGGAATACAGCACTCGTTTCATTGCTTCAAACAAAGTCCGTTTCTGTTTCTTACTGATTTGGTTTGCTTTTAAAATGCATCTTTATTTAATACACTCTTGGATTTTGGTGTCGCGTTTTCCATGTTTTGTAAAAACATTTCCCAGATATTTGATCTTATATACTTATGTTGACATCTACAATTTGTAGTTTGCATGCAATTATTGTGGCAACTGCACACATGTTCTGTGATTTGCACAATACGCTTTTACGATGAAATAATTGTTTAATGTAAAGTTTTGCTTTAAAAAATGTTTGCAATATTAGAAATATAGAGACGGAGTAAATAGAAATGAGACATGTGAGAGAAAGAGAGAGAGAGAGAGAGAGAGAGAGCGGGAGAGAGGGAAAGAGAGATAGAATAATAGAGAATGAAAGAGAGAAGAATTTGTTATATAAAAAGACACGACAGCAGAAGACACGCAAACAAGCAATACAGACAAAAATATGAAAATAAAAATGAAAAAATCAAAAAAGATTGAAACCAAACAAAAGATCTGATTGTCCGATAAAATAAGCTACATTACACCCCGTTTGAAAAATGAAAAATAAAAAGCGAGGGACTTATCTAACGAGTTAAATTCAAGACTAATTAATGCCTTTTGTTTAGTCGCTGAACCATCTGTGAAAATTCTTTGTTCAGACCAAAAGTTTGCAGCTGAAAAATGAACCCAACGTAAAATAAAATAAAAATCGATAGTAAATTAGAGTACTAGAGTAACAACTTTAAAAAAGAAAACCAAATCTTATTTCACAAAAAAAGTCTCAATTATTTCATGGTGAGCAAGATACAAAAGAGTTGAAATGTCATGATAAAAGTATTTTGTTATTAGCATATGTGCATGCAAACATCAAAGTTATATACATGCATATGCAAGAATATATATATATATATATATATATATTTGAGCTCAGATATTGGCATGGTGGATATCGTCTCGGATTAAGAAATAGAAGAACCGAGTTCAAAGTCAAATCGAGTTCATTATATTCACTTACGTGCTAATCCTCTCGGAAAACGTATGAATTCATCACTTTTCCTTAAGCTAAATGTAAAATAGCAGGAAAGACTGGGTTTTATAGACTTGGGTCTAGGAGAAAGAAAAACTCTGAATTTACACTAGCCTGAAAAGGTTGGGGTCCATCATGATGTCATGCTCGAAGAAACAACACCAACTGCATGTGAACCCTTACGACTCTAATGAGTGATGGTATATATATATATATATATATATATATATATATATATATATATATATATCACCCAAATCAAACAGAGGTCGCCTTCTGGTGCCCAGGAGGTTACAGTTAAAAAAAGAAAAGAAAAGAAAACTGACAAATAATAAGTAAAAAGAAAATAAACAAGGTCTAACAGGTATTGAGGATATTACAGGTAAAAATTGAAATCAAGGAGATTGAATATGGCAATTGATGTAGCATTCAAACTTTTGGAGATTGTATTTATAAGGGAAGCATATATACAAAATGCAGATCCACAGGCGAGTAGAAATGGCAGTTACATTTGACCGTTTGACGATAAAATGTTGGTACCTAAAAGCCAATCTAGTAGTACGAGTAAATTCATGTCTTCTTGATATCAGAATAATAGTTCCCCAGGGCTGAAACCATGAAAATATTTAAAGATAAAACTGAGTGGGGGAACATCCCGACGAGCTGAAAATGAGTGAATTCAATCTGCTAAATGTAGATCGATTATGTTGCAAATGTTTCTTGGGATTTTGTCAAAAACTCTGGTATGAATAGCGGGATCACCTGACCCAGATACGATAACGTTACTTAATGCACGGATGAATGGTAGATTTATAAATGTGAAAGATTGATTCTGATGAGAATAAAGATTTCTGGTCGAACACAGTGACTTGAATTTCTTAACGGTAGATGTAACTGTTGATTCGATGTAGACGTATCAGTTGAGGTCGGTTGAGAGGGTGTGGCACAACGAGGTGCAGTGTGTTGATTTTCGGGAGGCTAGTGTTATCCATCCTAATGGAAGGCAGCAAATTTCTTTGTAAGTGTTAATGGAGAGTAGCTTCGTTTTGGAAGCATTAATATTTACCAGCCATTTCTTACACTAATCCAACACAGTTTGAAGATTCTTTCCAAGAGAAAAAGCCAGGTTTATTTTGTCAGCCTTAGCAGATTTCTTACTGATACCAGAGTAAATATGGTGACATCTGCATAGATACCTACTTGGGAAATAATTACATCAGAAAGACATTGTTGAAGATCAGGAAAAGCGTTGTTCTTAGGATATATCTTTAGAGGACGCCCGCGTTTGTATCAAATGTTTTGGAAGCATGCACGTTCAAAACGACATCCATTCACGATAAGACGGGAATGATTAGATTAAATCGAGCAGTTTCCCAGAGATACTGTAGCCCGGTAGCTCGCGCAGAAGCCAGCAAGCCAAACTCATCTTTAGAGATATCCAGGGCAACAGTTCGAGATTCGTTGTTATTTTCAAGAGCCTAGTATATAAATTCACTGATGGCCGTTAAAGAAGCGAAAGTCATACTCTTTGTCAGAGAGTAGGCTGGGGAATGTTAGATGATGAATCGCTTAAGTATTGATAATAGCTACCAAGACCTTGCCAAAAAGAAATAAGAGGTTGATAATTTGATAATTAGAAGGGTCAGAGCACGGCCCATAATTGTTATAAACAGGAATTACAGAGGAGTACTTCCAACAAGAGGGAAAAGAAAAAGCAATAAGGTAATAGTTATAGAGTTTATAGAGTTTCGAGATGAAAGTAGAGAGTTCAGGTTCACATTTTTTGAGAACAATGACAAGAATACAGTCAACTCTGTTTACTCGCGTCTCACTTAGATATTATGTTATAGAACTGAAAACTGTTATATATACATTACTCAGTCGAGCCTCAGTTACCGGTGGAAAGTTGGGTGTAGGTACATCATACGAGTCAAGTGTGAAGTTGGAAGAGAATTTTTTAGCTAAGCACTTGACTTCTGTGGATCCGAGGACCTTAAATTTATCGAATATAGGAGGAATCGATGGTTTGCTTTCGTTTTGAACACTTTTCCAGAGCTACCAGTATTTGGAACAAAACTTATAGGATGGTATACGCTGTTTCATTTTATCGGCAGACCACAGCTTAGCATCATTTAATAGAAGTATGCAGTCATTACGAGCCGAAGAAAGTGAAGAATGCCATGCAATCAGAAGAAACTGAATAGGACAGATGCGGTCTAAGAGGGAATTTCTTAGTTGGGATAAAAGCATCGATGCCAGATTTCATTTAGGAAGTAATCTAACAGCACCGTTTTCAACAAGGAGACTACAAATTTCGTTTCATTGGACATCCCAAAGGAAGTCTCGAAACGAGTCCCAGTCCGCTCTTTTATAGCAGTAAGATATTCTGCTGGTAGAAGGTTCATAGAAAGGAGACGGAGTGGAATGAGATAGTAACCCTAGCATGATCAGAGTTTTCAAGAATGTAGCGCTGCATTGTTTGGCAAGAGTCAGGGATAGAAATAAAGCAGAGATCTAGAAGGGAAGTGTATCTTTCAGGGAAACGCGTGGGGAAATTTACCAATTGCGTGACTGAGTTGTTCAGTGTATGTACGCCAGCAAGGTCAGTGACAGATTTTTCCATCTACTTGTTTTGGTGGGAATTTAAGTCACCGACCACAAATAAGTTTACAAACAGGTGAGTGTAGATGACCTTGTCTATCTGAAATACTATAACTCGAAGCAGTCAAGAAAGAAAGGGGAGTGGTAAAGAAAGAAAGAGAGAAAAGAGAGAGAGAGAGAGAGAGAGAGATTTCCTGCTAGCTCATGTCTGTAAAAAAAAAAACTTCAAAGAGAAAGAAAAATAAATTCTGCTCAGAGTTTGAGATAAAAGGCCAGCTAGATAGTTACACAGCAAAGGGGAAATTAGAGATATTTCAACAGAAACTAGAAAGACTTAACCAAATAGATAAATTCTTAATACCATAAAGACTGTAGTTC